>CAWUFW010015512.1:0-357408 GCA_963921515.1 Calotriton arnoldi
ACGTCTGGGCATACCCCTGCCAACTTAGGCGAACAAAGCGATACTCAAAGGGGATGATGGACGGAGCGTTGAGAGCAAATCAAACACTCACCCCAGTCAACTGATCTGGGTTTAATCCATCATCATCTTTAGCTCACTCCACCACCCAGTTCAGACATGGCCATATGCAAATCAGTCTGACCCTGTGCCTCATGGGAACAGTCCAGCCCCGAACTGCCAAGCCATGTCTTCCCTGGACCGGAAACAAGCATCCTGGGACCGGCTTCGGGTTCAAAACCCTCATCAGCCAGGCTATCTTGAATCCAGTGGCAAAAGTGAGCAAGGGACCCACGTCTGGGCATACCCTGCCAACTTAGGGGCGAACAAAGCGATACTCAAAGTGATGATGGACGGAGCGCTAGAGCAAATCAAACACTCACCCCCAGTCAACTGATCTGGGTTTAATCCATCATCGTTCTCTTAGCTCACTCCACCACCCCAGTTCAGACATGGCCATATGCAACCAGTCTGACCCTGTGCCTCATGGGAACAGTCCAGCCCGAACTGCCAAGCCATGTCTTCCCTGGACTGGAAACAAGCATCCTGGGACCGGTTTCGGGTTCAAAACCCTCATCAGCCAGGCTATCTTGAATCCAGTGGCAAAGTGAGCAAGGGACCCACGTCTGGGCATACCCTGCCAACTTAGGGCGAAACAAAGCGATACTAAAGGGGATGATGGACGGAGCGTTAGAGCAAATCAAACACTCACCCCCAGTCAACTGATCTGGGTTTAATCCATCACTCATTCTTTAGCTCACTCCACCACCCTGTCAGACATGGCCATATGCAAATCAGTCTGACCCTGTGCTCTCATGGGAACAGTCCAGCCCGAACTGCCAAGCCATGTCTTCCCTGGACCGGAAACAAGCATCCTGGGACCGGTTTCGGGTTCAAAACCCTCATCAGCCAGGCTATCTTGAATCCAGTGGCAAAGTGAGCAAGGGACCCACGCCTGGGCATACCCTGCCAACTTAGGGCGAATAAAGCGATACCAAAGGGGATGATGGACGGAGCGTTAGAGCAAATCAAACACTCACCCCCAGTCAACTGATCTGGGTTTAATCCATCATCATTCTTTAGCTCACTCCACCACCCCAGTTCAGACATGGCTACATATGCAAATCAGTCTGACCCTGTGCCTCATGGGAACAGTCCAGCCCGAACTGCCGAGCCATGTCTTCCCTGGACCGGAAACAAGCATCCTGGGACCGGTTTCGGGTTCAAAACCCTCATCAGCCAGGCTGGATCTTGAATCCAGTGGCAAAGTGAGCAAGGGACCCACGCCTGGGCATACCCTGCCAACTTAGGGCTAACAAAGCGATACCAAAGGGGATGATGGACGGAGCGCTAGAGCAAATCAAACACTCACCCCAGTCAACTGATCTGGGTTTAATCCATCATCATTCTTAGCTCACTCCACCACCCCAGTTCAGACATGGCCATATGCAAATCAGTCTGACCCTGTGGCTCATGGGAACAGTCCAGCCCGAACTGCCAAGCCAATGGTCTTCCCTGGACCGGAACAAGCATCCTGGGACCGGTTTCGGGTTCAAAACCCTCATCAGCCAGGCTATCTTGAATCCAGTGGCAAAGTGAGCAAGGGACCCACGTCTGGGCATAGCCCTGCCAACTTAGGGCGAACAAAGCGATACTAATGGGGGATGATGGACGGAGCGTTAGAGCAAATCAAACACTCACCCCCAGTCAACTGATCTGGGTTTAATCCATCATCATTCTTTAGCTCACTCCACCACCCCAGTTCAGACATGGCCATATGCAAATCAGTCTGACCCTGTGCCTCATGGGAACAGTCCAGCCCGAACTGCCAAGCCATGTCTTCCCTGGACCGGAAACAAGCATCCTGGGACCGGCTTTCGGGTTCAAAACCCTCATCAGCCAGGCTATCTTGAATCCAGTGGCAAAGTGAGCAAGGGACCCACGTCTGGGCATACCCTGCCAACTTAGGCTAACAAAGCGATACTCAAAGGGGATGATGGACGGAGCGCTAGAGCAAATCAAACACTCACCCCCAGTCAACTGATCTGGGTTTAATCCATCATCATCTCTTTAGCTCACTCCACCACCCCAGTTCAGACATGGCCATATGCAAATCAGTCTGACCCTGTGCCTCATGGGAACAGTCCAGCCCGAATCTGCCAAGCCATGTCTTCCCTGGACCTGAAACAAGCATCCTGGGACCGGTTTCGGGTTCAAAACCCTCATCAGCCAGGCTATCTTGAATCCAGTGGCAAAGTGAGCAAGGACCCACGTCTGGGCATACCCCTGCCAACTTAGGGCGAACAAAGCGTATACTAAAGGGGATGATGGACGGAGCGCTAGAGCAATCAAACACTCACCCCCAGTCAACTGATCTGGGTTTAATCCATCATCATTCTTTAGCTCACTCCACCACCCCAGTTCAGACATGGCCATATGCAAATCAGTTTGACCCTGTGCCTCATGGGAACAGTCCAGCCCGAACTGCCAAGCCATGTCTTCCCTGGACCGGAAACAAGCATCCTGGGGACCGGTTCGGGTTCAAAACCCTCATCAGCCAGGCTATCTTGAATCCAGTGGCAAAGTGAGCAAGTGACCCACGTCTGGCATACCCTGCCAACTTAGGGCGAACAAAGCGATACCAAAGGGGATGATGGACGGAGCGTTAGAGCAAATCAAAACACTCACCCCCAGTCAACTGATCTGGGTTTAATCCATCATCATTCTTTAGCTCACTCCACCACCCCAGTTCAGACATGGCCATATGCAAATCAGTCTGACCCTGTGCCTCATGGGAACAGTCCAGCCCGAACTGCCAAGCCATGTCTTCCCTGACCGGAAACAAGCATCCTGGGACCGGTTTCGGGTTCAAACCCTCATCAGCCAGGCTATCTTGAATCCAGTGGCAAAGTGAGCAAGGGACCCACGTCTGGGCATACCCTGCCAACTTAGGGCGAACAAAGCGATACCAAAGGGGATGATGGACGGAGCGTTAGAGCAAATCAAACACTCACCCCAGCCAACTGATCTGGGTTTAATCCATCATCATTCTTTAGCTCACTCCACCACCCCAGTTCAGACATGGCCATATGCAAATCAGTCTGACCCTGTGCCTCATGGGAACAGTCCAGCCCGAACTGCCAAGCCATGTCTTCCCTGGACCGGAAACAAGCATCCTGGGACCGGTTTCGGGTTCAAACCCTCATCAGCCAGGCTATCTTGAATCCAGTGGCAAAGTGAGCAAGGGACCCACGTCTGGGCATACCCTGCCAACTTAGGCGAACAAAGCGATACCAAAGGGGATGATGGACGGAGCGTTAGAGCAAATCAAACACTCACCCCCAGTCAACTGATCTGGGTTTAATCCATCATCATTCTTTAGCTCACCTCCACCACCCCAGTTCAGACATGGCCATATGCAAATCAGTCTGACCCTGTGCCTCATGGGAACAGTCCAGCCCGAACTGCCAAGCCATGTCTTCCCTGGACCGGAAGCAAGCATCCTGGGGACCGGTTTCGGGTTCAAAACCTCATCAGCCAGGCTATCTTGAATCCAGTGGCAAAGTGAGCAAGGGACCCACGTCTGGGCATACCCTGCCAACTTAGGGCGAACAAAGCGATAATCAAAGGGGATGATGGACGGAGCGTTAGAGCAAATCAAACACTCACCCCCAGTCAACTGATCTGGGTTTAATCCATCATCATTCTTTAGCTCACTTCCACTACCCCAGTTCAGACATGGCCATATGCAAATCAGTCTGACCCTGTGCCTCATGGGAACAGTCCAGCCCGAACTGCCAAGCCATGTCTTCCCTGGACCGGAAACAAGCATCCTGGGACCGGCTTCGGGTTCAAAACCCTCATCAGCCAGGCTATCTTGAATCCAGTGGCAAAGTGATCAAGGGACCCACGTCTGGGCATACCCTGCCAACTTAGGGCGAACAAAGCGATACCAAAGGGGATGATGGATCGGAGCGCTAGAGCAAATCAAACACTCACCCCCAGTCAACTGATCTGGGTTTAATCCATCATCATTCCTTAGCTCACTCCACCACCCCAGTTCAGACATGGCCATATGCAAATCAGTCTGACCCTGTGCCTGATGGGAACAGTCCAGCCCGAACTGCCAAGCCATGTCTTCCCTGGACCGGAAACAAGCATCCTGGGACCGGCTTCGGTTCAAACCCTCATCAGCCAGGCTATCTTGAATCCAGTGGCAAAGTGAGCAAGGGACCCACGTCTGGGCATACCCTGCCAACTTAGGGCGAACAAAGCGATACCAAAGGGGATGATGGACGGAGCGCTAGAGCAAATCAACACTCACCCCAGTCAACTGATCTGGGTTTAATCCATCATCATTCTTTAGCTCACTCCACCACCCCAGTTCAGACATGGCCATATGCAACTCAGTCTGACCCCAGTCCTCATGGGAACAGTCCAGCCCGAACTGCCAAGCCATGTCTTCCTGGACCGGAAACAAGCATCCTGGGACCGGCTCGGGTTCAAAACCCTCATCAGCCAGGCTATCTTGAATCCAGTGGCAAAGTGAGCAAGGGGACTCCACGTCCTGGGCATACCCTGCCAACTTAGGGCGAACAAAGCGATACTAAAGGGATGATGGACGGAGCGCTAGAGCAAATCAAACACTCACCCCCAGTCAACTGATCTGGGTTTAATCCATCATCATTCTTTAGCTCACCCACCACTCCCAGTTCAGACATGGCCATATGCAAATCAGTCTGACCCTGTGCTCCTCATGGGAACAGTCCAGCCCGAACTGCCAAGCCATGTCTTCCCTGGACCGGAAACAAGCATCCTGGGGACCGGTTTCGGGTTCACAACCCTCATCAGCCAGGCTATCTTGAATCCAGTGGCAAAGTGAGCAAGGGACCCACGCCTGGGCATACCCTGCAACTTAGGCTAACAAAGCGATACTCAAAGGGGATGATGGGACGGAGCGCTAGGAGCAAATCAAACACTCACCCCCAGTCAACTGATCCGGGTTTAATCCATCATCATTCTTTAGCTCACTCCACCACCCCAGTTCAGACATGGCCATATGCAAACTCAGTCTGACCCCAGTGCCTCATGGGAACAGTCCAGCCCGAACTGCCAAGCCATGTCTTCCCTGGACCGGAAACAAGCATCCTGGGACCGGCTTCGGGTTCAAACCCTCATCAGCCAGGCCATCTGGAATCCAGTGGCAAAGTGAGCAAGGGACCCACGTCTGGGCATACCCTGCCAACTTAGGGCGAACAAAGCGATACTAAAGGGGATGATGGACGGAGCGTTAGAGCAAATCAAACACTCACCCCCAGTCAACTGATCTGGGCCGAACCCATCATCATTCTTTAGCTCACTCCACCACCCCAGTTCAGACATGGCCATATGCAAATCAGTCTGACCCTGTGCCTCATGGGAACAGTCCAGCCCGAACTGCCAAGCCATGTCTTCCTGACCGGAAACAAGCATCCTGGGACCGGTTTCGGTTCAAAACCCCATCAGCCAGGCTATCTCAACCAGTGGCAAAGTGAGTAAGTGACCCACGTCTGGGCATACCCTGCCAACTCTAGGGCGAACAAAGCGAGACACTAAAGGGGATGATGGACGGAGCTGCTAGGAGCAAATCAAACACTCACCCCAGTCAACTGATCTGGTTTAATCCATCATCATTCTTTAGCTTATCCACCACCCCAGTTCAGACATGGCCATATGCAAATCAGTCTGACCCTGTGCCTCAGCGGGAACAGTCCAGCCCGAACTGCCAAGCCATGTCTTCCTGGACCGGAAACAAGCATCCTGGGACCGGCTTCGGTCTCAAACCCTCATCAGCCAGGCTATCTCTGAATCCAGTGGCAAAGTGAGCAAGGGACCCACGCCTGGGCATACCCTGCCAACTTAGGGGCTCAACAAAGCGACAAGCTCAAAGGGGATGATGGACTTTGCTCTAGAGCAAATCAAACACTCACCCCCAGTCAACTGATCTAAGTTTAATCCAACACACTCTTTAGCCTCACTCACCACCCCAGTTCAGACATGGCCATATGCAACTCAGTCTGACCCGTGCCTCATGGGAACAGTCCAGCCCGAACTGCCAAGCCATGTCTTCTCCTTGACCTGGAAACAAGCATCCTGGGACCGGCTCGGGTCCAAAACCCCTCATCAGCCAGGCTATCTTGAATCCAGTGGCAAAGTGAGCACGGACCCACGCCTGGGCATACCCTGCCAACTTAGGGCGAACAAAGCGATAGCCAAAGGGGATGATGGACTGAGCGCTAGAGCAAATCAAACACTCACCCCCAGCTCAACTGATCTGGGTTTAATCCATCATCATTTTAGCTCACTCCACCACTCCAGTTCAGACATGGTCATATGTAAATCAGTCTGACCTGTGCTCATGGGAACAGTCCAGTCCAACTGCCAAGCCATGTCTTCCCTGGACCGGAAACAGGCATCCTGGGACCGGCTTCGGGTTCAAACCCTCATCAGCCAGGCTATCTTGGATCCAGCGGCAAAGTGAGCAGGGACCCACGTCTGGGCATACCCCTGCCAACTTAGGGCGAACAAAGGATACTCAAAGGGGATGATGGACGGAGCGCTAGAGCAAATCAAACACTCACCCCCAGTCAACTGATCTGGGTTTAATCCATCATCATTCTTAGCTTCACTCCACCTCCCCAGTTCGACATGGCCATATGCAAATCAGTCTGACCCTGTGCCTCATGGGAACAGTCCAGCTCGAACTGCCAAGCCATGTCTTCCCTGGACCGGAAACAAGCATCCTGGGACTGCCTCGGGTTCAAACCCTCATCAGCCAGGCGATCTTGAATCCAGTGGCAAAGTGAGCAAGGGACCCACGTCGGGGCATACCTCCAACTTAGGGCTGAACAAAGCGGAGACTGTAAAGGGGATGATGGACGGAGCGCTAGAGCAAATCAAACACTCACCCCCAGTCAACTGATCTGGGTTTAATCCATCATCATTCTTAGCTCACTCCACCACCCCAGTTCAGACCTGGCCATATGCAAATCAGTCTGACCCTGTGCTCATGGGAACAGTCCAGCCCGAACTGCCAGCCATGGCCTTCCTGGACCGGAAACAAGCATCCTGGGACCGGTTTCGGGTTCAAACCCTCATCAGCCAGGCTATCTGAATCCAGTGGCAGAGGAGCAAGGGGACCCAGCGCCTGGGCATACCCTGCCAACTTAGGGCGAACAAAGGAGCACTAAAGGGGATGATGGACGGAGGCTAGAGCAATCAAACACTCACCCCAGTCAACTGATCTGGGTTTAATCATCATCATTCTTAGCTCACTCCACCACCCCAGTTCAGACATGGCCATATGCAAATCAGTCTGACCCTGTGCCTCGCGGGAACAGTCCAGCCCGAACTGCCAAGCCATGTCTTCCTGGACCGGAAACAGCATCCTGGGACCGGCTCTGGGTTCAAACCCTCATCAGCCAGGCTATCTTGAATCTAGTGGCAAAGTGAGCAGGGACCCACTGCCTGGGCATACCCTGCCAACTTAGGGCTTAAATAAAGTTGATACTAAAGGGGATGATGGACGGAGCGTTAGAGCAAATCAAACACTCACCCCCAGTCAACTGATCTGGGTTTAATCCATCATCATTCTTTAGCTCACTCCTCCACCCCAGTTCAGACATGGCCATATGCAAATCAGTCTGACCCTGTGCCTCATGGGAGCAGTCCAGCCCGAACTGCCAAGCCATGTCTTCACTGGACCGGAAACAAGCATCCTGGGACCGGTTTCGGGTTCAAAACCCTCATCAGCCAAGCTATCTTGAATCCAGTGGCAAAGTGAGCAAGGGACCCACGTCAGGGCATACCCTGCCAATTTAGGGTGAACAAAGCGATACCAAAGGGGATGATGGACGGAGCGTTAGAGCAAATCAAACACTCACCCCCAGTCAACTGATCTGGGTTTAATCCATCATCATTCTTTAGCTCACTCCACCACCCCAGTTCAGACATGGCCATATGCAAATCAGTCTGACCCTGTGCCTCATGGGAGCAGTCCAGCCCGAACTGCCAAGCCATGTCTTCCCTGGACCGGAAACAAGCATCCTGGGACCGGTTTCGGGTTCAAAACCCTCATCAGCCAGGCTATCTTGAATCCAGTGGCAAAGTGAGCAAGGGACCCACGTCTGGGCATACCCTGCCAACTTAGGGCGAACAAAGCGATACCAAAGGGGATGATGGACGGAGCGCTAGAGCAAATCAAACACTCACCCCCAGTCAACTGATCTGGGTTTAATCCATCATCATTCTTTAGCTCACTCCACCATCCCAGTTCAGACATGGCCATATGCAAATCAGTCTGACCCTGTGCCTCATGGGAGCAGTCCAGCCCGAACTGCCAAGCCATGTCTTCCTGGACCGGAAACAAGCATCCTGGGACCGGCTTCGGGTTCAAAACCCTCATCAGCCAGGCTATCTTGAATCCAGTGGCAAAGTGAGCAAGGGACCAACGTCTGGGCATACCCTGCCAACTTAGGGCGAACAAAGCGATACCAAAGGGGATGATGGACGGAGCGTTAGAGCAAATCAAACACTCACCCCCAGTCAACTGATCTGGGTTTAATCCATCATCATTCTTTAGCTCACTCCACCACCCCAGTTCAGACATGGCCATATGCAAATCAGTCTGACCCTGTGCCTCATGGGAGCAGTCCAGCCCGAACTGCCAAGCCATGTCTTCCCTGGACCGGAAACAAGCATCCTGGGACCGGCTTCGGGTTCAAAACCCTCATCAGCCAGGCTATCTTGAATCCAGTGGCAAAGTGAGCAAGGGACCCACGTCTGGGCATACCCTGCCAACTTAGGCTGAACAAAGCGATACCAAAGGGGATGATGGACGGAGCGTTAGAGCAAATCAAACACTCACCCCCAGTCAACTGATCTGGGTTTAATCCATCATCATTTTTAGCTCACTCCACCACCCCAGTTCAGACATGGCCATATGCAAATCAGTCTGACCCTGTGCCTCATGGGAGCAGTCCAGCCCGAACTGCCAAGCCATGTCTTCCCTGGACCGGAAACAAGCATCCTGGGACCGGCTTCGGGTTCAAAACCCTCATCAGCCAGGCTATCTTGAATCCAGTGGCAAAGTGAGCAAGGGACCCACGTCTGGGCATACCCTGCCAACTTAGGGCGAACAAAGCGATACCAAAGGGGATGATGGACGGAGCGTTAGAGCAAATCAAACACTCACCCCAGTCAACTGATCTGGGTTTAATCCATCATCATTCTTTAGCTCACTCCAACACCCCAGTTCAGACATGGCCATATGCAAATCAGTCTGACCCTGTGCCTCATGGGAGCAGTCCAGCCCGAACTGCCAAGCCATGTCTTCCCTGGACCGGAAACAAGCATCCTGGGACCGGCTTCGGGTTCAAAACCCTCATCAGCCAGGCTATCTTGAATCCAGTGGCAAAGTGAGCAAGGGACCCACGTCTGGGCATACCCTGCCAACTTAGGGCGAACAAAGCGATACCAAAGGGGATGATGGACGGAGCGTTAGAGCAAATCAAACACTCACCCCCAGTCAACTGATCTGGGTTTAATCCATCATCATTCTTTAGCTCACTCCACCACCCCAGTTCAGACATGGCCATATGCAAATCAGTCTGACCCTGTGCCTCATGGGAGCAGTCCAGCCCGAACTGTCAAGCCATGTCTTCCCTGGACCGGAAACAAGCATCCTGGGACCGGTTTCGGGTTCAAAACCCTCATCAGCCAGGCTATCTTGAATCCAGTGGCAAAGTGAGCAAGGGACCCACGTCTGGGCATACCATGCCAACTTAGGGCGAACAAAGCGATACCAAAGGGGATGATGGACGGAGCGTTAGAGCTTGGCAGTTCGGGCTGGACTGTTCCCATGAGGCACAGGGTCAGACTGATTTGCATATGGCCATGTCTGAACTGGGGTGGTGGAGTGAGCTAAAGAATGATGATGGATTAAACCCAGATCAGTTGACTAGGGGTGAGTGTTTGATTAGCTCAAGCGCTCTGTCCATCATCCCCTTTGGTATCGCTTTGTTCGCCCTAAGTTGGCAGGGTATGCCCTGACGTGGGTCCCTTGCTCACTTTGCCACTGGATTCAAGCTAGCCTGGCTGATGACGGCTGAATAGCCAGAAACCGGTCCCAGGATGCTTGTTTCCGGTCCAGGGAAGACATGGCTTGGCAGTTCGGGCTGGACTGTTCCCATGAGGCACAGGGTCAGACTGATTTGCATATGGCCATGTCTGAACTAGGGTGGTGGAGTGAGCTAAAGAATGATGATGGATTAAACCAGGATCAGTTGACTGGGGCTGAGTGTTTGATTAGCTCAAGCGCTCCGTCCATCATCCCCTTTGGTATCGCTTTGTTCGCCCTAAGTTGGCAGGGTATGCCCTGACGTGGGTCCCTTGCTCACTTTGCCACTGGATTCAAGCTAGCCTGGCTGATGATGGCTGAATAGCCAGAAACCGGTCCCAGGATGCTTGTTTCTGGTCCAGGGAAGACATGGCTTGGCAGTTCGGGCTGGACTGTTCCCATGAGGCACAGGGTCAGACTGATTTGCATATGGCCATGTCTGAACTGGGGTGGTGGAGTGAGCTAAAGAATGATGATGGATTAAACCCAGATCAGTTGACTGGGGGTGAGTGTTTGATTAGCTCAAACGCTCCGTCCATCATCCCCTTTGGTATCGCTTTGTTCGCCCTAAGTTGGCAGGGTATGCCCTGACGTGGGTCCGTTGCTCACTTTGCCACTGGATTCAAGCTAGCCTGGCTGATGACGGCTGAATAGCCAGAAACCGGTCCCAGGATGCTTGTTTCCGGTCCAGGGAAGACATGGCTTGGCAGTTCGGGCTGGACTGTTCCCATGAGGCCCAGGGTCAGACTGATTTGCATATGGCCATGTCTGAACTGGGGTGGTGGAGTGAGCTAAAGAATGATGATGGATTAAACCCAGATCAGTTGACTGGGGGTGAGTGTTTGATTAGCTCAAGCGCTCCGTCCATCATCCCCTTTGGTATTGCTTTGTTCGCCCTAAGTTGGCAGGGTATGCCCTGACGTGGGTCCCTTGCTCACTTTGCTACTGGATTCAAGCTAGCCTGGCTGATGACGGCTGAATAGCCAGAAACCGGTCCCAGGATGCTTGTTTCCGGTCCAGGGAAGACATGGCTTGGCAGTTCGAGCTGGACTGTTCCCATGAGGCACAGGGTCAGACTGATTTGCATATGGCCATGTCTGAACTGGGGTGGTGGAGTGAGCTAAAGAATGATGATGGATTAAACCCAGATCAGTTGACTGGGGTTGAGTGTTTGATTAGCTCAAGCGCTCCGTCCATCATCCCCTTTGGTATCGCTTTGTTCGCCCTAAGTTGGCAGGGAATGCCCTGACGTGGGTCCCTTGCTCACTTTGCCACTGGATTCAAGCTAGCCTGGCTGATGACGCCTGAATAGCCAGAAACCGGTCCCAGGATGCTTGTTTCCGGTCCAGGGAAGACATGGCTTGGCAGTTCGGGCTGGACTGTTCCCATGAGGCACAGGGTCAGACTGATTTGCATATGGCCATGTCTGAACTGGGGTGGTGGAGTGAGCTAAAGAATGATGATGGATTAAACCCAGATCAGTTGACTGGGGGTGAGTGTTTGATTAGCTCAAGCGCTCCGTCCATCATCCCCTTTGGTATCGCTTTGTTCGCCCTAAGTTGGCAGGGTATGCCCTGACGTGGGTCCCTTGCTCACTTTGCCACTGGATTCAAGCTAGCCTGGCTGATGACGGCTGAATAGCCAGAAACCGGTCCCAGGATGCTTGTTTCCGGTCCAGGGAAGACATGGCTTGGCAGTTCGGGCTGGACTGTTCCCATGAGGCACAGGGTCAGACTGATTTGCATATGGCCATGTCTGAACTGGGGTGGTGGAGTGAGCTAAAGAATGATGATGGATTAAACCCAGATCAGTTGACTGGGGGTGAGTGTTTGATTAGCTCAAGCGCTCCGTCCATCATCCCCTTTGGTATCGCTTTGTTCGCCCCTAAGTTGGCAGGGTATGCCCTGACGTGGGTCCCTTGCTCACTTTGCCACTGGATTCAAGCTAGCCTGGCTGATGACGGCTGAATAGCCAGAAACCGGTCCCAGGATGCTTGTTTCCGGTCCAGGGAAGACATGGCTTGGCAGTTCGGGCTGGACTGTTCCCATGAGGCACAGGGTCAGACTGATTTGCATATGGCCATGTCTGAACTGGGGTGGTGGAGTGAGCTAAAGAATGATGATGGATTAAACCCAGATCAGTTGACTGGGGGTGAGTGTTTGATTAGCTCAAGCGCTCCGTCCATCATCCCTTTGGTATCGCTTTGTTCGTCCTAAGTTGGCAGGGTATGCCCTGACGTGGGTCCCTTGCTCACTTTGCCACTGGATTCAAGCTAGCCTGGCTGATGACGGCTGAATAGCCAGAAACCGGTCCCAGGATGCTTGTTTCCGGTCCAGGGAAGACATGGCTTGGCAGTTCGGGCTGGACTGTTCCCATGAGGCACAGGGTCAGACTGATTTGCATATGGCCATGTCTGAACTGGGGTGGTGGAGTGAGCTAAAGAATGATGATGGATTAAACCCAGATCAGTTGACTGGGGTGAGTGTTTGATTAGCTCAAGCGCTCCGTCCATCATCCCCTTTGGTATCGCTTTGTTCGCCCTAAGTTGGCAGGGTATGCCTGGCGTGGGTCCCTTGCTCACTTTGCCACTGGATTCAAGCTAGCCTGGCTGATGACGGCTGAATAGCCAGAAACCGGTCCCAGGATGCTTGTTTCCGATACCAGGGAAGACATGGCTTGGCAGTTCGGGCTGGACTGTTCCCATGAGGCACAGGGTCAGACTGATTTGCATATGGCCATGTCTGAACTGGGGTGGTGGAGTGAGCTAAAGAATGATGATGGATTAAACCCAGATCAGTTGACTGGGGGTGAGTGTTTGATTAGCTCAAGCGCTCCGTCCATCATCCCCTTTGGTATTGCTTTGTTCGCCCTAAGTTGGCAGGGTATGCCCTGACGTGGGTCCCTTGCTCACTTTGCCACTGGATTCAAGCTAGCCTGGCTGATGACGGCTGAATAGCCAGAAACCGGTCCCAGGATGCTTGTTTCCGGTCCAGGGAAGACATGGCTTGGCAGTTCGGGCTGGACTGTTCCCATGAGGCACAGGGTCAGACTGATTTGCATATGGCCATGTCTGAACTGGGGTGGTGGAGTGAGCTAAAGAATGATGATGGATTAAACCCAGATCAGTTGACTGGGGTGAGTGTTTGATTAGCTCAAGCGCTCCGTCCATCATCCCCTTTGGTATTGCTTTGTTCGCCCTAAGTTGGCAGGGTATGCCCTGACGTGGGTCCCTTGCTCACTTTGCCACTGGATTCAAGCTAGCCTTGCTGATGACGGCTGAATAGCCAGAAACCGGTCCCAGGATGCTTGTTTCTGGTCCAGGGAAGACATGGCTTGGCAGTTCGGGCTGGACTGTTCCCATGAGGCACAGGGTCAGACTGATTTGCATATGGCCATGTCTGAACTGGGGTGGTGGAGTGAGCTAAAGAATGATGATGGATTAAACCCAGATCAGTTGACTGGGGGTGAGTGTTTGATTAGCTCAAGCGCTCCGTCCATCATCCCCTTTGGTATCGCTTTGTTCGCCCTAAGTTGGCAGGGTATGCCCTGACGTGGGTCCCTTGCTCACTTTGCCACTGGATTCAAGCTAGCCTGGCTGATGACGGCTGAATAGCCAGAAACCGGTCCCAGGATGCTTGTTTCCGGTCCAGGGAAGACATGGCTTGGCAGTTCGGGCTGGACTGTTCCCATGAGGCACAGGGTCAGACTGATTTGCATATGGCCATGTCTGAACTGGGGTGGTGGAGTGAGCTAAAGAATGATGATGGATTAAACCCAGATCAGTTGACTGGGGGTGAGTGTTTGATTAGCTCAAGCGCTCCGTCCATCATCCCCTTTGGTATCGCTTTGTTCGCCCCTAAGTTGGCAGGGTATGCCCTGACGTGGGTCCCTTGCTCACTTTGCCACTGGATTCAAGCTAGCCTGGCTGATGACGGCTGAATAGCCAGAAACCGGTCCCAGGATGCTTGTTTCCGGTCCAGGGAAGACATGGCTTGGCAGTTCGGGCTGGACTGTTCCCATGAGGCACAGGGTCAGACAGATTTGCATATGGCCATGTCTGAACTGGGGTGGTGGGAGTGAGCTAAAGAATGATGATGGATTAAACCCAGATCAGTTGACTGGGGGTGAGTGTTTGATTAGCTCAAGCGCTCCGTCCATCATCCCCTTTGGTATCGCTATGTTTCTGCAGGCATCAATGGTTGACACACCTGACAGTTGTGACTGTACCTCTGGATGCGGGCCTGTACATTGCATTGTCCTAAGTTGTCACAGTCAGAGGTTGATATTGGTGTAGCACATTGTCCTGCATACTTTGAGCATTTCAATTTGAATGTTGGGGTGTGTACATGGTCTGCATTGGTTGTATTTGGTTGACATCCGGCCCTCCTTCTCCCCCAGCCCAGTTATCCCACCATGAAGCATGCCACCCTTGCAGTGGGTTCAGGTTGACTCTCAGGATGTCAGTGAGTGGTGTCCTGCTGTTGGTGGTGCCCAGTTCCCAGCAGGGCCTTGTGCTCCCCACAGCAGTACCCAGTGTCAGCCATCTTGTCAGTTCTTTTCCACTCCCTGTGATGTGCGCATGGTTCAGGGTGGTGTTGATGGGACAGTTGTGAGGGTGGACAATATCTGTGACTACCACTCCCATCATGCTATTGCCTCCACCCCCCTTTCCAGCATGCCCATACTTCCTTCCTTTTGAGTGTACTTCACTTTGTGTGAGTGTGACAACAATGGCAAGATGGCTGACAGTGGTGTCCTGCTGTTGGTTGGTGCCCAGTTCCCAGCAGGGCCTTGTGCTCCCACAACATAGCACCAGTGTCAGACATCTTTGATGTGGCTTTTGACTCCCTGTGAGGTGTGCATGCTTGGGTGTGATCTTGCTGGGCCATGTGGGTGGGGGATGTTGGGCTGTGACTACCACTCCCATCATGCTATTGCCTCCACCCCCTTCCCAGCATGCCCATGCTTCCTTCCTTTTGACTCTGCTTCCCTGTGGGGGTGTGTGCCTGTGCTGGCAAGATGGCTGACAGTGTTATCCTGGGGTTAGTTTTGCTACAAGTCCCATGTGTGTCCCTGTGCTTCACACAGCATGACCCAGGGTTGTGGTTCTTTGTGGGATATTTGATTAGAGTGTGAGGCAATGCATTCTCCCAGGTGAGTTGTGTAGAGTTTGTGTTAGGGGGGTGTGTGAGTGGAGCTGCTGGTAACTATGGTCAGTGCTGTCAGTCCTCCTTCCCACCCAGCCAGATATCCCACCATGGAACGTGCTTCCATTGCAGGGAGTGCAAGTTGTCTTTCAGGATGTCAGTCAGTGGTGTCCTGCTGTTGGTTGGTGCACAGTTCCCAGCAGGGCCTTGTGCTCCCACAGCAGTACCCAGTGTCAGCCATCTTGTCAGTTGTTTTCCACTCCCTGTGATGTGTGCATGGTTCATGGTGGTGTTGATGTGCGCATTGTGAGGGTGGGCAATATCTGTGACTACGACTCCCATGATGCTATTGGCTACACTGACTTGCCCAGCATACACAGGATTCCTTCATTTCAGTGGGCTTCACTGTGAGGTGGTGTTGTAATGGTGGCTACATGTCTGGATGTGTTTGTTAGTTATATTTGTGCCACTGCCTAGCTGTAGTTGTAGTTGTGTTTGTACATGTGATGACACAGTTACATATCACTATGAGATGGCATGTGTTGTGTTTATCTGACTGACATACACATTTTGGGATGATTCTGTTTTGGTTGCTGTGTATTTGCTAAGGGTGCATGGTTTGACTCTCCCCTTGACAGTGATGTGTGTGTATTGTCGCACAATATTGTGTACATTTGTTGTGTACTCACCAGGCTCTGGGATGTTTTCTAGTCCATATACGCTCACTGGTGGTAGGATGGCCCGCACCTTCTCCTCCCAGGGCCTGAGGTATACTGGTTTGGCAGGAGGGCCACTGCCGGTGTGTTGGCTCAAGAGGTAGTCCTTCTTCAACAGGTCCCTGACCCGCCTGCGCACGTCATACCACCTGTTCTGGATGTCTCCCTTTGTGCGCAAACATGGTGATTGTGTGTTCACCCTGTCGACAATCCTCTCCCACATCTTGGTTTTCTGCGCCATGGGTGTCTGTTGGACCAGTGTACCAAACAGCTGTGGCTCTACCCTGAGGATCTCATCTACCAGGACTTCCAATTCACTATCTAGGAACTTTTGATTCTTCTTTGGGGGCATGGTGATGGGTGGTGATGGTCAGTGATGTGTGTGTTGGTGTGCAGGTGAGGGTGTGTGAGTGTGTGTTTTGCTGGGTGTATGTGAGGGTGCTATTTGTTGAGGTGCTGCTGGTGTGTGGCTTGTGTGATGGATGAGCTGTGGGTGTGTGTGTGGTTACTGTCTGTTGGTGTTGAGTGCTGGCAGGTCATTTGAATTTGCAAAGGATCATGGTAGGGATTTGTGTCCTTTATATGGGTGGAGTTGTGGGTGTGTCTTTGTTCCCTGTTTCCCCACCCAGTATTTATTGGCTTTGTAATTGCTTGTTTGGCCTTTTTTTGTGTGTTTTTTCCTTAGTACTTTTTGTGCATGTAGGAGACGTTCTTCTGACCGAGTCAAACCCTGCAGTTGTCTCGTGCAAGCTTCTCAGATTCGTTCACGCTGTGTTTGTGCTGTTTTCTGTGCTGCGTACGCGTCGGTCGCGGTGTATTGGGTTGCTTCGGCTCGCAGTTTTGTATGCGTGTCGGTCGTACGGCTTGGGCCCTGTGCGACTCGGTCGTGTTTTCCACGCGTTGCATCGCACTTGGCGGGTAGGAGTTCGCGGGTACGCTTCGCTCGGGATTCTTCCTGGTGCGTGTCGGTCGGTTCGATCGGCGTGGTTTTCCGGCCGGATAGCTGTTTTTCGCGCGGTTCGGTCGCTCGGCTTGTGTTCCGTACGCGTTGGTCGGATTTTGCACGCTTCTCATCGCACTTTGCGGGTCGGACTGCACCGGTACGTGTCGGTCGGAATGAATTCCGGCTCCGAGTCGGTCGGTACGTTTTCCGGCCCGAATCGGAATCGGCCCCTAAGTTGTTGTGAACAACGGTTGAAGAAGAAGACACCCTTTACTTAGCATTAGAGCAATAGCATTAGCGGTGGGAGTAGTTGAGTAACTAATGGCCTCTTCAATCTGACTTCAACTCAGCTGGGAAAGTTTTATGGAGAAGACTAAGAGTCAGACGACCTTGATGGATGGGTTGAACGAAAAGGGAAAGAAGGATGGAAGGAGGAAGGACGGGCGAGATGTAAATATATATGACTGGCAGAGAAGGATACGTGCCATGTGGGATGCATGCATAGGTGGCTGATAGGAAGGAATCTGATGCATAGGTGGTTGAAGGATGGGTGGAAGGTGAAAGAAGAAAAGATGCCTGCCTGGATGAAACTGTATGGGTGATAGTAAGAATCCTCCGGGGTGTTTCATGGGTCAAACTCAAAGGCAAGCAAAGAAGGACGCATGGGTGGTAGTTTACAAAAAAATAAAAAATGTTTGTTGTTGTTAAAACAAACTAAGGTTTGTTGAGAGGTTAAGAAGAATGATAGACATGTTTACTTTGAATGGATGGATGGCTGGATGGTATTCATCATAGCATAGGTGGAGACTGTCACTGGATGAAGACGAGTCTTTGAAGAAAATGTAAAAGGAACCGCGCCAGAGTAGCAAGCAAAGCCAAGGAGAATAGAAGTTGTATGTTTAGAATACTCCCTTGACTCACAGTATTTTGCAAGCACAGCATATTTTGTGTATGTAATGTATGTTATCAAGCGCCTCCCTCCGACTCTGATGCCCATTCACTACCGATGTGAATTTATTTTCGACTGTTTCAGCATGCCATGGGTGATCTATCGGCTGCATGGATTGTTAGTTACTAACCGGTTATACAATCAATCAAAACAAAGTACCTCATGTCGTCCGATACATATATATATATAAGCAATGATCATTTGGATAAGATATCATCTGCCTTGTTGTAGTAGGCAGGGTGAAAGTGAAATTGAGCAGTTGCCCTGGCCTTGATGTAACAGAGAGTATTGCCAGTGCCACCCATAATAGAAAAAATAAGATGATTGTGTAGTCAGCTTCCCCACCTGCAGACAGTAGTAAATAAAAATAATGTGAGTCTGCGTCACAAGTATGTTTGTCTTGGGCGCAAGCTGACTGAGCTGGAATGCCGGCTGCAACAAGGTTATTTAATTTAGCTAAACAAGAGAGAAGAAGAAAACTGGTGTACTTGAGTCCATACTACCACAAATGTTATGTCATGTGCTTGCTAGTGCTACTGTGCCACTATGTGTAGAATTAATTTTGTGTTACTGTTTTGCTAACAGTTTTACAATAGTCTTTTTTCTTTTTTGATATAGCTACTCCTTCCCAACCAAAGCAAGATCAGACAGGAAGGAGTTGGCAGCCATGGCCCGGCGCCGGAAGCTTGAGGCCATCCGAAACTAATATCGGCGGCTGGTGGCTCTGGCGGAGGAGGAAGCGGCAGCAGCTGCAGCCTCCTCCAATGCCCCGGGCCCCAGCCAGGCCCCTCGAGTGGTACGGTGCCACGGTCTGGCAGCTGCCTGCCGTACTAAATCCAGCACTGCTGCCCCCCATGTGGATGCAATTGCCAAGCTTTTAAGCGCCGCGTGCTCCTACGAATGGCACGCCTAGAGGAGAAGGTAAAGGAGGTCCTTAAGAGACAGCGAGCCCGCCGATAGACTGAGATCACGTTGGATTGCCCCTTTTTATTCTTTTTTTGGTGGGTGGGCATTGGGCTACGTTGGGGAAAAGTTGGGGTTTATATTTATTATTTATTATGGACAATTTTTGAATTCAACGGACATTGTTTGGACTATCTTTTGGACATTGGTTGGGGTTAGGGAGAGGGGTGGGTCAGGTGTTGTGGGATTTTTACAATAGTTTATTTTGTTAGGGATTAAATTGTATTTATACTTAAACTTTACATACAATGTAAATGTTTTGTGGGGGGTTACTCTTTACGTCACACGGTTTCCTTCCTTTGCTGCTGCAGGGCCGCAGCCAGTTTTTGATTTAAATAATCTGCCAATTTTGTAACACACGACACGAACAGATAGATGAGGTACCCTCACTGAGTGACTTGTCCTACTAATGCTGTCAGTCTCTCCTCCTAGTCTATGCAGTCTGCAACTGGACTCAAGGGTGTGGGTGTGTGAATTAGTGAATCAATTCATTTCCATTATTAATTATGCCTCCCCCAAACTTCTCTTACCTGTGATTGATGTTTAAACTTAGGCACAGCGATGGCTGCATGGAATGTCTGACAAAATATCGACGGACAGAAAATCGACCTACAAAAATATCGACACAAAAAATCGATGTCAAAAATATCGAAGTCCTATCTACATAATGGTAAATACAAAAATATCGGGGAAAAAATATCGTCAAAAATATCGATGTTAAAAATATTGTTTTTTTAAATGTTTTAATAATAATGTAAAATTAAGTAAATAATACATATAAATAAAAGAAACATAGTTAAAAATATTAAAACATGTTTAAAAAATAACTAATACATATAATGTTAATATAAATTAAACATATACATATAAATTAATATATATACTTACTCCAGTGAGTGCAACAGTAGGGAAAGCGTTGGATAGCATAGGGGAAAAATTACTATTCCCACTCCAGTGAGTGCAACAGTAGGGAAAGCGTTGGATAGCGTAGGGGTAAAAATTACTATTCCCACTCCAGTGAGTGCAACAGTAGGGAAAGCGTTGGATAGCGTAGGGGTAAAAATTACTATTCCCACTCCAGTGAGTGCAACAGTAGGGAAAGCGTTGGATAGCATAGGGGTAAAAATTACTATTCCCACTCCAGGGAGTGCAACAGTAGGGAAAGCGTTGGATAGCGTAGGGGTTAAAATTACTATTCCCACTCCAGTGAGTGCAACAGTAGGGAAAGTGTTGGATAGCATAGGGGTAATAATTACTATTCCCACACCAGTGAGTGCAACAGTAGGGAAAGCGTTGGATAGCATAGGGGTTAAAATTACTATTCCCACTCCAGGGAGTGCAACAGTAGGGAAAGCGTTGGATAGCGTAAGGGTTAAAATTACTATTCCCACTCCAGTGTGTGCAACAGTAGGGAAAGCGTTGGATAGCGTAGGGGTTAAAATTACTATTCCCACTCCAGTGAGTGCAACAGTAGGGAAAGCGTTGGATAGCGTAGGGGTTAAATTAACATACTTATTAATTAAATGAATTTTGTAAAATAAATAACATATTAAAAATTAATTAACACACAAAATTAATAATAAATACCAATAAAATTAAATTAATATTGACTTAAATAACATTAAATTACTTCCCACCCTATTCCCCCATAAACACACAACCCACTACACATAAAGAATAACACAATTAATGTACTTTTCAATTAATCAATTAATAAAAATGTATTAACAATTAATAAAAATTAACAATAAATTAATTAACAGTAACAATAAATAAAAATAATAATAAATTAATTATAATTAATATAATTATAAATTAATCAATTAATAAAAATTACCAAATAATTATTTAACAATAAATTAATAATCAATAACAATAAAAAACTCATTAATTAATTAAATTACTTCCCACCCTATTCCCCTATAAACCCACAACCCGCTACACATAAAAATTAACATAATTATTTTAATTATCAAATAATCAATTAATAAAAATTAATTACCAATTAATAATTAATTAACAACAAATTAATAATCACTAACAATAAATAAAAACATATTAATTAAATTACTTCCCACCCTATTCCCCTATAAACCCTCAACCCGCTACAATTAAAAATTAACATAATTATTGTAATTATCAATTAATCAATTAATAAAATTAATTACCAGTTAATAATTAATTAACAATACATTAATTAACAATAACAATCAATAAAAAATAATAATAAATTAATTATAATTAAAATAATGATAAATTAATCAATTAATAAAAATTAATTACCAATTAATAATTAATTAACAATAAATTAATAATCACTAACAATAAATAAAAACATATTAATCAATTAAATTACTTCCCACCCTATTCCCTATAAACCAACAACCCGCTCTGATACTAAAACGCAAAATTTACTTTAAAAAAAATTACTAATTTCTAAACATTCATTACATATATTTAAAAATAAAAAAAAATACATTACAAAAAATGTTAAACATACATATAAAATACATACTAAAGTACATTACACTAATATAAATATCGATATTAACAAAGATATTTTTGCTAACGATATTACTTACTTCGATATTACTTACTTCGATATTGAAAAAAACGATATTACTTACCTTAAGGTCGATATTCTGGTCACCAATATTCTTGACATCGATATTCTGTCCCTACGATATTAAAAACTCGATATTAGTGTAGGTCGATACAAAAAAATCG
Source organism: Calotriton arnoldi (assembly GCA_963921515.1). Classification (NCBI taxonomy): domain Eukaryota; kingdom Metazoa; phylum Chordata; class Amphibia; order Caudata; family Salamandridae; genus Calotriton; species Calotriton arnoldi. The sequence goes on from CAWUFW010015512.1 coordinate 21,638, forward strand.
ATATTTTGACTGCGTACCGGCTGCATAGTGATGATGGTTTGGTTTCCCAAGCTGCCATGGTTGTAGTGGTAGTAGTAGACACTGGCAGTAGCATTTGCAAAAAAAGAAAATGAGACAGTCAGTCGCCTGAGAGAGACTCTGGAAGGAGTAGTAGAACGAAGTACAGTAACAGTACACAAGAAGACTGCCAAACAATAAACCATAATAATGCTGATTAGCAATGCTAAAGTAAAATAAAACATAATGGTGGCGGGGATAGCCTAGTACAACAAGTTACAAACTGTAGTTGTGTCGAGTCACTCGACACAAGCGTAACCTTTAGTGCTGTAAAAGGAGGATGATGAATCCAATTGTTGACGGAAATTAATGATGGATTATGTTCCTTTGGAAAAAAAATTGACTTGCAAATATACTGAGCATGGGTGGGCAAGCAGAAGAAGATCCTCGCCCTGCCTTCAAATTGAATAAGTGTTGCTCTCACCACATCCGCCCCAGCAAGTGTGTGATCAATTATTGGTGTAAATTTAATTTAGTCACACCTCAATATAAATCACACATCCCGGGGGAAGAGGGTTAGGGTTTGATGAATGGTTGGGAAGGGGTATTTGAGGGAAAGGTTTGACAAAGACAAACACTACACATGGACAACAACAACACACAATCTTGGCAGACGACCATCATATTCATAAATCTGTTAAGGGAGAAAAAGGAAATGCATGCATGAGGATGACTTGATGGTTAATGATAAGTAGTACTTACTAACTAGACTAGTAGACAGTACAGGGCAGCAGTATATTATTAATTATTATTACGCAATTTGCCTTGCCTGTCAGAGAGACCCAAATTACATACATTTTATGTTCTGTTGTACCGGGCTTCCTTTTAAAGCCAGCAAAGAAAATTAAAAAATAGCTGTAGTGATCAATTATAAGCAAAGAGCAACAATATGTTCAATAACAACAACACACAGTCGTAATGATTGAAGAGAAAAAATGAATCAAATTATTTAAAAGATGACAATACTAAAGTTACTGTATGTTATCCTCGTCAAATTGGGGAGTTGCATCTCGGCATTCCTCTTGGTCCTCCTGTCCATGGATGCTGCGTCTGCGAATCTTGGGTGCCACTGCCTGCCTGGCGGATGCGGATTTGTAGGTGAGTGTGAGTTGTTTTTCTCTGTTTAGGACCGGGTAAAGGCCGGCCTGTAAGTGTAGATAGAAAAACAAAAGGGATATTGAAAAATCAAGGAGAAAAAAAAAGCATAAATTATGGAGGAGTGCAAACACTTTCAGAGGCGGCATGGCTAAATCATGTCTCTCTGTTGTCTGTTTCCAGCATTAACCTACAACAGCAACAGGACAGAGCAGGCCCACGGTGCCCACCCAACCTCCACTTAGCTTAGATTTTGACTGAGCTAGACAGAGCACACATATACAGCAACATAGCATTTTCCAAAGTAAGTAACTAAATCAATGCACAGCTGTCAGTTATACCACTACTACACTCGTGAGTCGTGATTTGACTCCACCACCACACAGACATGTAGGTCTGCTGTGGTTGTTGTTGTTGACTTGTTTACCTTTTATGCCACTCATGAAAAATGCCCTGAGTTATTCCATCAATCATCTCCGATCCTACTGACTGACTGCGAAGATACTATGTCACTGTGGTCATCATCATCATGGTGTTGTCCAACTCAGTCTGCAGTGTACCGAGTGAGTCCAGATTCCATATTCAAAAATGCAATGGATCGGCCTGCAGCAGTAGTAGTACAATTTTGTTATTAAACAACAAGAAGGGAAACATTGACTTGAGTCACTTTTAGTGTGTAGATTAAATACTAGTACACTTTGACTTCACTTCATGCACAACAAACAACAACAACACAAACACCAATCACTCAGAGTCAGCGCGTCCAATGCATGCCATCATCATTACCTGTTCCTTCTCATCTTAAGTTAAGGGGCAGTCTCTCTCGGCTCGGAAAGGAGGATAGCTTTAGTCATCATGTTCCACTTCTTTTGGAGGGACTCGCCGAGGCAACATTTCTTGTACTATTCTCCATCCAATCATCTGGCTTGAGGGAAATGGATTTAGGGCGAGTCAGGAGGATGGAGCAGGACTCGGAGGAGTGGACTTAAATGCACACAGCTGCAACTCCAATATGGCAAAAAAAAAAGAGAAGACGGTGGTGATGGATTTGTTGTGATTCGAACCAGAAAGACAGAGACACACACAAATAATAAAAGTAAATAAGGAAGAAAGAAAGTAACAAGTTCAAAGCCTAGTTGTCAGGGAAGTATAGCTCGTCCTCAAACTCTGGTGGTTCAACCAGAAGTAGGTAATCATCTAACACACAACTTCCGTCAGCTAAGTCGCTGTCCTCATCTTCCTGCTGTGATTCACATATTTTGTAATTTGGTTGTATAAAGTGCTGATTCATTTTGATCATGGTTAACCTCTCCATGTTTTTGGGCGAGAGACTGGTCCTTTTCACTGTTACAGTGGCACCAGCAGCACTGAAAACATGCTCAGAAGAGACACTTGCGATAGGGCAAGCCAGATAGTTTATCGCCAGCCTGCTGAGCACTGGCCAGTGGCGCATTTTCCCATACCAATACACCAATGGGTTTTGATCAATGTAGACCTTTGTTGGGTCATCCAGATAGGCCTGGACCATCCACTCAATGCTCAGGGGTGCTCCACTTTGCTGGGCCTCTTTTGCCTTTGCATCAGCACTGGACCTAACAAGCCCTTGCTGTAGATACCAATCCTGTGCCGATTTTACTGGGGCTGATGATCCGGTTCTTGCTGTTGTTGATAGTGTTGGTGACTGCTGTGAGCCAAACGCACTGCCAGGCTCTGAAGTTGAACTTGACGCCCGATGCCCTGCTGCAGTACTTGTTGTGGGTTGGAGTAGTGGGCCTTTCCCTTTAATTACCAGCCGTTCCTTTTCCAAGTCATTGGCTGCCTCAGCTATCCAAGTTTTGTACTGGGCAACATCCACTTCTGAAAAAGGAATTAATGTCTTAGTGTTCAGTGCGGTTTTGTACCGTGGATCCAGAATTGTGGCACAAATGTAACGTTTGTCTGACACAATGCTAGTTTGCACCCTTGTATTTTCAGCTAAGCGAAAGGCTAAGCTCTGCACCAACTCATATGCTTCTTGTTTTTCCTCCACACCTGCGTACGAATCAGACACCTCATCCAGCTGTTGCTCTAGCATGTGCAACAATGGGATAGCTTGGCCATTAGTACAGTCCTCCTTGCTGACTTCACGTGTGAAGAGCTCGAAAGGAAGTAGCATCTCTGTCAGGCATTTAACTAGGCCACATTGGTCCATCTGAATGGTCATGCCTTTCACAGTAGCATCCCCTAGTCTTTGCATGACATAGTCATTGATTGGTCTGTACTGATCAAACAGACGATCAAGCATGTAATAAGTTGAGTTCCAACTTGTTGGCACCTCCTGGATGAGTGCTTTGACTGGCATTCTATGCTCACGTTGAATGATCCACAGCTGCTTCCGGGCTTTAAAAGAATGGCTGAAATGTGTGCATATTCTTCTGCAGGTAGTCAGTACGTTGCTGACTCGGTCTTCTTTTTTCAGAAAGTCTTGAACAATGATGTTAATGCAGTGCGCCAAACACAGGACCCTGAAATAGCCACCAGTGTGCATGGCCTTAACTATATTACTGCCATTGTCCGTGGCAACAAAACCAATGTTAAACCCTCTTGGGTGCAGCCATTCAAAGACCTTGCTGTTAAACTCTTCCAAAATGTTTGCAGCAGTATGAGATTTCTCCATGGCGAAGTTGGCTACAGTTGCATGTTTCCGAGTGGCATTAAAAATCTCAGCAGTGTCAACACCTGCAGATATCTTTTCTCTAACCCCCTTAAAAGAGATCCAGTGTGCAGTGATGCACATGTAATCAGTGGCTTGGCAACTGGTCCACATGTCTATTGTCAGGTGGATATTGTGAACAGCACTCTGCTCCAAAGCTTGTCCAAGCAATTCCAGCACGTCGTGATGTAGTGCTGGAACAGCAACTCTGGCGAAATAGGACCGGCTGGGAACCTTCCATTTTGGGCAGATGGCTGTCACAAATTCCAGAAAACCCACCCCTTCCACAAAAGAAAAAGGGAGGAGGTCCAGCCTAACATTTTCGCCAGCTTCGCATTGTACAAACGTGCCGTTGGGTGGTTGCGTTCGTACTGCCCCTCCGACCTAAAGATGCTGACGATGGTAGGCTGGATTTTTTTCCTTTCTGGTGCCGCTGATGCAGGTGACTTCTTGAACCCAGTTAGGCTCAACGACGCACTTTTTTTCATTGTTGTACTCTGTTGCCTTGGTGTCTCAGCCTGACTCTTACTACGGTGCCACTGAGATGTTGCTGAGGCTGATGAGGATGTGGGCGGTACCACTGCACTGCTGGGATCAGGGCTACTTTGTGTACCAGAGAAAATGTCTCCCTCTTGTTCACCTTCCACCGCGATTATATCTTCTTCTACTTCTTCATCACCACCAACAGCAATGGGTGCAGTTTTACTTTTTTGGCCGCTAAGGTGCGCCTCCCACTGGATCATGTGGTGTTTTTTCAGATGGGCTGTTTGGCCTCCGGTACCATAGTTTGTACCAAGCTTACCCAGAGTAACACTTTGTCGACAAATTGAGCATATAGCAACGTTCTCCTCCTTACTGCTAACCGAAAAGAAGTCCCAAACTGGGGAGGTGAACTTTCTTGTGCTGCTGGAGGTGCCACTTGCAATGCCGGATGAACTGAAGGGTATGCCTGGAATTTGACTCTGTGCAGTACCACTACCTACTGAGGTGGTGGTTGTGCTGGATGTGGGTCCCTGCCGGGCCTTTGCAAATGCAAATATGGAAACTGGAGGTGGTGTTGGTGTTACCTGTGTTGGTGGTATCCGTGCCACATCCCTCACAGCAATTTGGGATGGGGTAATAATGTCGGTCTCCATCTCCACTGGGGCGGGAGTGATGTTCATGATGACTGGCTTGTCATCATCCTCCTCTTCTGCATCTACCCCCATAACTCTAAGGCTTTCTGGAACCTTCCTTTTCCCTAGCCTTGTCGCGTGGAGTGCCTCACTCTCAGACTGATCTGGTGGCTTCCAAGTGACATCTAGATCATCAGAAGGGGGGCTTGAAGAAGAAGTTGATGGACTAACCCTCCTTTTCCTTGCTGGGGATCTGGAAGACAATGGATCTTCTGAAAGAGTGGCTTGCTCTTCTTCTTCCTCTGCATGAAGCTCGATTTCCTGAACTGCCCCTACTTCAGAGGAACAACTACTATTGTGGACGGTGGTTGCGGCGGTGGTTGAGGCTGTTGTTGAGGCTGTTGTTGAGGCTGTTGTTGAGGCGGTGGTTGCGGCTGTTGTTGAGGCTGTTGTTGCGGCTGTTGTTGCCCACTTATCTGCTGAGTTTCCTCCTGCGTTGATTGGGTACTACTTTGCCAAAATGATAAGTCAATTTCAACATCACTGCTCATTGGCGTTTGCACAATTAGACTGGCTACATCTGCGACACTCATGGGCTTGGGCCTAGGTTGGTGGGGTGGGCCCACTGATGCGGAGGTGCTGCTCCCAGCTTGCTCCCAGGACACCGCTGCTGCAGGCTTAATTTTTTCCCCCCAAAAAACAACATGGGCGTCACACCAGTCTTGGTAAGTGCCACTTCTTCCTTCTTCTGTTTCTTCTTCTCACTGGCAACTTTCTTGGTACTGGAGGACCTGGTACCTTTCTTTGGGGTCATCTTCATCAGATGTCAGCAGCAGGATGCAGTTGCACGAGTTGCAGAGATGTCTGTGGTCACACATCACGTGACGTGACGTCGTGCGCAGCAGGACTTCTGTCTGGCAGTACAATGGGTGATGATGATGACACCTCCTCCTCAGACTTTTGTGCACCTAAAAGCAAAGAAGCCAGAAGAACATCAGTGAAATGTTGCATTTGTTGTTGTGGTTCAATTACTACTAGTACAAACAAACAAATATAATATATAACTTAGTGTGTGGTGGTCACACTTGTTAGTGTTATAACTTATATTATTAATTTTTTTTATTATCTCCGTTATTACAAAAAACAAAACAACAGTGTAGCCATGTGTGAGACTTTGACAACAAGGGCTTTCATGGTATACTGTGTACACTCAGGAAGGATAGGAAAGAAGAAGAACAAAACAAAAATACAAATGTAATGGAAGTGGAACCTGTTTGGCATTAATTTGCGCATCACGTCATTCAGGGAGCTGCAGCTGGCAAAGGGGATGGAAGCAGTAAGCCAAGAGGAACAAAGGAAAGACATGCAGGCCTATATGGTAAAAGCAGCACACTACTAAACTACCACCACAAAATGGCCACCAGCCACATGGTCAGTCACAACAAGCAGGAGGCCTGGAAAACAATGAACTCAAGCAGGCCTATAATGGCCAGGCAAAGGAGGCATGCTAAACAACACAGATTTAATGCAAAAATGCAAAAACAAAAATCCACAGGGCTAAACAAGGTTTGCAAGTTACACAACAACCATACCACACACATCCAACAAAGGCATTTATTTAACACACACCCAAAAAATTAAAATACCCCCCAAAAAACAGATTTTGCAATTCAATCCAATGCCATCCATGCCCTAAATGATGTTTACATTCAACAGACAAGACAGAGACAGTTGTTTCATGCACCCATGAGTAGCTCTGGGCCTACTGGCTGAAAGGCCTATTTTGACAGACTAGGCCACAAGTTTGCAGGCCTATGGCAAAAGCACACTAGCTGGCTCCACAAAATGGCCGCCAGCCACATGGCCAGGCCACCCACAACAACAAGAAAGGGAAGACAGACAATGCAGGCCTATGGCAAAAGCACACTGCCTGGCTTCACAAAATGGCTGAGAGCCACATGGCCAGGCCACAACAACAAAAAGCATAGGCCAAGAGGAACAAAGGAAAGACATGCAGGCCTATATGGCAAAAGCAGCAAACTACTAAACTACCACCACAAAATGGCCACCAGCCACATGGTCACTCACAGTCACAACAAGCAGGAGGCCTGGAAAACAATGAACTCAAGCAGGCCTATAATGGCCAGGCAAAGGAGGCATGCTAAACAACACAGCTTTAATGCAAAAATGCAAAAACGAAAATCCACAGGGCTAAACAAGGTTTGCAAGTTACACAACAACCACACCACACACATCCAACAAAGGCATTTATTTAACACACACCAAAAAAGTGAAATACCCCCCCAAAAACACATTTTGCAATTCAATCCAATGCCATCCATGCCCTAAATGATGTTAAATTCAACAGACACCACAGAGACAGTTGTTTCATGCACCCATGAGTAGCTCTGGGACTACAGGCTGAAAAGCCTATATTGGCAGACTAGGCCATAAGCTTGCAGGCCAATGGCAAAAGCACACTGGCTGGCTCCACAAAATGGCCACCAGCCACATGGCCAGGCCACCCATAACAACAAGAAAGGGAAGACAGACAATGCAGGCCTATGGCAAAAGCACACTGCCTGGCTTCACAAAATGGCCACCAGCCACATGGCCAGGCCACAACAACAAAAAGCATAGGCCAAGAGGAACAAAGGAAAGACATGCAGGCCTATATGGCAAAAGCAGCACACTACTAAACTACCACCACAAAATGGCCACCAGCCACATGGTCACTCACAGTCACAACAAGCAGGAGGCCTGGAAAACAATGAACTCAAGCAGGCCTAAAATGGCCAGGCAAAGGAGGCATGCTAAACAACACAGCTTTAATGCAAAAATGCAAAAACGAAAATCCACAGGGCTAAACAAGGTTTGCAAGTTACACAACAACCACACCACACACATCCAACAAAGGCATTTATTTAACACACACCAAAAAAGTGAAATACCCCCCAAAAAACACATTTTGCAATTCAATCCAATGCCATCCATGCCCTAAATGATGTTTAAATTCAACAGACACCACAGAGACAGTTGTTTCATGCGCCCATGAGTATCTCTGGGCCTACTGGCTGAAAGGCCTATATTGGCAGACTAGGCCACAAGCTTGCAGGCCTATGGCAAAAGCACACTGGCTGGCTCCACAAAATGGCCGCCAGCCACATGGCCAGGCCACCCACAACAACAAGAAAGGGAAGACAGACAATGCAGGCCTATGGCAAAAGCACACTGCCTGGCTTCACAAAATGGCCGCCAGCCACATGGCCAGGCCACAACAACAAAAAGCATAGGCCAAGAGGAACAAAGGAAAGACATGCAGGCCTATATGGCAAAAGCAGCACACTACTAAACTACCACCACAAAATGGCCACCAGCCACATGGTCACTCACAGTCACAGGAGGCTTGGAAAACAATGAACTCAAGCAGGCCTATAATGGCCAGGCAAAGGAGGCATGCTAAACAACACAGCTTTAATGCAAAAATGCAAAAACGAAAATCCACAGGGCTAAACAAGGTTTGCAAGTTACACAACAACCACACCACACACATCCAACAAAGGCATTTATTTAACACACACCAAAAAAGTGAAATACCCCTAAAAAACACATTTTGCAATTCAATCCAATGCCAACCATGCCCTAAATAATGTTTAAATTCAACAGACACCACAGAGACATTTGTTTCATGCACCCATGAGTAGCTCTGGGCCTACTGGCTACCCACTATAAATTTTAAAAAACTGATGAAAAGTACAAAAATTGTAGTTGCAACTTGCATGCCCCAATCAAACAAACAACACCAATTCTCCAACTTACTTGTAAAATCTCAAATCCAAAAGTCCTCAAATCCAATGATATATGATGCAGCAGACACAAAGAGTGATCCTTCCAGCTCCAAATCCAAATGAAAAGTGAACAGGACATGGACAAAGCACTGGGAGGAGCCTGCTGGACAGGAACAGGAAGTTGGAAACTCTGGGGCACTTCCTTCCCCTTAAAAAAATAAAGAAAGAAAGAAAAAGGACTCCTTGCACAAAAAAGTACAGCCAAATGTCAATCTGAGGAGTTTTTTTCATCCAAATCATCATTTTTTCTAGAAGGTTTTATGCTGCTCGAGAGATATTCTTCTCAAGATTGCAATTTCTGCATGTTCGGCATCGCTAGCTTCACCGAACGTCCGCCGGATGTCCGATGGCGCGTCCGAATGACGTGTTCGCGATCGCGCACTCTCACAGGATCGTGCGGCCGGCTACCAAAATCTTGTGGCGCACGCGAACGGATAGGAAATCTCGTTGGCGAACGCAGGGATCCTGGTAAGTCGCTACCGCGCGCGAAAACACATTTTGAAAGCGCGAACAAGGAAACAACTCCGCTACGCTGCGGATCGCGGAGTTTTCGGTAACTCAGGGTTCTACGCGGAACGCGGAGTTGCCGAAAATCGGCAAACTCCGCGAGCGGAGCGGATTTTAATACCCAGGCTTAAGAAGCAGGCCAGCTGGTACACAGAAGACCTTTGAGTAATAAGTACAGACAAAGTTCAGAAAGCTATAACTTACCTTCAAAAAACAACATACAGTAGAAAGATTTGGACATTTCTATGCTCATCTCTTCAAACAACTTACCATTTGACAGAAGATGAAAGTGGACAATTTCAACCAATTAATCAGAAAGAAGCTTAACAAAAATATAAACATTACATTTTACACTCACTACACTCTAGAGAAATGATGGTGTGCTTTAGAACTTTATCAGATGAGAGAAGCTAGAGGAGAGCCTATTAGTGTATGGGGGAAAAAATTTAAAAACAGGATGTTATCCATATTTAGTTCCCACTGGAAAAGGTGGCAATATGATGATCACCCTGTCCAAATATTAGCAGCAGAATACCAAACATCCAGATTATATTCAGTTGATCCACATTTTCGTCAAGACATTCCTTACATTTTCACACTCCTGTATGAAAGTCAATTTTCCCTCACTTCTTCTGCTGTTGCACATGCTATTTGCACTGGAACTGGGTTTAACAATATAATAGCCCAGGATTTTATTGAAAATGTGTATGACAAATACAAGAATCTGGAATATAACTTGATCACCATTATGACATGTCAGCAAGGAACAAAGGAATATTGGTTTAGAAGATATGAAGAACTGAAATATATGCTGAGGAATGAAGGACCACCAACATGGTTTATTACATTAAGCTGTGCAGAATAACACGAGACAACTTGTTTCAATTTCTACTTGAGGCCAATGGTAACATTGAAGATATTGACACATAAACTCTTGCAGTATTATGTTCTTTGGATCCTACTAATGTTTGCAGATATTTCAACCACACATTTCACACTATGCTTCTATACTTAACCAATAAAAAGTAAAATCCTGCTGAAGAAGTTCTTGATTTATTCTGGATAAAAGAGTATCAAGCAAGAAGAGCACCACATATTCTTATACTTTTATAGATCCAGGATGCACCTAAGTTTGGATATGACTCTGATGAATCTGTTCTAAATTTTATTGAATGTTATGCCACTTGCGTCATACATAACAAAGAGAACAATGAGAAACTCTTTGATCAAGAGTTACAGTATCAATCATTTGAGTGTGGTAAATACTGCTTAAGGTAATATTCTAATAAATCAAAACATTATTCTAAATGTCGGTTTGGATATTCCAGACTAATTCTACAAAAAGGAAGAGTCAACAATTTCAAGTCATCTGTATGTCATGCACTTACAGGGAAATCACCCAAAAATACTTACAATCTAAGGCAATAACAAGGATCACAACACATCAAGGACTGTAACCCTTTCATGCTATTTATGTGGGATGCTAACATGGATATACAATTTGTTGAGCGTTATGTTATTTCCTACATTGCAAAAGTGACAAGACAGATATGAAGGAAGCATGAGACAAAATATCTTCAGACCAATCTTTAAATTAGCAGTTGTACCAATTTAGCCTCAAAATGTTATCTCATCGAGATGTCAGTAGCTATGAAGCATGTGACCGATTTAGCTCTTCAAACTTTACTGTAAATCCCGGGCAATTCTGTGTCTTAATTTAGGACTGTCATCAGTACGTCGAAGAGTTCTCAAAAGCCTACCTGGACATGAGTACCTTGCACAGTTTGATCCGACTAACAAAGACATTTTAAAAAACAATATGTTGGACACATATTACCCAAAGAGAAGTCCTTTGTTAGAACACCTATCACTATATGAAGCAACTCAGTTCTACTTATATATGAAACAATGTAGCTGAAGATATTGACGCTGGCAAATTTAGAGTTCAAGGAACCAATGGATGTTTAATCCTTCATTTTAAACCTACTCTAATAAAGCATCCCAAACTGAGTTGTGCCATAGGACAAAAAATAATTCTATTATTTATCACTTCTAAACTGTTTAAAGCATGGAGGAAAGAAGAAGATATTATAGGCACCTTTGAATCTTATGAAGATGCCTTCCATGTATATAAAACTGATATTCCAGTGCCTCAATTTCAGACATTGGGCCTGATTTATATATTGTCGGAGAGGGTACTCCATCACAACGGAATTCCCTCCTGGCCAATATAGTGGTTTGCCCACTAAATTTAATTTTGGGTGGACCTTAAGTTTAGCCATGGCGGAGACTATTCTTCCTCCGCCGTGGCCAAACTTCTCCGACTGCCCTGGGGAGTGAGGGCCGGTGGAGATATGGCTAAATGTCCATCTACCCAATTTAGACTGGCCTACATGTAGTAATTTTTTATTGTTTTTTACCGCCAGGGAAAGCTTGGGGGTAAGAAACAGTAACACCATTATAATGCCCCCTCGCCATAGGAGAAGCCTCCATGGAGAGGGGAGCATTACTTATTTTCTTTTCAAAAAGAAATGCCTGTTTCGGGATTTTCCTTTTGAAAAGAAAAATCAATACTGTTTGCTACAGGGCTGTGTCCTTCCTATGCAGTCCTGTAGCAAATAGTAAAATGCATTGATAGGAACTGCTATGACAGTGATTCCTGCCAGTACCTTTATAACTGATGTTCTGCTTTGCAGTCATTTATAAATTAAGTGGGTGGCCTCTCCACCACAGGGATAGAGTAATTCACTGCATCCCGATGGCAGATCCAGGGTCCCCCACAAGATATAAATCTGGGCCATATTTAGAAATCCTGGAACAACAAATAGCAAAAGAGAATAACATTAATGCAGAAATACAATGCAACACTGCATCAACTAATAGTACTTCCACTTCAAGAACTGTTGACCCAATCATTGATAATGAAGTTATGGTTGCCGTAGAAGAAGCTGAAGATGCAAGGGTCCATGTGAAAAATGATGTTGAGATTTTGGATTACTTGGCATCACAATTGGGTTCAGAGCAACTACAAATATACAAAGACATAAAACAGTCTGTAGAACATGGACTTCAACATGAAAATAAATTATGTAATTCTAGCACTTTTCAACCTACATTACTATATGTCAGCTGCCAAGCTGAAACATTGAAAGGTTTTCTTATTAAAGTAATTAATGCTTATGTGCAAAGACTCCCATTGCAGAATTATTTGGTGTAATTACTGCTCCTACTGGATTATCAGCACATAATATCAAAGGAATAACTTTACATCATCTACTGCTATTGCCTGTAGAGCATCATTATAAATTGGAATATTTAAAATTGAATACAGATACATGTCAGAACTTGGGAAAGTTTTATAGAAATTTAAAGTTTTGATCATAGATGAAGTCAGCGTGGTTTCAAACTTAATGATGGTTTCTGTTTATTTGTACATATAAGAAGAAGTGCAAACACTTTATGACATCCTCTCTAAAGAGAAACATGGTTTTGGAAACTTATTACAACTTACACCTGTCAAAGGTGAGCCCATCTTCAAAAAGCTTTTGCAGAACCAAACTGGTAATGCGAGGATAAAGTTTAAAGTCAGATAGGCAAAGTTGAAATGCCTATTAACAAAAGTTTAGCTAAAAATATGGAAAAATCTGTTCACGAACAGCAGGATGTAAGAAAGATTTACCTTCGTGTAAGAATTGTTGTTTTTTTACGTTGCAATTTACATGTAGAAGAAGGGCTCGTAAATGCAGTCACAAGATTTGTTTGGCATGCACTGCTTATATCATTTCATATTGCATTACTTACACCAAAATAATATTATTATTTTCATAACAACAATTAGGAAATTTAAAATGGAATCATTTGACTTTAGTCAGTGCATACAGAAGGAGCGAGTTATTGTTGTGTGTGTGTTTATTTAGATCAAAACAACGTTTATGTAGGTGTAGCATTTATAACGTTGCAAAGCAATTGAATAAGTTATAAATGAGTGTTTTAACTATAATTGTAAAAAATGTTTGTGTAGAAAAATGTTTTTTTGTGGATGGCAATATTGAATAATGTTTTCATAACTATAACTGTGCTTTAACCTTTCTTTTGCTTTATTGAATATATAGATATTTATACTTGCAAGGTCATACTAGGACATTTTAGGTAAACATATATATATAAATTTATATGTATAATTACACACGTATATATATATTTATGCACACACTTTTCTACTGACACTCGTAGGTGACCCTTCCAGTTTTATCTATGCCCCCCCCCTAAAATATACTTCTGGAGAAGTGACTGGGCACTTCTGAACCGTTATCTTAGTTGCAAAGGACATAGGCTTTCTGACCTCCAGTTTTCAGTTCTCTCTACTATTGTTGCTGTACTACATTGACTCAGTCATGTAAACAGCATTTGGTATGGTGTTAATTATTTCGTCCAACGATAGTCATTGCATTTCAATGAAATAGGCACATGCCTGCTTGAGGACTCTGCAGCTTACTCAAAGATCAGACTTGCAAGATAAACATTCTGCACGTTGATGACATGAAACCACAGATTTGACGCAATGTCTGTTTGTGAGAAAATTTAGGGGCTTATTTATGAGCCCTTTGCGCCGGCCTTACGTCACTTTTTGTGGCACTGCGGCGGCGTAAAAAATTTGCCATGTTGCGCCATATTTACAAAGTGACACATCTAAGCAGATGCATCACTTTGTAAAGCCCTGAGCTACTTCATACCTGCATCAGGTATAATGAATGCAGGGTGGGTTTTCCTCCGTAAAAAAGGGTTGTAGAAGTCGCGCAGTGAAATCTATGAGATTTGACTTTGCCAATTCTAGGACGCCAATGTTTCAAAATCTTACGCCTGCCTCACAGTGGGCGTAAGACTGGCGCAGGCGCTTTTAACATGGTTCTTGCCCATGTGTATTGACCCATTGCTGGAGTAGCGTCACTTTTGCGACACACTCCAGCAATGTGTCATTACTGCCCCTACAGAAACGTCAGAAATACTGACATATCTGTAAATCCTTGCGGCATGAAGCACTGTACAGTAAATACAGCACATCCATGGTGTCGCAAGGAGGGCGCACTGAAAAGTATTGCATCTGTGTTTTCACGCAGCGATGCAACACTTCTCATAAATGAGGCCCTTGGTTTATTAGTGCAAGGCTATCTCAAAAATATGACCTTTGTAGCCCCTAACGTAGTCAATTAGCTTAACCATAATGAGAAATTGTAAAACTATCTAATTAACATTTCCATGGCTAACACATCTATTTTTTCTAATGAGACAGTGGTTATGATAAACTGCCCGACTCAATTGACCTCAACACACAGTACTCTCTGACTTCATTAATGAATGTTGTTTCACATTTTAGCACGTAAAATTAAACAGTGTGTAAAATAAATAATAAGTAGGGTCAACAAGTGGTATACAATAATCATCCACAATAACTTCGGCAGAAACACTGCATATAATTGCAGTTTACTTTGTCTGCCTCGCGCTCTGAATGCATCTAGTGAGAGTAACATGTGGATGCGATAAAAACAGTGGTTAATCTCAGAAAAGAATTGTTCATTTCAGTTAGAACTTAGTCATTGATAACATGACATCCATTCAAAAAGGTATTTGGCTTGCTTAAATTGAGTTTAAATTCACAAATATTTCTCAGGAACATTCCTATCATATCGAGCGTAGGATTAACTCCTTATCCAGGGTGAGAACAGGTAAGAACACACTCAAAATTGGTGCAGGTGCAAGGGAAGGGCCTTTTCATGCTAATATTCATGCTAGAAAATGTTATCTCAATAGAGAAACCAAGGGGCATATCAACAAGAGTCAGCGTTAATTACCGCTGACCGCGCTGAGCGCGGTTTTTGTTAACGCCGGCTATCGCTGGAATTTATCGCCATGCTTGCGCTGTATTAACAACGCATAGCGCAATGGCGATATAAATTCCAGCGATAGCGGGGAAATCGCCATTTGCAGGGAACATCGCTGGTTTTTCAGCGATGTTCCCTGCAAAACGGCGATATGCTTGATGATACGACCCTGTGGTCGTGACACAATAATCCACCTCCCATGTTACACATACATCAGTCAGGATTTTAGCAGATGTTAGTTTTTGGCGAAAACCGCGGTTTTTGCCAAAAACTAACGTCTGCTAAAATGCGTGGGCCGCCTTGTAAATATTGCGATGTGCATTTAGCGATATTTTACAAGTCCCCCTATGTGAAGTACGCCCAGTGACGCCCACTTTGCATCTCATTAGAGATGCAGAGCGAGGCGTCGGGGAAAAGGCTGCTAACATGCGCTAATGCATGTTAGCATCCCCTTGTAGATAGGGCGATAATATTATCTCTGCTTTTTTGGCTTTTAAAGCCAAAAAAGTGGAGATAAGGCCCTTGTTAATATGCCCCAAAGTAATTAGCAAATACAAATACAATTCATTATAATTAAGCATACGTAAATGTACGCCTGTTACAAATTACACAGTGGAGTTTGCCAATCTGTAGTTATAGTTAGGCCAGAGTTTCCACAGGAAAAGCGTTTTTTGTTTTGCTAATAACTCTGGCGCTGTTTGATGGATCCATACAAAACTTTCTTAACAATAAGTGCCTTCACACTAATTCCTTATTGGAAAGTTTTGGGGTGATCTATCAAGAGGGGGCCAGGAAAAAGGGAGAGTCACTAAACATTGATTTGGCAGGTTAATTCCCATTGAAAACTTCTGTTGTTGATAAAGAATAAATGCTGAACGCAATTACAACAAATTTGCACAGTTCTTGTGGGGCCTCCCTGGTGTCAGGAATGATAAGTGGCGTAGACTGTCTCACTGCTTTTCCAGTCATGTTGCTCCCTCCTTTTAGGTTTTTGAAATACTTCATTTGTTACTGTTCTTTTTTCAATAATTCCTTCTTGGGGTCTTACCGATATACTCAAGTTGTTGTAGTTCTGAAACTATTGTGTCTTTGTTGTTCCTCTCAATACACTTTTCAAATTTTCTCTGCCCTTTTCTGAACTTTTTAGAGAGGTTGTTGGTTGAATTAGCATGTGAGGGTATTTTTCTTGCTTTAGCTCGTCTATTTCTATGCCCCAATTTTCAAACCTTTCTTTTTCCCAGAGGACTGCTTCTGAAGTGACGTGATTCTTCCATGTAACTATGGTGTCATCTTGGCTGTTATTTTTCTCTTTGGGTAAAAATTGTATAGTGACCATATCTTCATTTCTTATTTCTGTAAATGAAGGTATATGTTGAAAGAGATTCAATAGGTTTGCCCGGTTGAGTGTATCATGCCTACCCTTTGATTTGTACAGAGGCTGAAATATGATCTTCTGTACGTTGCTTCTGTGAGCAGAATTTGATATATTTTCCCTCGTGGCCTGCGAGTATGCCATTTTTTTGTAAAGGTTCTCTTTAAGTTGGTCACTAAGGGGGACTTTTCATTTGGGTTTCTGTTGATGTTTGAAAGCTCTTCATGGTTGCTGTGATGTTCCTCTTGGTGTCCATCTTCCTGCTCATGTGGGGAGGTTTTTTGATTCCAGAACAACTCGGGTACTGTTGGATTTACCCGTGCGGTTATGGCTGGTAAGGATATGGTAGTTCCCTTTAAGTTCCCTTCTCCAAATGGTTTGCTTTGCTTGGATGTCTTCGTAAAGATTGGATATGACTTCATATTTCCTAGCTCATCCTGATTCAGAGTTGGCTTTGCTATTGACTCTGCTGGGGCATGAGGGTGCTGTCCCCAGCTCCTTCTAATTTGTGTCATCTTTTGGCATTTCTGTTGTTTTTTTAATCTTTTTTTCACGTGCCTTGACAGCTTTTTTACATTGTTTTCTTGCATACAGGGGCTTAAAGTTTCCTGAGTCGTAGATAACTCAGTGATTGACAAATCGGCTATCTTTGTGGCCCATGGCAATTTTTTTACTGATTACAATTTTGAGTCAACCTTCACTAGTTCTCCTTCTTCCCTTTCTCATTGAACGTTTGGTTGTAGTTTGCTGCCTTTTATTAAATTTGATCTTGTAGTGCCAGATTCTGTTTTGACAGTGAGTGTGTTTTGGTAGAGTTGGAGGGACCTCCTCGCTGCCCACTGCTTTTTTAAGTTGTTCTACTTGACCTTCTAACAAGACTAGGCCTTTTGCAACTGATCTTGTAGTCTCATTGTTTGGGTTTTGCTGACCAGGCGAGTTAAGGTTCCTTAGCTCATTTATCATTGATAACAGGACTTCCGGGAGTATCATTAGTTTGTCTACAATATCAGAGTAGTGGCACTCCCTGACTTTAAGCCCCTTTTCTATTTTGTCTAGTTTGGCTAAGGATTTTACAATTGCTAAGGCTATTGTTTGGATTATATACATTTGGATTTCCAGCTTGTGTGATAGCCAGGTGAGGGCATTAATTGCTGCCGTAAGAGTCGTGTTTCTGGAGGACAGCAATTTGTCTTGGTCCTTGGTGAGCTCAAAACTGACGACTGAGCTGTCCTGCGGGGGATTACCATAACTTTTATCGGGCATGAAGATCAAAGAATTTAGACTTGAGCTAAAGTCTCGCTGGTGTTTCCTTATTTCCTGTCCTTCTTGTAACGTTTCCGGGTCTTCAGTATCACCTGGGTTCAAGGGTGTAAAGTTAACAGTACCCAGCTGCCCACCGGTAATGTCACATGTGTGTACTTCCGCCTCAACCATTATGGATTTTTAATTTCTTGCTGTTGGTTTGTGTTGTTTGACACTATAAGGACTGGCTCCTGCTGGACACTGCTGCTCCTGGGCAGAATAACTTCAGAATAACTTCCCTGGAGGTTCGACTGGAGGATGGTTTGCTCGAAGGGGTTGCAATTGATAGAGAGATTGCGATCTTCTGGCTTCCTCTTAAAGTACTCTTAAAGTACTTTTACATTTGTAGATTTAATCTCCTTTGTATCCATATCCACTTTAGGTGTGGTCTCTTTTGAGCCTGGGGGGGCCCCTTTATTAGAAATGGGTGTCCCCTTGGCTACAGTTGGAAAGTATTCGGTGAGTATCTTATGTCTTGTGTCTCGGCCCCTGCCTGTTTCTTTTTTGTCGGTGGACCCAATATTTGTCTTTAGTGTGTTTCTAATTGTTGTGGGAGTCGCTGCCTCTATGTTGTCCTTTGATAGTGATGGTTCGCTGTCACTTGAGTAGCTGGAAATAACCCCGTCCAGAGGCTTATGCTCAGTTAAACTTCCCATGTTTATATTGGTCAATGTGGATGGACATTCACTGTCTGTTAGTTCACAGATCTTTGCTAATTCACTGTCTATAGAATAGTCGATGACTGGCCCATCTTCTTGGGTTGTGGGCATGCTTTTTTGATCTCTACTCTGTGGCATCCGCTTGATCTGCTTACTATCTTTCACCATTGCTCTCCTTTGTAAAAAGATTCTGTGGGCTATCTTCCAACCCTCTGCAAACGCCTGTATTTTCCTAAAAGTGGTGTTCACCCTTTTATGCTTGAGGTCCAGAGAGCACACATGCGTATTTCTGGCACTGACTCCAACTCCTGGGCCCACGTCAGAGCTCCCTTTTTTACTCATTTAGGCTCATTAGACACAGTTAAGATGGCAGTGGAGTGAGATACACAGTACAGTGCGTATGGCTAGCGAGCCACTGTGAGGGGATCTACAAGCTGCACCTGGCACCTAACTAGGCCGCCTCCGTGGGCCCCTCAAGGCACACTCCCTGCAGTGGCTAGCTACATAGGCGGCGTTCGGTGCACACACGTCCCTTCTTGGTCTTTCTGGGTTGCCAAGTTTTTTTTTCTTTATTGTTCTCTCTTCCATGCGTATGGGGTTTGCAGGGTTTTGCGATAGAAGGTTGTCCCCTCCGCTAACTTTGTCTGCAGCCCCCCTCTGCTGCCACCCTCCCCTCCACTTCCCAAACTGTTTTAGCCCCCACTGGAGCCAACCGGGATCAGCCCAATGCCTACACCGGTGCCTCTTGACTCACTTGCCTGGCTTGCCTGGCTCGTTGTGGAGGGAGCTCTGGAGGGACCTGGGAGCCAAGAGTTGACGCTGAAGCAGGAGTGGGGTGAGACAAGGGTGAAACAGAGTAATTGCAGGGACCAGATTGCAATGGAGACGTTGCCAATGCCCTCAGCCCTCAGCCGCCTGAGTCTGCCTGAGTCCACCGCCCGAGTCTGGGACCGAATCTGATGGCGGCAACGTTGGCAGCCCCTGCTACCAGGCTACTGCAGCTGCGCTCAGCTGGCTGCTGCTACTGCTGCGGCTCTGGCCTGTCTGCATGCATTCTGTCGCTGTGTCGATTCCAAGACTCGCTTTTTTCTCCAAAATTAGTGCTGAAAACTGCTACGTCTGAGCTCTCCTCGTGCAGGCTCTTCTGTTTCGAGTCCCAGGTGTGGGGAAAAGATTCAAAGTGGATGGATTCTTCATAGTAGTTATTACAGTCCATGAGACCTTCTCGTCTCTTATTTATTTAGGATCAGTATGGCCTCCCCCGGTCGCGAATTTCAGTTAATTTCAGTCTGTCATTGTGTTGGGTGTAACTAGATTTATATTGTTAAATCTAATGACATTAATTCAAAAGGGGTTCCATTAATATTAATTTAGGAGACAGTATTAGAATGTTTTTTTAAAATAGTCTTAATTGGTTTTCAGAGGATGAACACATTATATCAAGAATACATTGTGGTAATAGTTGTGTAACGTCATCACAACAACAATACATACCACAAAGGCAATGTCCCAAACTTCCCTTACCCCACATAGCTGCTCATCCTCTACTATAGAAGCATCGCTAATACATGTAGTTATACTATAGTATATAGTTATACAAGATCCAGAGGAAAGACTGCCCCAACCACCCAGGAGGGGGCCTCGCCATCGCCCACAAGAGCACCTACAGCCTCCCCACCTCCAGCGAACCCTTCCCCTCCGCCGAACACCTGCACTTCCAGATCCAGACCACCCCCAAAGCCACACTCTGAGGAACCCTCATCTACAGACCCGCTGGCCCCGAACACCCTTCGCCACCACCATCACCGAATTCATCGCACCCCACACCATCGCCTCAACAAACTACATACTCATTGGAGACCTGAACTTCCACCTCGACAACCCCAGCGACCCCAACTCCACTATCATTTGTGACAACCTCGCCAGCATCGGACTTAAACAACTCGTCAACACACCGACCCACAGAGCAGGACACACCCTCGACCCCATCTTCGCGGCAGGAAACAGCGTCCGATTCAGCCACACAACGCAGTCGACATGGACAGACCACTACTGCATACACTTTGCCATCAACAAACCCAAGGCACCAAAACCAGCCCCACGCCCACCTCGAAGGAACTGGCGCAAGGTTACCGACGAGCAACTTAACTCCACCCTCACCCGAGACAACCACACCTGGGCACGCGACGCAAACGATGCAGCCAGAGAACTCCACACCTGGATCTCCAACTGCGCAGACGAGCTCGCCCCTCTACGCAACCCCGACAGACAAAGCCCCAGGAAAGCCGCCTGGTTCACCACCGCTCTCCAAGTAGCCAGACGCACCTGCAGACGCCTGGAGAAGAACTGGAGAAACACCAAGACAATCGAAAACCACACCACCTACAAGGACGCCATGACGGACTACCACAACCAGATCAGAGCCACCAAGAGGAACTTTGTTAGAACTGGGGGTCTCTAGTTGGCTGAGGTATGTACCTTAGTCCAAATAGGGGCCCTTGCTTCTAAGTCAGGGTAAGGAGGGACACACCTTTAGATAACCCCTGCTCACCCCCTGGTAGCTTGGCACGAGCAGCCACGCTTATCTCCAAGGCAAATGTGTAAAGTATTTGCATCCATGCTCTCAGTGACACAATGATAACACCACAAATGGACTCCACACGAGTTTCATAAAAAAACAATTATATGTTTAAAAAAAAAAGATATACGAAGGGACCACACGATAAAAATCCAACATATGCGTATTTGTAATATTTCACCTTGCCGGTTCTTAGGCCAGCACGCACTGGTAGGTTCTTGCAGTATTAATGAGCAATTCTCGATGATCCAATGCAGTCCTAATGCAATGCTATGCAGTTCGTAATGCAAGAATCAGGCAGTTCGTAATGCAAAAATAATGCAAGTCATAATGCAACAATCAGGCAGTTCGTCATGCAAAAATAATGCAATTCATAATGCAACAATCAGGTAGTTCGTAATGCAAAAATATTGCAAGTCGTAATGCAACAATCAGGCAGTTCATCATGCAAAAATAATGCAATTCGTAATGCAACAATCAGGTAGTTCGTAATGCAAAAATAATGCAAGTCGTAATGCAACAATCAGGCAGTTCATCATGCAAAAATAATGCAATTCGTAATGCAACAATCAGGCAGTTCGTAATGCAAAAATAATGTACTTCGGCACCGATCGCGGTGCTCTGGTCGGTCTCTATGCCACTCTTACTGACTTGCGGTCAGCTACTGCCAAAATATGCCCCCAACACTGTTATGATGGAAAACAAAGTGCAGCTCCACACTCCGGCCCCGGTACTGCCTCTCCTTGGCAAGTACGTGCCGCGATACGGACTTGAGCGGGGGCTCGCGCTGCAAAGATGGGAAAGGCCGAGAGCGTTTCTCTCGTAGCCCGTACCCTGCCCCCCGCCCCAGGCGGCGACACACGCACGCTCGCTGAGCGTTACCTGGGGGGTGCGATCTCACTCTCCTCGCGGCTTGGGCCTCTAGTTCGACTTCGTTGATCTTGGGCAGTGGAACTCGGACCTCAGACGGTGATGGTTCAAGGTCTCTCCTTGGCAAAGGCAGGCTCGGGCCGGCGGCGGTGAATTCTCACAGCTCCTCTGGGGATGCCGGTCCGGGCCGATGGCAATGATGATCGCAGCAGTTCTGGCCACGCTGTCGATCGAAACAGAGAACAAGACTGCTCCGGGACACACAGTTACGGGGCAATTTCTCACGAAGGTCTCAGGCTGCAACAGGGCACATGCACACAGCGTTGCTGAGACTCACTTGAGCTCCGGGTGCACACGATCACAGGGCAATCCTCCCGAAGGTCTCAGGCTGCACGAAGCACACGCACACAGCGTCGCTGAGACTCACTTGGACTCCGGGTGCTCGCGATCACAGGGCAATCCTCCCGAAGGTCTCAGGCTGCACAAAGCACACGCACACAGCGTCGCTGAGACTCACTTGGACTCAGGGTGAACACGATCACAGGGCAATCCTCACGAAGGTCTCAGGCTGCACGAAGCACACGCACACAGCGTCGCTGAGTCTCACTTGGACTCCGGGTGCACACGATCACAGGGCAATCCTCACGAAGGTCTCAGGCTGCACGAAGCACATGCACACAGCGTCGCTGAGACTCACTTGGACTCCGGGTGCACACGATCACAGGGCAGTTCTTACGAAGGTCTCAGGCTGCAAAAATCACACGCACACAGCGTCGCTGAGACACACTTGGAAACTTTTATGTTCCTGAGTTTCCACAACAGGGAGCCAGCTCTCCTCGGGCCCTTGGAGACACGCTACTTCAGGACACAGCACACAGCAAAGTCCTCACAAGCAGGGGGACACAGCACACAGCAAAGTCCCTTGTCCTCTCCTTAGTCAAACCAGCAAACTGCAGGCCAGCCCCAGAACACACAGCAAGGGCAGTCCTTCTCTTCAGTCTCTTCAGCTGTTCTTCTTTGGCAGAGGTTCCTCTTGAGCACCAAGTAAGTTCAAACCTTTTTCAAAAGGGATTTCAGTCTAAAGTCCAGAGGTTTCAGCACTCATTCTTATACCCCTAAATGTCTTTGAAGTCTTTGTGTTCAGGGGGCAGAGACCCCTGTCCAAACCAGTTCTGGGTGTCTCCCTGCCAGTGACACCTTCTTCCTTTGATAGTGGGGGTCTGGATCTTCAATCACTCAGCAGGAGATGGAGCCTTTGTTTTATGGCAGCAGCCCAGGCCTCTTCACCTCCAGGGGCTACTCCTCCCCCCTACACTCCAGATGCAGGTCAACCGTGGCTGTCTCACCTACTCCTCCCCTGGGTCAAGACATTTCCCAGATCCTATCACATTCAAATCCAGACAGTCAATCCAACAATCAGGCAGAGACACACAGAATTGTTAGAACAAAAAAACACAGCCACTTCTAAAAGCGTGGTTTCTAAACACACAATTCAAAAACCACCTTCACAAAAAGATGTGTTATTAAATTGTGAGCTCAGGCACACTAAACTTCACCTCTCCATCTTAAACCTATGGGAAGATAGGCTGGAAACATATTACACAGCCTTCCCCATTCTGTCCTATGAGCAAGATGGCTTGCAACAGTGAAAAACGAAATGGAGAGTATTTCACTGTTAGGACATGGTACACACCTCAGTACATGTCCTACCTTTCACAGACACTGCACCCTGCCCAGGGGGGTACCTTGGGCCTACTATAGGGGTGTCTGATGTGCATGGGAAGGGAAGGGTAAGGCCTGGCAAGTGGGTGCACTTGTCAGGACAACATGGCAGTTAGCAAACTGCGCGCAGGCACTGCAGTGGCAGGCCTGAGTTCTTTCTTTAAGGCTACTTGTGTGGGTGGCACAATTAGTGCCGCAGGCCCACTAGTAGCATTTGCATTACCAGCCCTGGCACACATAGTGCACTTTACTAGTAAGGCAAACATACCAATTATGGACAACCAATTACCATTACACTTTACACAGGGAGCACTTGCACTTTGACACTGATCAGCAGTGGCAAAGTGCCCAAAGCATCTAAGTTGGCAACACCATGTCAGAAAAAAGGTCTAGGGGGAAGGCAAAAAGTTTAGGGAACTTTAGCCAAAAAGGGCCAAGTCCAACAAACTTCATCCACAACAAAATCCTGGCCAAATCCACCAACTCCAAGGAACTTTTCAGTGTCATTCAAGAATTCACCAACCCACGCAGCGAAGCCGCAGACATCACCCCATCCCAAGACCTCTGCGACAAGCTTGGAACCTATTTCCACCTCAAGATCAAAAACCTCTACGACAACTTCATCGACCATCCACCAGGCTCCACAGACGGCCCCCCGCCCCCCACAAACACCAGCCAGCCCACCATCTCCAACTGGACACCGATCACGGCCGAAGACACCGCCTTGACCATGAAAAGCATCCACTCGGGGGCCCCCATGGACCCCTGCCCCCCTCACATCTACCACAGAGCCGCAGCCGCCATCGCACCCAAACTACAATGCACCATCAACACCACCTTCAAAACAGGCACCTTCCCAGACGATTGGAAGCGTGCAGAAGTCAGACCCCTGCTCAAGAAGCCCACAGCTGGCCCCACCGACCTCAAGAACTATCGGCCCATCTCGCTCCTCTCCTTCGCAGCCAAAGTTGCAGAGAAAACAGTCAATAGGAAACTGACACGATTCATTGAAGAGAACGCCATCCTCGACCCGTCCCAATCCGGATTCCGAAGCAACCACAGCACAGAGACCACCCTGCTCGCCGCCACAGACGACATCCGCACCCTCCTGGACCAAGGCCACTCTGCAGCCCTCATCCTACTCGACCTATCAGCGGCCTTCGACACCGTCTCCCACCGCACAATAGTCGCCAGACTACACGACGCAGGCATAAAAGGAACAGCCCTAGATTGGATCCGATCATTCCTCACCGGAAGAAGCCAAAGGATCAGACTCCCACTCTTCCTCTCTGACCCCACGAAAATCACCTGCGGAGTCCCACAGGGTTCATCACTGAGCCCCACCCTCTTCAACATCTACATGGCCCCCCTCGCAGCCATCGTCCGACAACACAGACTCAACATCGTATCCTACGCCGACGACACCCAGCTCATCCTCTCCCTCACCAAAGACCCCACCACTGTCAAACTCAACTTCCAGAAAGGAATGCAAGACGTCGCAGTCTGGATGACCAACAGCTGCCTGAAGCTCAATGCCGAGAAGACAGAAGTCCTCGTCCTCGGTACCACCCCTTCTGCATGGGACAGCACCTGGTGGCCGACCGCCCTCGGAAGCCCACCTACCCCCTCAGACCACGCCAAGAACCTCGGCATCGTACTCGACTCATCACTCACCATGAACCGACAGGTCAACGCCATCACCTCCAGCTGCTTCAACACCCTCCGCATCCTCCGCAAGACCTTCAAGTAAATTCCCCCTGAGTCAAGGAAGACAGTCACCCACGCACTCATCACCAGCAGACTGGACTATGGAAACACACTCTACGCCGGCATCAACAAGTCCCTACTCTGCAAACTCCAGACAATACAGAACACCGCCGCCAGACTCGTACTCGGCATCCCCCAACACGAACACATCAGCCAACACCTACGAAGTCTCCACTGGCTCCCCGTGGAGAAAAGAGTCACTTTCAAAATCCTCACTCACGCCTACAAATGCCTACACAACAACGGACCCAAATACCTCAATGACAGAATCAACTTCCACGTACCCAAAAGAAACCTCCGATCTTCCAACCTTGCACTGGCTGACACCCCATGCATCCACAGAGCCAGAGCAGGCGGAAGATCCTTCTCTCACATTGCAGCCAAGACCTGGAACGAGCTACCGGCAGACATCAGACGCGCCCCCTCCCTGAACACCTTCAGGAAGACCCTCAAGACCTGGCTCTTCGTCTAAACAGATCTGCGGACCCCCCCCAGCGCCTTGAGACCCTCACGGATGAGTAGCGCGCATACAATTCCCTGATTGATTGATTGATTGATTATTTGGAAGAAATTGGTGTAGGCATTAACGTACACCTCAGCAGACTGTGTGATTACTCTTTTCAGCCGCTGGCTCCCCTTTATGAGTATCCTATCCCACGTAAATGCACATCTCCAGGTCATCGAGTCTCATAATACTCATCACGCCCATTCAGCATTCCTCCCTAAGCTAGACCTCCAAGTCAGCTTCCCGCAGGTCTGACAACATTTGTACCCATGCCACTAAGACATCTTCAAGGTGCTCATTACGCCTAACATGTTTTATTCTGACTTCTTTCACTGCCGTCCATTCAAATATATCACACAACCAATCAGCATAGCTGGGGGCTGTGTTCCCATCCACTCTATTGCAATTTGCGGCTTCTCTAACAGCAAACCTAGTATGAGGAACTTATGGCTAAGGCTCTTTTTCGATATTGCAGGGATTAGTCCCAGCAATCTCTACTGTGGAGCATGTTGAACCTCCCCACCAATTGCCCTATTTAAACTTTGCACCACATCTCCCCAATAAGGCGACAACACCTAGTACACTGGTCAGGTCACGTAGTATATGTTGTGCAAAGTCCTAGGCGAGAGATACGTCTGATGAATGTAATTGTATTGTATTAGGTGAAAGCACACATTGGCGCTCACAGTACACACACCCATATGAACCTTTTCCCAGTCTCGTGTGGACTCACCCAGCACCTCCTCCCATTTTCCATGTACCTTAGGCACGATCTTCGGCAGGTCCGCCCTCAGTGCACGCTATAAATGTGATATCAGTCGGCAACCTCCGGACAGCGCCAGTAGCATTGTCAGCGTCTGCAAGGGTACTGGCTCTTCTGGAAAACAAGCCATACCTCTCTGGCCATTGCTGATATCTTGGAATATTGTACCCAACGCGGATTAAGCTAACACGTCGTCACGTGTAATGAATTGGCTGCCCAGATAAAGATCTCCCAGGACCTCACAACCCCCTTCCCGACATTTCTGCACAGACATCTCCTCCACAATAGTCACAAATGGCTTTAGCGCCCAGAGTGGCATATCACGTGCATAAGGAGCACTGCGCAGAACCCTCGCAACCTTCTACTCCCATACACGGCCCACGTGTCGTATCAGTGCTGGCAACTCTGCTGGCACCTGAGCTCCACACATGAGCAGCCCAGGGAGTGTATGGTCTCCATAGGAGCACTTCAGAAGTCTCTTCTTCTCCCAAGATGTAAGATAATAGAGATCCACATTAGGTAGCTCAATCCCAGGTCTGCTTTAACATGGATATTCACACCAATTGTCTCTTAGCAGCCCTGAGCAGATTGATAATCAATCGATCCAATTCAAGGAACTACTTCCTGGAGATCTCATGTAAAGTACCCTGCAGAGTGTATATACACCATGGTAATATTACCATCTTAACTAGTGAGGCTCTTCCCATCAGCGACAGCGGGAGGTCTCTCCAAAACCGAATTGACACTCTTAGGCCAATCAGCACTCTGCCCATATTTAAGTCTAAGAATTTCTGTTTCGTGTAGGTGATCTTGATGTCCAGATGATGTATCCCCTATGTTCCCCATGAAAGCCACACCACTGCAAGTGCCCCAGGGCTTATCACAGTCAGGTCACCTAATGGTAGCAGATGAGATTTATGGGTGTTCACAAAGAGACCCAACACCTCTCTGAAGGTCCTCAGAATGTGCATAAGCACAGGGACAGTTCCCCTGGGTTTCGCATGTACACTAGTGCATCATCTGTATATAAGGACTCGGTGTCCCTTGACTCACCCACTTGGATCCCCCAGGGTTGCAGCGCATGACACAACAGTGCTGCCACAGGCTCGATGGCCAGGGCAAAAATCAGGGGTGGCAAGGGACACCCCTGTCGGGTACCCAGGTGCAACCGAAAACATGTGGACACTATGTCCGCACCCTGGCACCTGGGTCAGTGTAAAGCAGTTAAATCCTGGCTTGATACTTGGGGCAAAGCCCTACCTTCTCCAGGACACACCAGAGGTACTCCCATGTAACTGAATCGAACGCTTGTTCAATATCAAGAAATGCCAGTGCATAGGGGTCCGCATTTAGGTGCGGAGCATGAATGACATGGGACAGTCTATGAAGACTGTACATGGTGCATCTCTGCGGGATAAAGCCGCACTGATCCTCATGCCACAGTGTTGACAGGAATGAGAACAATCGTGCTGCCAGAATTCTGCTCATTATTTTAACATCCACGTTTAGGAGCGACATCGGCCTATATGACGACGCTTCCTCTAGGTCTTAGTGCAGTTTCGGCACCAGCACCAAAGGAGATAGGAATCCATGGCACAGCATTAAAATGGTTCAAGGATTTTTTAACAATTCAAACCCAGACTATTACTATGGATTCTTATAAATCGCGAACCTTACAACTGTATGAGAGGGTGCCACAGGGCTCTTGTCTGAGCCCTGCACTTTTTAATATATACCTTGCACCCCTTGCTCAAATCGCCATACCTTTTGGTTTTGAACCAGTGTCTTACGCAAATGATATGCGGTTAATCATTACACTCGGTAAAGATCTAAACAATGCAAAATTGCACTTTTCCGCCGGTATGGCAGCCATTGCGACCTGGATGACAGAAATCTGTCTCCAGCTGAACACCAATAAAACCGAGATTATGCTCTTTGGCAAGACCCAACAACTTTGGACACCCGACTGATGGCCCTCAGAATTGGGCACTGCACCTACTCCTAAACTGGTTGTAAAAAATGTAGGTGTTCATCTAGATCAAACACTCACTATGAAAGAGCAGGTTGGGACCACCATTGGAAATTGTTTTCATATGCTGGACTTGTTACGGAGAGTTTTTCCTATCCACCACATTCTACGAGGAAAACCTTAGTTCAAGGATTGGTCATTGGCCGCCTGGATTACTGTGATGCCTTCTTGGCTTCCATCAAGGCGACTGTGATAAATAAACTGCATGTTGTCCAAACTACTGCAGCACATCTCATTTCCACTCTTCCACCCAAGACGTCTTCTTCTCCCTTTTTGAGCTCTTTCCATTGGTTACCAATTTGTAAAACAATCATTTTCAAAATTTGTTGTCTGACACATAAATCCTTAAACGGCAAAGGCACAAGCTATTTGTCTTCAAAGCTGTCTCCTTATTGGCCAGGTAGATTGTTAAGATCTAGTGATAACGCCCTGCTTACCGTCCCTCAGATAAGAGAGGCTCGCGCAGAAGGCAGGCCTTCCTTTTATTTAGCCCCTTTGTATTGGAATGAGCTTCTACTCTACTTACATCAATGTACTGATCATTTTAAATCCTAAGACAGAGCTGTTTGTGCCTTAATAGTTTTTGATTGTCTGTTTATGATCTGGACTGTGCAGTGATGCTCCTTCCGGGGTGATTCATGCATGTTATAAATTAAACTAACAAAACATAACACTATGAGGGCCTCGCGCATGGTGTAAGGCAGCCGCCCCCCACTGCAGCGCCTTCTGGTAGACTTCGAGTACCTTATCAACTACTACATTGGCATATATATGGTAAAATTTAGCCGGGAGTCCATTGCCTCCTGGTGTTTTTGCAGGTTTCTGCTGACGTAGCTCTGTCAGATGTTCCTCCCTCGTAATTGGTTCTTAAAGAGGTGCCCTCTCCTCCACTCCAAACCGAGGGAGGGCTATCCCTGCCAGGAAAGCCGCCACGTGGTCATCCGGTCGCCCACCATGCTCCGCATAAGCCCTACAGAGGTGGGTCCGAAATACTTAATTGATCGCAAGCTGGGTGTTGACCAAGGTTCCATTTGTGTCATGCAACACCAGTACTGGTTCCTGAGACTCCTGTTACCTCACTAGTCATGCCAACACAGCACCTGTCTTGTCCCCCTCTGTGTGTAACTGCTGCTGGTATGCTTTATACGTGTATTTCTCTAATCTGTGCCAGTCATCTAAAAGGTTGCTACAGGTTTGCTGCCAGTCTTCGAGTCTTTGCTGGTGAGAAGGGAGCTCCCTCTCTATAACAAGCATTTGGGACTCCCTTCAGATCAGATCTCATTCTAGTTGTTGTCCGACCCCGTACGAGGTCTTAAGACAGACCTCTCTAATCACTACTTTCATCGCGTCCCAGTCATAGGCCCTGCTGCTCGAACTGCCCCAGTTTTCATGAAAGTATTGGGATAGTTCCTCTTGCACTCTGGTCACAAATGGTGTGTTCGTCAGTGCCTCCAAGTGCAAGCGCCATAAAGGCACCAGGGGATGAGTAAACACTCTCCCCAGGGACACCTGGAGCGGATAATGATCAGATAAATAATGCACCATGTAGGAAACCTCCCTTACCTGTTGTGCCAGTCCAGTGGAGACAAGACGGTAGTCTAGACGACTATGCGTCCCTGTGACAGGGGTATAGCAGGAGAAGACTTTGGAATTGGGGTGTCTTTCCCTCCAGATATCTATCAGGTTAAAGCCCTGCATCAGTTCTATCAGTTGTCCTGTCATATGTGGCTTCGTGTTTCTGCGAGGCTGGTCACGATCAAGCGCTCCATCAAGCACACAATTGCAATCGCCCACTAACACCACATCTGCTGTCAGGTAGGGTCCAGCAACTGCTGTCACCGCTATTAAGAAGTTATCACAATCAGTATTAGGAGCATATATGTTCAGTAGGCACATCTCGCGCCCATCCAGATCCCCCCATAGGATAACTAAGCGGCCTCCTGGGTCCACAACATGCCCTCTATGGTGGAAAGGCACCCCAGAATA
This sequence comes from Calotriton arnoldi, assembly GCA_963921515.1. Lineage (NCBI taxonomy): Eukaryota > Metazoa > Chordata > Amphibia > Caudata > Salamandridae > Calotriton > Calotriton arnoldi. Next base: position 52,384 of record CAWUFW010015512.1, read on the forward strand.
TGAGGTTGCATACAGTTGTCCCCTCCATCTCTTGCGAACACTTGGGATACAATCCTCCTTATATGAGTCTCTTGTAGGAATGCAATGGAGACACAATATCGTTTGAGGTAAGCGTGTACTCTGCACAGTTTTTCCAATTGTGCCAACCCCCTGACATTGCACGTCAGGAATTTAAATACCTCATCCGCCTTCATGCAGACTCCATACAGCCATCCAGAGATCTGAGCATTCAAGCACGCTGTGCCACATCAGGCTGTCGGGCTCCATTCGCTTTACACATCATAGTCTCCATCCATACGAGCAGTTGCCATTTCCCCTAGACAATGATAGGAACAAAACTTCACCCCCCACTTAAATCCCCCCACACCATGGGCAGCACCGAAAACTCGCCCTGTCCAGTACTAGGCAGTGCATGAACTGGTATCTCCTGCCCCATTCCCAGTGTTGTGTACACTTATCAAACCAAGAATACAAACATCAAACAGCTAAGCGCTTTGTTAGAGAACAGCCCACTACAATGGCCAAAAGGCGGTGCCACAGGTAACCCTTCCCTTGGTCCCTAGTGCTCCCACCAGCCCAAAGTATCACATAATGCATATCAACAATCAGGCAACCCATCTGCGCCTTCCCTCCCTTTTGCCCTCTGTATGAAAATCAGCATATAAAACAGTGGTAGCTGCCAACCCATCGGGCAATAAATCAAGCCAAATACAGTATTCTTACATATTTCAGACCCCCCATAAAATTTGCCAACTGCCGCAGGTCAACAGTTACTGCAGCGGCACAAAGTCTCTTACTTCTGATGCTGGTATCTCAGTACTCACTGTGCGTCGCTCAGGTCTCAGGCCAGGCCCCCATCCATGCTGTCTGCGCCAGGCTCAGGGTTACTCTGCTGGTTCAGAAAGGAGTCTCGCAAGTCAAGCACGACTTCTGTGTCTCTGAGGGTGCAATCCGAGCACACCACTATACGGCCAGGCAGATCCAGGGTCCCTGACCGTCTGCCTCTCCTAGGCCTTCTAGGCAGGCGGGCTGAGTGTCTCTGTGCAGCCGGAGAAGCCGTTCCAGATTTTGTCGATCTCAGAAATGGAACTCCAGCCAGTGTATCCACCCACTCCCTGGCCTCGCCAGCCGTGAACAAGTTGTGTAATTTCCCTTTGTGCACCACTCGAGGTCTCGCCTGAAACATCTGGCTGTAGTGCAGTTAAGGTCTCTCAGCCATTTTTTAATGTCCATGAATGTTTTGCATTGGTTTGGGAACTTTTGGGTATAGTCTGGGAAGACAGCTATGGCCCGCCCCTCAAAGCTTGGTGGCCAACCTCCTGCGCATGTGCTGCTAGACTGTGTTGCGGTCCCTGAAGACAAACAAACAGGCGATGATGGCCTGTGGCAGTGCACCCGTCCACGACGGGGGGACCAATGCTTAGTGAGCCCTTTCAATTGTAAAGAATTTTGATAGTTTTGAGGGTGCATAATTTTAGTAAGCCAGTCCTCAAGGAAGAGTTCTGCAGATTGGCCCTCTGCTTTTTCGGGGAATCCTACAAAATGCAGGTTATTCCTCCTGGACCTTCCCCAAGAGTCTTCAATACGTTCCTCTAGTCTCATTGTTAACTTCTGCAAGGAGGAGATGGTTTCCTGCAGTGTAGCAACCTCCCGTTGCAATTCGTCTACATTTAATTCTGTGGTCGTGATGTGTTCCACCACTTTGCGGAAGTCAGTCCTGAGTAATTTAACTTCATTGCCAACCAAATCTATTTTAGTGACCATTTCCGCTCGGGAAAACTTAATGGCCTCTAACAAATCTGACAGCAATGGGTTTCGGGCAGACTGCACCTCAACCTGAGCCTCCGTGTCTCTCACCCGTCCATCACTCGTCTTCTCCACCATAGGGATAGCGTGGGTGTAGTTAACTGTTTTGTTGGTCTGGGCCGCTCTCACTACCCTGTCCTTCACCATGGTAGTCTTGGGTTGTGCTTCCTGCCCAGTATACCGCTACTACTCCAGACACTCTGAGGTGCACGCCACATGCAACCCCCCTTGTATAGATGGATTCCCGACTGTCTTTTAGGGCGGTACCACAGTCACACACCGGGCCAGAGCTCCAGTGTTGAGCAATCATGTACTCGTCACCGGAGACCGCGGGGGGGTCACCGGCCACCATGCTGCCATGTTCCCCAAGTCTCCTTAATCAAACCATTCCCTTGGGGTTCAACCCGGCTCCAGGTATTCCAGAGATGCAGCACAATAAAAAGGTGGGGGTCTCTCCTAGGTATCAGAGAGTCACTCTCAGGAGCTGGGACTCTTCTGGGCAGCCCACCTGTGGATCAGCACAAGCATGTATGTCCTGGCAGGCCCACCAGATACACTGCAGTGCACTGGTGCAAGTCCAGGAGGGGCCAGGACTCACCCTGTGTTCCTCGCAGGTCTACATGTCGTGCTCCCCTCAGTAGGGAACCATGAGCCTCTTCAGGGGCCAACAACATTTCTTGTCACAGGGGCCCCTCCCAAGGCCACAGTCAGGTGTCCTACTTCACTGCTGCCACATATCTCAGCCTGTTTCAGCAAGGCTGCACCACTCAGTCCCTCACAGGGCCTCCCCGCCTACCTCTGATGCAGTGGGCCCTGTTCACTGCGGGTCCACTCAGGGGGGGGGGCATACCCACAGAGCCTCGTTGACCTTCATTATGCTTGAGCCCTTAGATACATGGCAATGCACCGGTGCCAGTCCAGGTTGGGCCGGGTCCACCTTCAAGTGTATGGAGCTGTTCCCTGCAGGTCCGCGTGCCATGCTTTATTCAGCGGGTATTATGGGCCCTTTCAAGGGCCTGCATTACTCCTGTCAGGGGGTCCCCCTCCATTGTCTCCCGGCCACATTCAGGTGACCAATTTCACTGGGGCCACATATCTCAGCCCGTTTCAGCCTGACAGCATAGCTCAGTTCCTCACAGGGCCTCCCTGTCTACCTCTGGTGACGTGTGCCCTGTGCACCGCGTGACGAACCCGGGGGAGGACAGACCTGTAGGGCCTCGATGACCCTCACTATGATTGACCCCTCAGATACACCACAATACACCAGTGCCAGTCCAGGAGGGGCCAGGTCCTGCCACGTGTTCCCTGCAGGTCTGCATGCTGTGCTCTCTTCAGCAATGGAACGTAATAAACTCCTTTTTAGATTCAATGTCCATATTCATCAGGTCGAACTCAAGGCGAATCGGTGAGATGTTAAATATTTTCTTGTATGCTGCTGTCTGACAACGCTCTAATGGCTCGGTGAGCCTGCCAGGAAAGGCAAGGTGGCAATAGCTTATTGCAGGTATCAGTTTCGCCCTTATGGCTCTTTGAATGGCCTCAGCCAAGTGGCTTTGTAGGCTATGATTAAGTTTGGATAGAACATAAGTGATTTTAGATGCTTTTTCTGTCACTGCTGTGGCCTGACACAAGGGTTTACCAGTTTCTGAGAGCCAGACAGACAGACCCAAACTCAGAGATATAGCTGAGGTGGCTGATTTGGGAATAATGTAGCATTATTTGGGGCTTTCACCAGGTCTTCTTTACTACACTTCATATTTAGGAATTTACATTTCATGTGTCTTAGCTTCATCCATTTTTGAATGTCATCAAGATAGCACTGTAAATTTGAAAATGTTTGGGTGATTACATTTTAGGTATACCATGTATCATCTGCATAATGGTAAATAATGGTGAAATAAGATACCTAGGGGGAGATTTACTAAGATTTTAAGCATGTTTGTGTCTCAAAAGTGATGCAAATTGGCGCCAACTCTTTTTTTTCAGGTTTACTTTCCAGCGCTTAACTCGTTTAGCGCTGGAAATAACGTGAAAGTAAGGCAAAGCAGCTTTGCATTACTGAGCGCCAAGGGTTCGTACCATGGGTGGAGCATGGGCGTTCCCATGCAGCCACCCAAGGTTTCTGATGCTAAACCCAATTTACGAAATAAAGTAGACAGGGTTTCGCGTCAGACAACTGCACTCTTTTGAAGTAGGCGCAAGGAAGGAGAAATGCTTTCATTTCTCCTTCCTTTTCCGACTTTGTACATGTGCTGCACTGTACAGCACACATACAAAGAGGGAACATGGTTTAAGTTAGTCTAAGCATAGTATTTTGTACTGTAAGGGTACGCTTCCAGTACAAAACTTATGCTAGACTCACAGAGACACCCTTGCACCATGGTGCAAAGGTGTCTCCGTGGGGCACGGCAGCTGATATCAGCGCCAGCTCTAGGGAAAGGGGAAGAGAAAGCCATAGTTCAGTAAATTTGGCGCTCTCCTCCTCTCTCCTTTTCACGCAGCGCAGTGCAGCATTTGCGGCTGCTGCACTGCACTGCGTGAAAAAGTGGTAAATCTGCCCCCTAGTGAGGAATTATTCTACCAGGTGTTCAACATGTAGGTTGAAAAAGATGATTGCCAATATGAAGCTCTGTGGCATTCCGAAAGGCATAGGCGTAGGCGAGAGAGAATTACAAATGTGGCCAGTGATAATGTCGTAACGTTGAAAGTTTCTATCCTGTTTTGGAGTGTATCCAGGAATATTTTATGATCCACTGAATCAAATCCTGCTGATAGAAAGACAATGCTGATGGCAATGGACAAAATATCATTGGCCTGTTGCTTCTCCATTGACCAAAACAGAGACAACATCATGTAATAATAAATCTAAATCAGGAATTACATCAATATTATTATTCCTTGTAGTATTAATGAGAGTAAATGTTATGTTAAATAAAAATATAGACCATACTAATGACACTAACTCAAAAATATGAACAATATTAGAGGTTATTTTTATTATTATTATTATTATTATTGTTGTTATTATAAATTATTATTATTATAAATTATTAACCCCTTCGCCGCGGGGCAAATTCCGCTGCGGTGCGAGAGGGGGCGGGGTTGGGCGTGGCGCTCCCGTAATCAGGACGGCTCCCGGCCGTCATAAATCACGGTGGGCGTGTGCTCATGATGGCCGGGAGCCGTCGAACTCCGCCCACTGATTAATTCTCCCGCACAGGCGGGGAATTAATACCGCGTGGGCGGAGCGGCAACGTTCGGGCGGCTCCCGGCCGTTATGAGCACACGCCTACTATGACTCATGACGGCCGGGAGCCGTCATGAGCACTCAAGGAGTTAATATTATTGTTGTTGCTGTTGTTATCATTGTTATTCTTATTTTTATTGTTATTATTACTACTACAACTGCTACTACTTCTAATAATAAGAACAGTAAATAATTACATATTTGGATTCTTGCCAATGTTAATGCTATTGTTGTTATTTTTATTGCTGAAAATATTATATGAAGAAAACTATAGATAGCTTATTGGAAACCACCTTCAAGTGTATTGAGCTGGGACCGAGCCATGAGTGGTAGTCTGATACCTATAAATGGACATGTAGTATTGTGAGATAAGTATAATGTTAGCAAATGCAAGCAAATAGGACTCTCTGAGTGTATTACAATATTGCACAGTTAAAATACGTTGCCAGTCTACAGTGGGAGCCATATTTAGAAAAGAACATGTTAAGTATGTTGTGTAACTATTAAAGAGTATTAACAGTTTGTAATACAATCAACAGGAACATATATTGCAGTGTGTCCTAGGAGACATTAGCTCAGAAAGTGACACCCTGCCCAGAAATATCAATTTACAATTTTTTTCATGGAATAATGAAAGCAGAATAATTTCATTTCCTGGCTCTTGACTACTTTCTCCAAGTAACAGGAATAAATGTGCTGTAATACTGTGCATGTGATATTTCATATTATTCACATTTACGTATCTGACTGAAAAAGATTCTATCCAAACATGCTAATATTCTCTTTTCATTTTAAACATCATTTATGAGTTGTTTTCTATAGAGAGGTGGCAATATCACAAGATGAATGAAATACTGAACTTTCGTTTTCCTTCCTGTAAAGTTTGAAATTATTCACGTGTTCAACCATCATTCCAGCACCCACGTAAAAACAGACCTAATTCATTGAGTGAAATTACTAATCACATTGGTAGCACATATTGTAAATTAACTTCCCACTAGATGAGGTACGTTGTTATGTTATCTGTGTTTTTATAATGTGCTAATCACCCATAAGGGTATCCAGGTGCCCTGGCAGCCTACTTGAAAAGCCAGGTCTTCAGCTTCTTGTGAAAGTCAAGAAGAGAGGAGGAGGAGGCTTTGATGTATTGTGGGAGGTCGTTCCAGGTTTAGGGGCCCCCTGCTCTGTTTTTATGTGTGTGTGGGGTGTGTGCTAGTGAGAGACCGGCAGAGTAGAGGTGCCTGGAAGGTATGTGAAAAAGAATGTGGCTGTTCAGGTAGGCAGGGCCAGAATTGTGGAGAGTTTTGTAGGTGTGGGTGAGAAGCTTGAAGTGTGAGTGCTTGTGTATAAGGAGCCACTGGAGTTCCCTAAGGTGTGGTTTGGGAGGTTAAGGACTAGTCTTGATGCTGTGTTTTGGATGGTCTACAGTCTTTTTATGAGCTGGTTGGCAATCCCTGCCTACATAGTCTAGTCTGCTGGTCATGAGGACTTGGGTGATCACTTTCCTGGTGTTGTTTGTTTGCCACTTGCAGATTTTCTTCAGCATCCTAGAAGGGTGTTGAACCAGGACAAGACTGCTGCATTGACTTGGGTGGTTGTTAGATCCAAATATACAAGTATCCAAAGTTGTAGAAATCTTTATTGCAGAAGCAGCACAGCATACGTCCGGTAAGACGAACAGCTCCAGATCTAACTGCAGTGCACCCAGGGATTCCAAGATCAACATTCACTTGGAATCCAGAAAGCACTACAAAACATAACAGGGCCTGTGTCAAGGATGTATGCTAATTCGTGTTAATACGGTGGAATGTAACACATCTCCCTCATTACAAAATAAAACAAAAAAAACTAAAACAGGGGAAATAAAAAGACAGTTCACAGCAAAATAAATGGGTAAGAAAATAAAAGAAACCTACTTATATACAATATATGTAATAAAACAAAACATTCCTATTTGACAAAATCAGTAAATCTTTGGGCACTTATCTCCTCTCTTCCAGCCCCTTTAACTCTAGAGGCTACAGAATCACTTAATGCATCCAGGGGGCCGCTACATTCATGTGACGATTTCACACCCATGTTTAACAGTAAATGATCATGGCTCTCTTCCATGTTTTCCCTACCATCCTCATTTCTACAGCCCAAATCTCCACTGGTGCACTTAGCAACACTCTTCACATTACACACCTTCCCAGCCTGGGTAATTACACAATTAGAAAATACCTTGAAAACCTTCATGGCCTTGCGAACTTAGCCGACCCCTTATTCATCATTTTAGGTTTAAGAATCCTTACCCAATCGGCAAGTTTTTTATCGTGAGGCTTCACCTTCCATTTGGCACTGTACCATTCCTTGGACTTGTCTTGTTTCTTTTTCACCCTTTCAGCAACTTAAGTTATTTTACACCCTTCCTCCTTACCTCTCTTTAAACCACCATGGACACAGGCTAGAAGTGGGATCTCTGCCCTTTAGCAACTTGAAAGGACTGACTTCCGTGGTGGAGTGAGGAGTTATATGGTATAGCCATAATCGTTCCCTTAATATGTTCCTCCAACTACCCCTTTGGCGATTAGCTTCCATCACATAACCGTCAACACACGGTTGAACCTTTCCACCTGGCCATTCTCATGCGGTTCGTATAATGCAGAAGCAGCGTGTTTAGTATTGCAATGTTTCAGGAAAGATTCCATCTCTACACTAGTAGGTTGGACACCATTATCAGTAACCAGGACAGATGGACATCCTTCACAGGCAAATACCTCCTTGAAGAACTCAACGACTGCCCCAGTGGTGGCCTGTGGGACAAACTTGACCTCTGGCCATTTTAAGTGGTAATCAATTAGAACTAAAGCAAACCTAGCATCTATGTGCAGAAAATTGAAAGGCCCAGATATATCAAATGCTACCTCTTGCCATGGCAACTTGGGCCACACACAGCTTTTCATGGGCGGGGTGCTGACCTTCAACATTTTCTCACTCCCAGCACACACTTCACATTCTCTCACCATCCTATCAATCATCCTATCCATTCCAGGCCACCAAAAATGAACACGAACTAAGCGCTTCATGGCAGACATTCCTGGATGTTCTTTGTGAGCTAACTTAAGAATGGTCTTGTGCACTTCAACAGGTGGAACACATTTCCTCCCTTTAAACAAAATATCACCTTCAAACACCAATTCTTCTGCTAGTTTGTACAAGGGCAACCATTCTGGTTTTATTTCACTCCCTTTTGGCAATCCTTCCAGAATGCTCTTCTTGGTGAGTTCCATTATAAGAAATGGGGTGACCCGGTACATTGTCAAAAAGGACCTGGGTGTCGATCGATATAGAAAACAAATGGTCCTAGACAACACTTATGAACAGTTAAGTTGTAAGCTATTAACTAACTAGGAGAGATTATACATGAATAAATCAAAACATGAGAAAAAAGAGGCATATATTATTTCCCTCAGCGATATGAAAGCGCATTCCATCAAGACAAAAGGCACCCAAAAATAGTATTGAATTTACTGGCATTAATTCGCGGTGTGGATGACCAAAGAAATACAGCCAGGTATAAATATTACATCCAGAGCGTTAATGTTATTCTCTTCAAAAAAGGGGGGGATTGTCATTTCTGATCAAGCGACCGATGTGTACAGACCAGATGTTTTGAAAGAAAGAGCCCCGGTTTCCAAATATAAAACGGACCTTATGGCTGAGATTAAGTAAATGTTTACCACGCCGCTACCTCGAAGCGGTGTACTACGGGCGATTTATCCCCCCCCTTTTTTGAAGAGAATAACATTAACGCTCTGGATGTAATATTTATACCTGGCTGTATTTCACGGTCATCCACACCGCGACAAGTGTGCAGACTACCCACCGTTCGGGGGCAGTGGACACCGTCGGATTTAGGTTCTCCCTTCCCCTTGTCCTCAGGAAGACCCGCGGCAGAGGATCCAAATTACCCTTTGCGTCAGGGTCGAAACGTCGACATTCCCCCAGTGAGCCTGCATCCGTTATCGACCCCCTTCCTGCCCCAACCACAGATGAGGTTTCTCTGTGCTTCTAAAAGGAACTTAAAGTTGTTGCATCTACAAGCAGTGTAGGGGCAGGCTCAACGTAGCAGGGATACTGGCCTTATTGTAAATCTGCAGCCAGATCCCCTTTTGTTCCATGAATAGAATTATTTTTCCATGACTTTTCCCTTCTTTTTCTATCCCACACATGAGCACTGACTTTCACTTCTTCCCCTCCCCTCTTCTTTGGAGTAACCTAATTGTGTTGAATGCTTTTGTATATATTTCTTACTTGATGAAAAACGTTAAATAAATGATTGGCAGTAAATACAATACTATTTTTGAATGCCTTTTGTCTTGATGGAATGCGCTTTCATATCGCTGAGGGAAATAATATATGCCTCTTTTTTCTCATGTTTTGATTTATTCATGTATAATCTCTCCTAGTTAGTTAATAGCTTACAATTTAACTGTTCATAAGTGTTGTCTAGGACCATTTGTTTTCTATATCTTCTTGGTGAGTTGCCATATCTCATCTGCTAACTCACACTCTCTCCAGAACACTTCTGAAATCTCTCCAAATTCAAAAAGTCAAAATTTTTATTTTGATACGGAACTCCGTTGGAGGTCCACAAATAGAACACTACAAGTGAGACAAACAATGCAATTCCTTCAATAAATAATTTTCCTTAGTACAAAGCTGTCTCCTTAACATAAATTATCATATATACTATACAAATTGCAGAAGAGAATAAAACAGTCGTGTAGGATGGCAAAGTGCAATATACAAAGAGCAGACAGGGACAGAACATTCCTCAAAAGCTAGAGAAAAATATTATAGCACCTATATAGCCGGATAAGAAAAAATAAAAATATTACAACCTAAATAACATTAAAGTTTCCTAATAGATAGGCAAAAATGTTTTAAAAAATCGATAAATCCTATTACAAACCATTTCATTGGGTGGGGACAATATAAATGTGCTGGCCTAGTGGGAGGAATGAATGTTAAATTTGAGGTATGATGATCGCAGGAAAATTCGCCTAGCCTTTTGCAAACCTGAACACGCAAATAGCACATGATTAAGATCTTGAAACTGTAAAAACACATTTCACATATTCACTCTTTTTTCAGTGTTTTATCCCAAATACCGGTAATTTCTTTTAAGGGCAACAAATAAGGTCTCAGCAAGAGCATCAGCCTTCCAATCCCGTGAGGTAGGTTCCAAGTGAAATAGGGCTGTGGTTTGTTCCCCAAAGCACTCCCACAAACCACCTCGTTATGCAACTTTGGCTGGCTTAAGACAATATCTCTAGCCAAGCTAATTGAGGACACAGACTTCTTTAAAAACAGCATCAATGCGGACTTTGGCATGGGGGAGTCCTAAGCCCAGATTATTCATTTGCTCGCTCAAAGGACCTAAAAAATATCGACTGTTCCCTCAGCTTAAGAAAATTTCTGCTCTCAGGGCAGCCCAAAGTGTACCCTCTTCCCCCCAAAGGAGGGAGTTGCCCCACCTCAGAACCACTGCCAGGGAGGAAATATATAAGGACACTAAGCCAAATTCAAGACGTAAAACATGGGGGGCGGCCAGAGAGTATAAATTACAGATTTGGCGCAAGATTCGACCTTCGACCTTATTGAAGGAGAGCCAGTGGTTCATATCCAGCACCTCGGCAGCATAGGACAAAGAGGGAGGAATTTGGACTCTGAACACTGACAAAACATGGCCAAATTGGGGACTCCTACAGGTGCTATAGAATCTGTGCAGTGCACTAGCCTGGGAAAAAGACCTGCCTACACAAAATTTAATATGTTCTATATCCCGCCCGGTTTTTGAAAAGATCTTTCTAAATTATACATAGGAATGGACCAGTTTCAGTTTTACAGACCCCAGCCTCCACTGGTAGCACCTTTTTATTCTAAACCCTTTTTTACAAAAAACCAACATCTTACTTTTGGCGATGTTAACTTTCAAGAAATGGGCTTCTGGATATTTGGTCAGGGCTTCCAAACGGCGTTGCAGGCCAATGGTCGTTAAATCAAGGATAGCCACATCATTAGCATATAATAGGGAACCAACAGAATTTGTACCAATTCTGGGGACATCCCCCCTCACCAAATTTAGGGCACCGGGAAGATCAGATATGTTTAATGAAAACAAAAGAGGGGCCAGCAGGCAACCCTGCTGATGACCGTTATGTGTTTTAAACCTACAAGATAAACACTGCGATCCTCCCATCAAGGCTTGGCACCAGGTGTCTGTGTGTAATTCCATAATGAAACCCAATAGATGGTGTGGGACACCCAGTCGAAGGAGCTTTTTCCACAGCGTTTGGCGGTCCACTTTATCAAACGTTGTGGAGAAATCGATAAATGCCGTATAGACTGGCATTTCACGTAGAAAGACGTATTTGGCTACGATAGTCTGGAGGACAGGAATGTTATCCAGAGTACTTCTATGACTCTTTCTGAAACCGGCTTGTTCTGGAGGTATAATATCCTGGTCATGGGCCCATTGTTGCAAATGACAAAGGATGCTCCTAGCATATATTTTGCCCCAGGCATCCAGCAGAGTAATGTGTCTAAAGCTGGATGGAGAGGTTTTAGGGCCCTTCTTGAACAATGGGAGTTACAACACTCCCCTTCCAATAGAGGGGAATTTTCCCTCGTTCGAAAGCAGTGATTAAACAGTGGGGCAAGGAGGGCTCCCCAGGCAACAACCTCCTTTTTCCTTTTTTATTAACGTGATGGGGATTCCATCAGGAACCTGCGCACCAAATGTTCTAGCCTTCTTTATAAATCCCACTAAATCCTCCCCTGAGGGAGGACCATATTCCGAGAAAGAGGACTCATCCACTTCAATCGTTACAGGACGACTGGTTTATTGCTCATATAAAATAGGGAGAAATAATCCACCCATTCCTTCTCTGAGATCAGAATAGGCAGTGCCTTCTGCCTTGAGTCACAGTATTCCGCTATCAGGCGCCAGTACTGCCTGGAGTCTTTGGCCCTTGCAGCTTCTCTCAAGCCGATCCACTTAGAATCACAATCCCTTCTTCTTTCCCTAAGTTTGCGGCAACTTCTTACTCGTGTAAGGCGATTCATTTCCTGCTGGCGACCCAAGGAAAACTGTAAATGTTGTTTCTGAATTAATCGATTTATTTCTTGATTTAATATTTTCAAAGAGAATGTGCCCTTTTTTAGGTACACAGGTGCCAACAGTACTAGAGCTTAAGTTACGGATCTCTTCCATTTGGGCCTCAAAACACTGAATGGTATTGTCGGGAACACACCCCAACTGCCTTGCATAAGCCCTCTTAATTGACAGATTGACCGCTGCCATATTTTTGGATGTCCAAAAAGAACGACCATTTGCTTTGTTAAAAGCAGCCATACCCAGGCCAGAGTACCCCGGATCCAATGCCGGTAAGTTAAAAGCCTCTGTCATGCCCACTATACTATGGTCGCTCATTGCAGACGGAAGAACAAAGAAATTTTCCCAAACCCCAAACATTTGGTAAGAGACAGACACATAGTTTAAAAGAATCTGGGTAAAGAGGGAATGAAACGTATATATGGCCGCTTCACCTGCAGGCACTCTCCCATTTAAAATAATCAAATCTATTCTTCTAAGGGTCTCAAGGAGGAGAACCCTCGTTTATCCGTTCTTATATTTTCCGATAATAAGATCTCAGGTAAATGCCAGATTTCCTCTTTATCAGGGTTAGCATAAATCTCAGAGGCAGAGTTAGAGACTTTGGTATTTAAGTCTCCCATGATTATTATTAGGGGACATTCTTCCTTAATAGCTATATAATAAATGAATGGAAAAAGTACACTCACCAAATGGTCAAAGTGTCTCCCAGGTGGAATATACAGATTTGCCAAAAGGAAGAAAGAAGAACAACCATTATCTCCCAAACATGCCAACTTCAAGCATATGCAAAGATTAGAGGGGTGACAGAATACCATCTGGTTCCAATTAATTGAGTTCTTAAGCAGAATAGCCACCCCCCCACTAGTATGTCCCCTTTCAGAGCGCTTAGCATAACTAGAGAATACATAATAGCTGTTACAATCAAACTCTTTATAGGACCAGGTTTCTTGTAAACACATAGGGGCCGATTACGATGGTGGTAGTAGGCACATCCGCGGTGCTGGCAGAAAACATCCATTTACTTACTCCTGCGGCAGTCCTCGCGTCCACCATATTACAATGGGCAAAAACAGCCCATTTCCCGTCCGTCGCAGAGTTTCCGGATTCGCCAGATTTTTCGTTCCGCAACGGTGGCGGAGAGAGCCAATAGAGAAAGACCGCCGTGTGGAATGACGTTACGACCGCCGGACAAATCACGGTGCCTCAAACAGCCCATCTGAACGCAGCGGAGAAACCAGCCACCTGGAGACGGCGGAAGCACAACTGCAGAGATTGAAACTCGAATCCGAGACACCTCCACACGTTCCTGGCCGCCATGGATCCAGCTCTACAAGACCTTCCGCTGATGTACCTCATCCACTATCAGCAGATAAGACGCCGTCGGGGTCAACACCGCAGGTAAGTCAACAACACATCCCCGCATACAACCACAACACACAACTGTCACGCTGAAGTACGTGTCCTGTCTACATCAAACAGCCTGGTGGAGACAGGAACCTATCCCCCAGTGTAAGTACACATGTCCTGCATGTCACAAATTGACACCTCTGCATCGGAGTCACCCATCACCATAGAAATCACTGCAACTAGCCCAGTCGTGCCGGTCATGTCACCGCAGCGGTGAAGCCGCGGTAAAACCTGCCCACAATGAACTAGGTGTCCAGGACATTGTCCCAGACAAGCAACACCAACATCACAACATCCACACCACATGTAACATAAAAGAAGCACCACTCAGCACAACATATCTGCAGCAAGAAGTCATGTGCAGGGACACTGTCTAGAACATGGGTACTCGCAAACATTTCCCTGGGGGCCACAAAGTACTGTCTGTGGCTTACCGAGGGCCGCACTGATGCCGGCAGGGCGAGGGTCGGGGTGTTGAAAGGTGGGTGTAGGGGGATGCTAAAGTTGGGCTGTCTAGGAAACATGCTTTGCTTCTTTACCTTTAATTGAGTTAACGTGCAAATAAAGTATGCCCGTTTCATAGCTTTCTGAATGTTTCTACTTGGTCAAGTGAACAACAGTCCAGTGCTGCTGTTCACCAGGGGGCCGCAATTAAAGGTCAGGAGGGCCGCATGCGGCCCTCGGGCCGTACTTTGAGTATCCCTGGTCTAGAGTGTCATCTCATTAGGAACACCTTCAAATGCATAGTAACATGAGTGTAGGGTGAGGCAAGAGTCCTTCCAAAATGAACATAGTCATCATTGCACACAAATAAGGGTCAGTCCACATACAATGTGGAACAGATGAGGGCAGACCAAGTAGGGTGTGTATGTGTATTTCACAGTAGGGCAACAAGGTGTTGGAATGAGTCAGTGAGCCCAGGTAGATGACACATCATATTAGACACCACTGCCACACAATCACAGATCACCACAGCCCCCAAGCAGACATTGATAGGCCCATCACATACAATGGCAGACCATATCACACAATGACAGCCCATATCATGCAACACAGTGAGAAATTCCTGACTCAAACAGCAAACTCAAAGTAAGCACCACTGTGCATTTGACTCACAAGTGTACTGCTGCAATAAATGACACCATTTGAGTATGTCCAGTACATCAACAACACTGCCAACTCACAGAACACCTACACACCATCACTACACCTCAACAAAGGGAGCACCAACTACAAAGTAGTGAATGAATGCCAAAGTGTCAGGAAGACTCCATCTTGACAGCAGGAAACTCTGACCTGAGACTCAGGACAACCCTCCTCCTACTCACACCTGCCTTACACTCATGTGAATCAAAGTGAGTAACTTAAGAAATGAAGAGTCACTGTGCAGATTAATAACCATGGAACTGTTCACACTGCATGTCAAGTACTTCAGACAGTTCACACACTGAAACCTAGCCTCATACACACATAGCATAAGTCAGCAGCAATGTATGACAATAACTAAACTAGCCTAAAGTGGAGTGCACAGTGCATGAAAAACATGGAGATATCTTAGACAGCATTTGTACATGACATGCAAGAGGTGCAACATATCACACTACACCTAGGCCATCAAATCAGACATGGGTGGCACAGTGAATGAAATTGAACTAAAGTAACATCTGTGCAATATCCCTGTGATACAGCAATGCAAGCTATGCATTGGCCCAGGAATGATAGGAACTGTCATAAGCCATACAGTGACCAGCCCCACATCTGTGTCAACTCCCTTGACATGTGCATGCCACCAGCACAACACTCATGGCTCATTGTCACACTCCATGACTGTCAAATCCAAGTATGACCTTCACACATACCCCTCATCTACCCATCTCACACCTTCACTACTCCACACCTGTGAGAAACACAGATAAAGGTGCAAATAATGTCCTGTGAGTTTCCTGAGAACCAATGCCACACCCTGGTGTGTCTCTACAAATGTCAGAATCCCACTCAGGGATGTCTGAACCAATGCTGCTCAAAAACCATTTGCCAAACACATGTCTCACAAACAGCATCCAAAGAAGTCCAACAAGCTCACACATGTGTAGGGAAACAGTGGATAGGCAATGTGACCCTAGACAGCACAGGAATAGATAACATTTTTACTCTGGCCAACTGCACAGACACCATCACCCAACACAATCAAAAAATACATGATCAAATGCCAATCATGAGCACCAACTGTGTGCAATAGGACAAAGCTGCAAACACAGACATATACACTCCACCAGTTACCAAGTGAGCATGGTGTCAATGTGTAGCACAAGCATGCACATGCACACCCCTGACAAGTGACTGCTCAAATATAGGAGGCCATAGCACAATTGTGCACTCAAAACAAGCCAATGAACAAGACCCCACATTGCTGCATGTGACAGTCACACAAGAAATGCACACAACAAATTCTACACACATCTGAATGTATTCCAATACACAAACTCCTCACACACAATGTCATGCAAATATAACATTACACACAGATGGACCTGTCAGTGGAAAGAGCCAACACAGGCCAAAGACTGCATCCATCAACAACAAGTACACAACATATGCACATACAAAATCATCACATAGCAAACTCGGCTGGACATCAGGGGGACTCACACCAGGCAAGGACAAGGCAACATACACTCACAGCAGTGCATGTACAGTAAGCAGTGTGTGAACACCAACAAAACCAGTATCACATATATCTGAGTGCTCCACCATGAACTTCAACACCACAAACGATCACAGGGCACAGATCACATCACACTCAGGATGGGTAGCAGTACCTCAGCAAATACACATACACTTTATCTATCACTCACTGCTGCACAACTCTGGAAAACACAGATGCATGGAACATGACTAGAGGACTGTGCTGGACAAACATCTGCACTGTACATGAGCAACCATGACTGCAATCAAGTAGAAGAAAATAGCACATAACAAATTGTGAAACAGTCCTGAGTGGAACATTGGTCCTGGACACAGATCATCCTCACACAGTATAGTGTCACACAATGAAGTGGTGGTGGAGGGTCACACACTGGCAAGGCATGGGGTGGAAGACATTAGACTGAAGTGGTGTGTACATAAGTATTGAACAGGTGAGGCGTGTACAGAGCAAAAACACATCGAGGAGTAACTCACAATGTGTAGCCATCAAAAGCCCCCATTGGGGATGGTCTGACTCTCAATACCACATACTTGTCCAACAAATGATGTAAAGTGACACCAATGTATGAGAAACGTCACTTATAATGTCAGTTTGCCTGAGCAGGTCAGCACAGTGAGCACAAACGTAAGCAAGAGCCATGGCTGATCAACAAACCAAAACACAGACATTGCAGTGAACCACTCTGCATACTCACAACTGACAGCGACAACAAGTAGGTGTACCCCAGGACTTCAAGGTCATACTGACACACTGCACAGTGCTCAACCAACAACTCCTACATGGGCCCACTATCTAAAGCACGTGTCTGTCAATATAAACAAACAGGCACTCATTACCTGGATCATACATGTGTGTAGGTGTCATGTTCAGGGGCACATACTCATCAACACTTCTGCCAATGACAGGCCAATCACACTGTATGACTCCTCAACTGTACACATTCAAATGTACCCATGTGACTATGAAGCCAGGCCTACACAAGATGACTACACATCTACACTGCTGTTCACATATCAAGATAGATCCCACAGATATGACGGACCCTATCCACCACGCAAGTTATCCTGTGGATAGAATTTGATTCTGTTGTGGTACAGCATCCAAATATGATGTGTACAAAATTGGAGATCTGACAATAGAATGATTAGGATAAGATTAGAGCACCACAGACAACCATCAGTGCCCCCTCAAGCCTCTGAGTCAAGAAGCACAAAAGTGCCTGTAACCTCTGGCAACCTCTGAAAAAGAAAATCAGGTATATGCCAATGTGAATATGGCATACAGAGCATGTGTCACATGAACATATACACATACATTGCACTGCATCATTAGCAAGGGCAGCGACAAATCTCACAACATGAGTAATAGTCTTTATTACATAAACTCTGCATAGGCATCAAAAGTTCAAAACATCAAGGCCATTGGCCAGTCCAAATATCAAGTCCGCACATGTGTGCATGTAAACTTGCACATCAAATAGGTAACACAGTCCACTGCCATGGGAATCACCACAGGTCAGGGGCTTCGATCGGGCAGTCCAGGCACCACTGTTGGAGAAATGGTGTGGGGAGGGGGACTTGGCTCATCTTTGGCTTGAAGTTGAACTGGGAGGGGGCTGATTGTCGGGGCCAGTTGGAGGACTGGACCTGGGAGGGAGAGAACTGGCTGAGGTAGAGGGATCCATGGATGTGGGATCCTGAGGGCTGCTTGGACCGGGTGGCGTGGTGGCACGGGAGGTGGAGACCTGCTGTGTGGAGGCTCAGTGGCTAAGGGTGAATGTGGAGGGCTGGGTCTCAACTGTTTGGGGATCTGATATCCCACAAGTGTCTTGGCCGGAGTGAGAAGTGAGGTGGGCACAACAGCCTCACTCTTCCCCAAAGGTGTAGCAGGTGCAGGTGGTGCTCCACGTGTGGATTTGCTGGACCTGGTGGTACGCTGGGGGTGGCCTTGCCTTTTGCCCTGCATCCCCTGTTGTTGATGTACACTCCCCACTTTTCTCTCTTGTCCATGCTTCAGAGGGGTGTGGGTGGGAGTCAACGTTTTGGGTGAAACTGCCTTTGGAATTTGTTTGGGCTTAGTCGTGGCAGGCACCAGGTTCACTGCAGACAGGGCAAGTGTCTGTGTGTCCTTGGGATCAGGTGTGGGGATGGGAGTGTCCTTGGATGGTGTTGTTTTGGAGGAATCTAATGTGGATGCATGCTTTTTTGCCATATGTCCCTGAGTGTCCTGTGATGGGCTTTTTGTCTTGCGGTCATGTGTGCTCGTTTTGGGTTGTGGTGAAGGTGTATGGTGTCTGGTTCGCTTAGAGTGCTGATGTTGTGTGCTCCGTGTGGATGACTGGGTGCCTGAGGGCTCTGGCATGTGTGTACGCTGGTCAGGTGGGGCCACTGGCAGGGTGGGTGCCAAAGGGACAGGAGTTGGACTGGGAGTTTGGGACTGCTGAATGGCTGCTGTCACTGTGGAGGACAAAGACTGGACAGATCGGTGTAGGGCTCCCACGTCCGAATGAATGCCCTCCATGAACGCAACAACCTGTTACAACTTGTTGCCATGATCCTGGAGAGCATTCAGTAGAGCAGTCTGACTCACACACAGCTGCCGCAAAATATCTACGGCCTCCACACTGAGGGCAGCAGGGGAGACAGGGGCAGGGGCAGCAGTGCCTGGGGGAAGGAGACCTTAGGGCTGCGGGCACAGACAGCACTTGGGGGAGCATCTGGGAGGGTGGGCACTGGACGAGGTGTGGTGGAAGAAGATGCAGGTCTGGAACTTCCGGTGCCCCCCAACATTGAGGAGTCACCACTGGACTGGGAAGATGTGGAGGTTGGTGTTTCCCAGAGGGAATCATCCCGAGCACTCCTGTCCCCCTCCGAGTCGCTGGTCCCCTCAGTGTCACTGAACTCCTGTGTCGCAGTCGTGCCAGTAGCTTCCCCAACGCTGTCAGGCCCCCGTCCTTCCCTGCCCTCGGTAGATGCTGCAAGAGACAGAGACATAGGTTCAGTATAGTGCCATACTCACAAACATCATATGCAATCAAAACTCAAATCCTGCAAATGAAACTTCCATGTTGAACTACTCCATGTAATTTCAGCATATGCCACATTTACGCAATCATCAGCTGATGCATGGAAACATGCATAGTTGATAGTCATGCTCCATGTTGCGTAGACACAGCCAAATAGCTGAGCCTGTGCCTCCCTGTAACCACACATACAATTGTCTGTAGGCACACCTACATGCCTGTAGGTAAGATAGGTATACATCAAAACATGTTGTCTCTGTCACATATGGAGTATATTTCATGGGACACCACAGATACCAAGTCAAAGATGTCCTTTTGCAAGGGCAATCACCTCCTGAAATCCACCATGTTGGGCTTTGAAGCACAACTACAGTTGTCCATTGGTGTCAGCTGTGTAGATGTTACAATTCATTTGATGTGCACAGCACACATTTCTAAATGCACACTAACATGATGCTCACTGCTTTGCACTGCCAGTTGATGTCTCTGACACTCACACTGCAGCATATGTCACAAGGCCACATCTTTTTTGTTAATGAAGTGATAATGAGCCCCATGTAACAATGTAGTCACTAACACAATGCACAATAGCATGAGAATGGGAACAAAATGCAAGGCCTTCATAGGTTGTGACATGTCACAGACCAACATCTCCACAAGTGCCTGACAGGCCCTCATAGATCCAAGGCAGGATAGTGTCTTCTGTTGATGAGGAAGTTGGTGGACTCCATTAGGACAGCTAATGTGTGAGAATACCTAGGGTCTGGCATATGACATCCCTACGTTGTGCTGACTGATGACATTGAGGACACATCAATGTGCCAAAAAGTCACTCACCGATTAAAAGCTTTAGCCACAACTTCACCATGCACTGATGCACATGGACACCCCTCCACAATGCACACATACTGAGGACTGACACTCTGAGTAACCTTTGTTCATTATCATTTTACCAATTACTGTACAACACCTCAGTCACATCACAATTTTCCATACATCCAACCATGTTAAGCCATAGTGCCAAAACAATTTTGCAATAGCCAGCTTCAGCTACAATGCATTTAAATCACAGAGTCTAACCATCCCAGTAAAGTTACCATGTGCACAAATGGCAAATGCAAATCAGCCAATGCATCACTGCAATCATCACCATCTACCCCATCAGCACCTGTGTGCACTTGCTGTCACCATGGTAGGAAATACAGCATGTCATGCCATGCTGCTGTTATCATGCTAATATATTTTGCAATGGTGCTGTCTTCTCTATCATTGTGAAAAAAGGGCCCATGGGACAGGTGTGACCTTTCCCAACTCACTGCTCACTGAGTCCACATCTGTGCCTGTCTCTAGCCACTAACACATCATCACATGAGCGCACTATTGTGCTAGCCACACAGCACACACAAGCCTGACAAGTGTACTGGGATACACACTTCACACAATGAATTATCCTGTGTATGAAGGTCTCAGTTCAGACAACATTCATACAATGTGACATGAAAACATGGCAAGATGATTTAATATGACAAGGTTCATGGGTTTTAACACATGAGAAACAAAATGTGGTACGAATGCAGAACCACTGCACTCAACACTGAGGCCACTTAGAAGCCATTGCATCACACTAGAGACATCACAGAGTTCCGCACTTGCTCAGGGCTGGGATTCATGCAGTCACTCATATGCAAAGTCACACTTTGCACAATACTCACCCCCAACTTGCTGCTGATAGGCCCTCAAGCGTCCATCCAGCTCTGGCTGTGTCACTGCCAAGATGCGGGACATTAGCGGTGTCATGGTCCTGCGCGCCAACCTGCCACTTCGAGGGAGCACCTCCAGCGTCATCTCTGCGACGTTTTTGCTCAGGCGGCAGATGTCATCCCACCTCTTGTGGCAGTGTGTATGACGTCGGTTTGAGACACCCAGAGACCGCACCTTGTGGGCAATGGCCCTCCATATGGCCTTACGCTGATGGACCTTAAGCTGCAGGCATGTGAGACAAGAAGAGGAAGTTACTGTGACACTGTGTTGTGCACCACTGTGTGTCAGTACAGGAGCATGAAAATACATAGCACACAAATACATCAATGGAGAGCAGAGCCCATACAGCATGCCACATAGTACACTTGGATCAACCCATATCATAGCTATGTATACATCTATGATGATGGACACACTACATGCCCATCTCATACACATGCAGAGTGCCAGCACAGAAACAAAAGTAATAATGGGCCTCAGCTGTGATGCACTATGTGAGTAAGCATGACATACAATACACTGGAAATGATGTGTAGTGGTCAGACTCACTGTGTCCTACACTACACACCCCTTAATGTCCTTGACCATTGCATAGCTACATGTGTCATGGTGGTCACATTTAGGTCCCCGATTTTACATTCTCACACTCTTCTCACAAGGTGGAGGCCTGTCTTGTGAACTCCTCAGGCCTATGATAACTCATGGAAAAATAGGGTGGTGGACAACACATATGTTTTACTCAGTCATTTTAGTGATGGTTCTTTGTAACATTGGGCAGTTACTGTGCAGGCCAGAGGGCCTTACACTTAGGATAAACGTGGTCCATCACATAAATCACATGCATGTACAATGTGAATGGAGAAACAGTGCATACACATGCGAGACTCAACACATCATGGAATCAAAAGTAGGATGACATGTCAACCTCACATTTAGCTGATGTGTCATAGGTGATTTACCACCAAGAGTGATAGACTCAGGCATTGTACTCCTGTGCAGAATGAACACATCTCCAGAGTGTCAATTTGTAAGCTGTACACACAT
Source organism: Calotriton arnoldi (assembly GCA_963921515.1). Classification (NCBI taxonomy): domain Eukaryota; kingdom Metazoa; phylum Chordata; class Amphibia; order Caudata; family Salamandridae; genus Calotriton; species Calotriton arnoldi. The sequence continues at coordinate 74,543 of CAWUFW010015512.1, forward strand.
TATCTAGTACCCTCGGGCCAATCTACATTTGAAATGTCACAAATGAGCATATGAACACTTAATGGACTATGACATCACATAGCACAGGGAAAGTGTGTTCAGAGTTCGAGTGTCTCAAACCAGAAGTGTAACTGTATAACTGCTAAAACACAGTATGTCATTCCCATCCTTAAATGCAGTCTGGGATCTGTGGAAATAAGGCTACACACCCCATTAACATGAAGTCAGCATGCTAGGCAGTGTCTCACACATTTACATTACCCAGTCTCAAAACAACATGTGTTTTTTTTGGGCTTAAAAAGAGCTGCACAAGTGTCTATGTTGCCATCCTCCCCACATACTCAAGTGCATTAAGTACTAGGTCATGTATGGAACATGCTGTTGGCAAAATATTGATGCATGAACATTGGCTTGCACTCACAGGCACATACTACTGTACAGTAACATCATGTGAGCATTCTGAGCACTCTCAAACTTTTACTCAGACACTTACCAGTACCTCTGGAGCACCATATAGCCTCACATACTGGGCAAGGACCTCGTCCACCAGGACCTCCAGCTCCTCTGTGGTGAAGGGGCAGGCCCTGATGTTCTCTGTTTGAGCCATCACTGGGTCCAGAGTACAGGTACAACAGCAGTTGGTGGTGATGAATGGCAGGCAGCAGTGTCTGAATGCAAGTGACATGTGTGGCTCTCTCACAGACATTTATAGGCCCCTAGGGTTGTGTCAGTGGTACTCTGCTGATGCCTTTGGCCTGCCTGGTTTGCATCTTACAATTGTATCCAATGACCATGACCGCAGTGGCGGTGCACGCCTACTGCGAGTTTCAAAACTGTATTGAGCTACCGCGATGGCGGTTCCCATTGGCTGCCATGGCATTGTCATTGGCGGTGTCACACCGCGGGGGCCAGGTGGTCTCTACCGCAATCCAGCATCTTTCAATTGTGTCCAATGGCCGTGACTGCAGTGGCGGAGCACGCCTACCGCACCTCTGGACACATTGTGCTATTGAATTGCCACTTGGCAATTTTCATCACTGATCACTATACATTCACACTATATTGTTGCACCTGGTTGGAAAGTGAAAGGAGAGTGTGACATTTAACTCAATGATGCCCACACATGTCATGTCAGTACACATGAGTACATGCATTGGCATGTACTTCCTCACATGTCAAATATGATATTTGTGTGCATGTACACAGATTTGATGTGTAATGGAGTCTCATACTTGTGAACATGTCAATGTGTTAAATGGCTACTCAACTCACAGTAATGATGGACTGACCACATAATGTGCCTATATCACTGTGTACAGAGATGTATTTATCTTGATAGTTGACCAGCTTTCACACACTGTGCTCATTGTGTAAAAATGTTGTGCTTAGTGGGACTAAAGCAAGAAGGTGTTGCAGGTACAGCAGCTACATAGAAGTCAGGAGTGTCGCTGTCTGCCACATGTGCTGTGCCAGTTACACCCAGGGCTGGTGTCACAAGATGTAGGAGTGTACCATTTACCATTCACATAGTCTGATTCTGATTTGGAAGTAGTTAGTATGTACATCCTGACCACATGAATGAGTACATGAGATCAAGGTGTCTGTGCATGTGACTTGTGCATTAAGCTGTTGTTACAGTCCAGTCAATGTTGGTGCTGTGTTAGTCATTATGTAAGATGTTTGCCACATCTCACTGTGAATTGAATTTACATGTGTCCTCTTTCATTATATGTAGGAGACGACCAAATGTGCATCGGCCTTTCCCAGTGCTGGTGAACATGGAGGATGAGGACATCATAAGGAAATTCCGTCTGAATCGCCTTACCCTTCAAGAGCAATGTGCTCAGTTGGAGCCCCATCTGAGGCCTCACAGAACCTATCCGACAGCTTTGACGCCAACAGTTAAGGTGATGGCTGCCCTGCATTTTTTTGCCACTGGTTCGTTTCAGTACACGGTGGCCATCGCAGGTGGAATGTCTCAAGCTATGTTCAGCATGGTGCTGCGTGATGTTCTGTCCGCAATGTTGACCTACAAGGACCGCTACATCCACTTTCCAAGGAGACATGAATTGGCAGATGTGAAGGGTGATTTGTATGACCTTGGACACATACCTAATGTTACACACAAAGCCTATGCACACGCTATATTGTTCATTCGATAGTTCAAGTGAGTACACATATGTCAAACAACTATTTTTTATGTGTTATTTATTAGAACATCACGACGAGGTCCAGCCAACACGTGTTTCGTCCAAAGGAAAGTAACCCTGGACTTCTTCAGGGCTGGAAACAATACAAAGGGTTCTTTTACAATACTGACAACAAAGGAAACCTAAATGACATGGTGGTTACAACATAAAAAACAAACTATGTAACAAATGTGCAATTACATGTTGTGTTACAAAAAGCATGGGTTGCTACAGTACCACATATGGGAACCTAACGTTAAAATGAGAGTAGTAACATTATATCAGATTGTATCAAAAGTTGGAATAATGCAAAAAGAGAAATATTTCATACATACTCAATTCTGTGTATGCTAGTGCCTATGGTGAATGGCCTTGTCTTTATGTTATATCTCATCAAGACCAAACAAAAAACGAGGTTCAACCAATAAGGTCTGGTCATAAATTGTGAGAAGAAGAGAGACTCACGCAATTGCAACGACTATAGTGTAGACCATGCAAAGAAGCAACACCCCGAGTGAGATGACGATTATAGAAAATGAGTGCTGACCAAAAGAAGGAGTAAAGAGAACGCATACTTGATATGACTCATCAAGACCAAACAAAAACGAGGTTCAACCAATAAGGTCTAGTCATAAATAGTGAGAAGAAGAGAGACTAACGCAATTGCAACGACTATAGTGTAGACCCTGCAAAGAAGCAACACCCCAAGTGAAATGACAATTATAGAAAATAAGTGCTGACCAAGGGAAGGAATAAAGAGAACGCATACCTGATATGAAAAGGAAATTCTAAAACCTGCGGGAATATAATATCAATTTGATTAATATTCCGTGTGAAGAACTAAATGGAGTATAATTCACTAGAGCGCCCGCCAATAGATATCTATTTAGTTCTTCACACGGAATATTAATCAAATTGATATTATATTCCCGCAGGTTTTAGAATTTCCTTTTCATATCAGGTATGCGTTCTCTTTATTCCTTCCTTGGTCAGCACTTATTTTCTATAATTGTCATTTCACTTGAGGTGTTGCTTCTTGCAGGGTCTACACTATAGTCGTTGCAATTGCGTTAGTCTCTCTTCTTCTCACTATTTATGACTAGACCTTATTGGTTGAACCTCGTTTTTGTTTGGTCTTGATGAGTCATATCAAGTATGCGTTCTCTTTACTCCTTCTTTGGTCAGCACTCATTTTCTATAATCGTCATCTCACTCGGGTGTTGCTTCTTTGCATGGTCTACACTATAGTCGTTGCAATTGCGTGAGTCTCTCTTCTTCTCACAATTTATGACCAGACCTTATTGGTTGAACCTGCGTTTTTTGTTTGGTCTTGATGAGATATAACATAAAGACAAGGCCATTCACCATAGGCACTAGCATACACAGAATTGAGTATGTATGAAATATTTCTCTTTGCATTATTCCAACTTTTGATACAATCTGATATAATGTTACTACTCTCATTTTAACGTTAGGTTCCCATATGTGGTACTGTAGCAACCCATGCTTTTTGTAACACAACATGTAATTGCACATTTGTTACATAGTTTGTTTTTTTATGTTGTAACCACCATGTCATTTAGGTTTCCTTTTGTTGTCAGTATTGTAAAAGAACCCTTTTGTATTGTTTCCAGCCTGAAGAAGTCCAGGGTTACTTTCCTTGGACTAAACACGTGTTGGCTGGACCTCGTCGTGATGTTCTAATAAATAACACATAAAAATAGTTGTTTGACATATGTGTACTCACTTGAACTATCGAATGAACAATATAGCGTGTGCATAGGCTTTGTGTGTTGTAAATGGACTTTGGTCCATGTTTCAAGGGGTTTTGTGGTTTCTTTCCCCTACCTTGTGCACCGCAGAGATAGCTATAAAGAATACTGGGCGTGATTAAGCGTGCGCCATTTGCCTCCTGGGTAGAAACCGCCATTTGTCTCTACATACCTAATGTTGTTGGAGCCATTGACTGCACACACGTTGGCCTAGCTCCACCACAGGCACGTGAGCACATATGCTGTAACAGGAAGCATTTCCATTCCATTAATGTGCAAGTGGTATGCCAAGCGGATATGATTATCTCCCATGTATGTGCCAAATATTCAGGATCTGCACATGACTCCTACATACTGCGTAACAGCATCATCCCACAATTGATGGAAAATCTGCATCCGGAGCGTGCATGGCTTGTCGGTGAGTATGCTGAGTCAAGTAGTGTGCTGTATGTGTGACATGCTGTTCTGGTCAACTGTTTATATTACTAAATTGGTCTGTGTATCTCACACCTAGGTGACTCTACGTATCCCAACCGGCCTTGGTTGCTGAGCCCACTGAGGAATCCAAGAACCTCGGGGGAAGTCCGCTACAATGATGCACATGTGAGGACACGTCGTGTAGTGGAGCGTGCTTTTGGGCTTCTGAAGTCTAGATTTCGGTGTCTGGACAAGAGCGATGGTTCACTACTCTACTCTCCCCAAAAGGTGTGGCAGATCATAGTTGCATGCTGCATGCTCCACAACCTGGCCTTGCGCAAGGAGATCCCCCTGCTCCTGGACGATGATGAGCAGCAGATGCCCCCCGCTGCAAATCCACACATGCCCAGTGATGATGATAGTGGAGAGGAGGAAGGTGTTGACCTGCGTCAACAGCTCATCGACAACTACTTCCCTTGAGTGTAAGTAACATTGTACAACAGTGACATTGTCTGTTGGCTTTGATGGTACTGGCAAGGCATAGTGGGAAGAGTGTGTTGTATGTAAGTGCATTTTGGTCTGGAAAGTGTAGCTTTCTAGTTGTGCAAGACAGTACATGGCAGTGTAATGGGATACATTTGTTGGTACTTACCAGCCTCCACTCCCCCGGGTATTCCTGTGAGACTCTCTGGATGCAGTATGGCAAGCACCTTCTCCTCCCATTCGGTGAATGTTAGTGGTGGAATGGGAGGGCCACAGCCAGTCCTCTGAGCCAGCTCATGGTTCTTGTTGGCATGCTCTTTCACCCTGGTCTTGAGGTCATGCCACCTCCTCTTGATGTCATGCAGTGTGCGCAGGGTGTTCCCTACTGCATCGACTTTGTTGACTATCCTTTTCCACATTTGATTTTTTCTGACTAGTGGTGTCTGTTGGACCATGCTTCCAAACAAATGTGGTTCTACTCTGATTATCTCATCTACCATGACTGACAACTCATTGTCTGTGAATTTTGGCATTTTTTTCTGTGCCATGGTGTGTAATGTGCAAATGGGTGACAAGTGCAGGTGGGTAGGTGGTGGAGGAGATGTGTGAGGTGAGTGTTGGTGTTGTTGGTGTGGGTGGTTGTGATGGTGTGATGTGTGATGATTTGCCTCTCCTTTCTGCTGTGGTGCTTGGCCCTTCACTTCTGCAGTTGTGCAAAGGATGCTGGCCAGGGAAGGGGTTGGTTTTATACTCAGCTATGTGGGGGTGTCCAAATGGAGTATTCATGTCAGGTGTGTTTTCTGGGTTGACCTGGGATTTGTATTTTTTTTGCCATGGGGATGTGTCATTGGGGTAGGTCACATATTTTTTAAAGCAGCGGAAAACAATCAGCCACACTTGGTAGCCTTGTTGTGTGGTTGCATTCGACTGCCATTCCTCTTTCCGCGCGACCGCAGCTGTATGAACGCAATGATCGTTCCGCCAGCTCTGCCATTCATCTTTTCGCGTGACTGCGGCGGTCGGAAACGACTGATCGTTCCGCTTGCTCCGCCATTTTATTGTAATTACACTTGCGGTCATTCCGCTGGTGGATCGGCGTTTTTGATTCTGTCCGCAGTATTTCCGTCCGCCGCGGTCGGATTTTCTGGTTTTCCGGACATAGCCTTCGGAGTTTTGTAGAATCCGACCGCCGCGGTCGGATTTTCCAATCATTGCATCGTAATGTGACCGGCGGTTTTGCCGCGGTACATGCGGACGGTTTTTTTACGCAACCACGGCGGTCGGAGTGCTTTTCCGTCTGCCATCGTAATCGGCCCCATAATTAGGGGTTTCAAAGTTTTCAAGAAGTTCAGCTTCGTCTCGTTGTGACCCAAGACAGATATGTTCCATGACAATAGTAAACCCCCCAGGCTACCTCAAAGGATCACTCCTTTCCACTGAAGGGCGGTCATTATTCAAGGATCTCGTGACCCAGCTCCACTGGGCCAAGTCGTCGTCCCTGTCTGAAATCTGAGAATCAGCTGCCGAACCCGCCACCCTATTTATTAATCGTCCCCTTTGGCCAAAGGAGACCACGATATCTTTGGGGTTGCCTGGTAAATACTCTGAGTCTGGACCCATCGCATCGGGCACCACTGGTTTAGCGGCCCTTAGACATATGGGGTGCTGAGTTATGGGATGCATAGGGGGAGATTCCTCATATTCTAAAACAGATGTAATATAAATCCATCGCTTACGGAAGTGCTCACAATTCTGCATGACCAAATTAGTAACAATCGGGGTGCGGAAAGTGACTCTAGAGTAGGGAAAAATAACAGATGAGTGAATCTTCACATTTGAGATGTCCCTACTAGATATCAACTTTAAGGCCTCGATCTCAGAAAAGAGGCTGAGAATAAATCCTCTATTTACCGGAAAGGATTCGTTGTCAAATTACCAAGTGAAGTCCAGAATGGGGGATGAAACACTCTGTCCCACACAGGTTTTCTTTATGGCATCCCTCGATGGGATCCATAAGGGGACCCTATCCCTATATCCCTTGTGCCCCATTGTTAGGTTGAATATTTGAGTACAAGACGAGAGCGTCGGGGGACGCCCTTCAGGTTTCTATTGGACAAAAGTTTGGATCATGTGTAAACTCTATATATATATATGTCACGGTAAGCGCAGCAAGGCAGTACAATGTAAGGGATTTGAAGAGCGTTCTTTGTTTAAACAAGGGAAGAGGTGCCAGTTGAGTATAGGTGGCTTATAGTGAGAACAAGGTTAGGTAATCAGGATGTGGGATGTTTTGTGAGGGGATTGTTGCAAAAGGTTTTTTTTAACAATGTTCGTGGTTTTAGGATGTTTGTTGATAAACTGAACAATAATTATGGATACAATCATTATACAGAATACATTAAGTGTATACAGAGGTTGATGTGTAACAACGATGTTAATATTTATGAATTTCTGCATTTTTGATACCCCTGATGAAGGGATTCGTCCCGAAATGCATTGGGTAATTGAATAAAATACGTGACATTTGGAAATCACTTTGCCTCCTGTGTTCGTGTGATCTATCTCCCATTGAACAAAAATGAGTAAAATGAATTGAAGATAATGATTAAAAATGGCAGAAAAAAATGATGGATTAAAATAAGGAGTACAAGAAGAAGAAGGTCTACAATATTTAATTGATTGGACTCATTGAGTTACGTGGCTGTGCTGCCGGTCTGGGAACCTAAAGTAGGGTCCTAAGTGTTTGGTTAAACTCTATTGGGCCCACACCTGAGTGGCACTAGGAACTTGAACCCATCCCTCCAAGTTTCCGGCCACCCTAACCCTGGACGTTGACTGAGGCAAGGAAACCCCACATCCCATTCCCATTTTCCCTCTCGGGGGACCAACCAACTCATTAAGCAAGGGGAATTGGACTTCTTGGGGTACTGGGGGGTCAAATTCGAAAGAGGCACTGCCGTTCCAGAGCCCCCAGTCCTACCTATTGGCATCATGTGTGATGAGGGGGCCACCCCTTCGGATGGAGAGTTAAGTGCTCCCTTCTCCCTTTTTATCTGTGTGTCACACTGCTTGTCAGAGATCCGTGGAAAGTGTAACCTTGTCAGTTTTCATTTGGAAAATCGTCTGATCTTTTTATGTTTCCATTTCTAAATCTCGCCCTTTTGATTTCTTGCGGGGTTGCCCCTATTCCCTGCCTTTAACCCATCTGCCCCTGACAAGTTAAAGTACTGGGCATGGGAAGAAGAGGTAGTTGAGACCTCCCCATCCCCTACCTAACTGTGAAACAAGTACCGAGGGTTTCCAATCTTCTACGATGCACCTTTTTAGGCCTTTTTTAAACAGAGGGAAAGTTTTCAATTTAGGCTTTCCTGGGGGGGACCTGTTTCTACATCCCCAAATAAAATGTTTAAAGGGGTTGTGAAGGAGACAGCAGATATAGAGATATACCCGCTTGAACAGAAGCGTCTCTCAGGTCTCCTGGGGGGCAGATGGCAGTGGCCTGTCGTTCACAGATAATTACGTAATGGAGTGAGTCGTAAGTATAGATTTATCGGGGCAAGACTTATTAACATTCAGCACTTCAAACAACATTAAGGACATCATTTCCAAAATATGATCAGAGCTTAAACAGATTTCTCTAATAGGGACAAAATAGAACATAAAATCTTTTCAATACAAAAGAGGTATTCAGAGGGGACGCCATCCCCACCATTTACAATCTTAGGTTGTGTACAAGGCAAGAATACATCATGAACAGATTCCGAAGAAGAGCCAATGGGGTGACTTGAGCTACAATATAAGGGGGGCATAGAGAGATGCCTAGGAGAGGAGCTTAGGAATAAAGAATTATTTTCATTAGATCTGTTCGTTGGAAGATCACCCTTAGGGGAGTGAACAAAAGTGCCTTCCCATCCCCTTTTTGAGCTTCAATATCGATGTCTGAGAGAGCATAATCTTCCCCAGCCCTTAAATCTTTACATATCCTCAGCCACCCTCCCAACCATACTGGGTTCATCTCCCGAGGGTTCTTCAAGACCACCATCCTCATTTAATTCCCTACAGATGTGCCCCAGGCAGGTGTAACAGCAGAAGTACGGACATTTTTGGATCTGTTTGGGGAGATATGGGGCTGGTTTTGAAGTGCAACGGGAACATCTGTAGCCATATTCAAGGGAAAAAGAACGTCAGAAGGTTGCTGAGCTAGGCCGTCCTTGTACCTGAGCTAGGCCTTCCTGGTGCCCTCTTTTGTCTGAGACCAATCCCCAACAGAGAAGCAAGAACCCCCCTGAGATTCAACAGTCTGGGAAAAGGGGCGTTACTAGCTGAGGGGTAGGGGCAGGTCCATTGGGGATCACTGCTGTCATCTCAGGGGCAATACGGGACATCTTTCGGAAGAAACCGGTGATCAATCAATCAATCAATCACAGAATTTGTAAAGCGCACTACTTACCCGCGAGGGTCTCAAGGCGCTGGGGGAGAAAAAAAGGGGGTGCTGCTACTGGTCGAACAACCAGGTCTTGAGTAGCCTCCTGAAGGTCAGCAGGTCTTGGGTCTGTCGTAGGCTTAGTGGAAGGGTGTTCCAGGTCTTGGCGGCGAGGTGGGAGAAGGATCTGCCGCCGGTGGTGGTTCTTCGAATGCGAGGGACGGTGGCGAGGGAGAGGTCGGCGGAGCGGAATTGGCGGTTGGGGATGTAGAAGAGGAGTCGTCTGTTGAGGTAGGCTGGGCCAGTCTTGTGGAGTGCCTTGTGTGCGTGGATGAGGAGTTTGAAGGAGAGTCTCCTGTCGACAGGGAGCCAGTGCAGGTTCCTCAGGTGGGGGGTGATGTGGCTGTGGCGTGGTACATCGAGGATCAGGCGTGCGGAGGCGTTTTGTATGCGTTGCAGTCGCTTGATGAGCTTGGCCGGGGCTCCCGCGTAGAGGGCGTTCCCATAGTCGAGTCTGCTGCTGACGAGGGCCTGGGTGACTGTTCTTCTTGTGTCTGTCGGGATCCACCTGTAGATCTTGCGAAGCATGCGGAGGGTGTTGAAGCAGGAGGATGAGACTGCGTTGACTTGCTTGGCCATGGAGAGCGGTGATAACTGGATGGGATTTATAACGTGGTTGCTGTCATTGTTTGGTCCCACTAAGTGATCTCCTTGCTTTATGGGGTTGTCAAGGTGAAGAGGAAATCACACGCCCTGAGCATAATTTTATATAGGTCATTGCCCAACTGTAATTTAACACAGCTCTAAAAATAAGCAGTGGATCCGAGGTGATCTTATGACCGGACAGAGTAAACGAAGTGGTTGCGAGGAGGTTCCTTTCAGGCACTTCGATACTGATTCGAGTGCCGGCAGGAAATTACAACAGGAGAATGAGACTAGGGCTGGGTGGAGGGGAGGACAAAAAAGACTGCAGAATGGCCGGGCAAATTTTACAACAAATATAGCAGGAGCAGAAGCGAACGGGGACCAAAGATGTGAATTCCAAGTATATGGAGCACAGCGGCTGCTTCTGATAGTGGAGTATGTTAATGATTGGGACTGAAACTGAGACAGAACCAGCACGGGAAACACACCGCGGGGGCACCAGCTGATCGGGCGTCCCCTTTCGCCTCACTCCAGGGCCAGCTCGCAGTTCCACAACCACACTCTGCTGAGGCTCCGCCCCTCAACTGCTGTGCCTTGTGCCGTGCAACAATCCTCAATCCAGGTGGCTCGCAAAGTCTTTTTTGTGAATCAGCTCTTGGGGGCCCTTACCCGTTCCTAGGGACTTTTGCGATTAGATGGCAGCCCCCACGAGACTCTGGTGTCTCTCCTGCTCAGTCTCTACTCTGAGCCACACCACAGCTCTAGGCTCTAATTGCCTCCACCTCCACTGCACTCAAACACTGCAGGCACTCCATAGAGCAGGGCCTTCTCTTACCTTAGTGCTCCTCGAGGCAAAACTTGAGGCAGGCAGAGGTGTGCTCAAAGCTGGTTACAGCTTACCAACACAGTGGTCTCTGTGTGTCCTCCACTCGCCTCCGTTGAGTCTCGACACTCAGGCTTAACCCCGAACATAAGAGGCACACCACCCCCGTGGCACTCCCTGCCAGACAACACTGCGATCACCAACCTCCGGGAGGTCTCCGTGCCCCGATGCCCCCGCTGTGCCTTCTATGCTACAGTTCAGCCTTTAGCCCTTTGTGGCCCTTTACGGCCTGGCGGAGTGTTACAGAAATCAGCTTGGGTCCTCTGAAAAGCCACGCTCTCAATGATCAACTCCCCAAAGCCGCAGGAGGTCTCAGAAAGATGAGAGGTCCCCTGCCCCACAGAATGGGACCCAGGCGCTGACTGGTCCCATGTAGCTCTGCACTGGCAGCACCACACCGCTTGGCCGTCCTGCTGTACACCCGAGTCCACCCATCACCACAAATGGACCAGGCACAGTGGAGGGAAATGCGAGCATGGCAATCAATGCCAGTGCAGCTGTTACGGGCTCAAAGACGTGAACCGGTTGAGCCCAAAAGTCCAGAAACCAGTACCGCAGGAGAGGGGGCACAAAAAAGCTAATCCAGCAGCAGGCTGAAGATGGGCAGAGAGCAGCAAACAGTCCTTCCTCCTAGCTCTCTCACGGCATCTCAGGACTCAGTCAGCCACCTGCATCTGACCCCAAAATCAGGAAAACTGATTTGCTCCACCCAGATTTGAACAAAGAGACTCTCCAAATTCACTTTTATAAACATCGTTAATGGTAGCAAATATCACATCTTCCTCAGACTCACTTCCCCCAAAATGAGAGGCATGGCAAGTGTGATAGAAAATCCGCTATAACATTTTTCTTTCCAGGTACATATTTGTTTTTAAAGCAATACTCCTGTAATCTTGAGGTGAGCCTAGCAATATGTGCTATAGAGTTCCACCCACCTCCAGGGGATAGAATGTTTACTAACTGCTTATGATCGGTCCTCAGAAAAAATTTGCTCCCCCAGACATAATTCCTGAAATGTTCAATGGCCCAGACACAAGCCAATAGCTCTTTCTCGATTACAGCATATCTAAGTTCTGTCACACTCAAAGTGCAGGATGCAAAAGCCACGTTCCATTCTTCTTTTCCGCACTTTTGTGCGTGCACACTCCTTACCCCATACATGCTGACATCAACAGTGATAACACACTCCTTTCCTAAGCAGAAAGGTTTCAAGGTAGGTGCCCGTATTATTTCTTGTTTGATATTTTCAAAAGCCTTTTGTTGTCTGTCAGACCACGTATAACTAATATTATGTCTCAGGAACTCACCAAGAGGCTCCATTTTAGTAGCGAAATTCTGTATAAATTTGCTGTAATCTCACACCTCCCTGCAAACGAAAGCAACTGTTCCTTGGTGGTAGGAGCAGGAGCATTCACAATGGCATCAACATTAGATTTCTTTGGTATCATCCCCTCCCCACACAGGGTATGCCCTAGATATTCACAGACTTTTCAAACAATTTGCATTTGTGTCTCTTGAGTCTTAAACCATGTTTCACTAACCTGGTGCAAACTTCAACCATGTGTTACATATATTCTACTTCATTACTAGAGAAAATCAACTTGTCATACTGAAAACACTTAAGAAAGTCACCCACATCTCTTAAAATGTGAAACAAGGCTCTCTGAAATACGGAAGCCGCAGAGGTTACTCCAAAAAGCATTCTCGTAAATTGATATAGACCCTGTGGAGTAAAAAAACGCAGTCAAATACTTAGACTTTTCAGCCAAAACAACTTGATGGTATGCTGATCTGAGGTCCGAAGTGAAAAATACCTTAGCACCTTCTAACATGGAAACGACCTCATTGATATTAGGTAACGGATGACAATCAATCAAAATATCTGCATTTAACAATCTCAAATACACACACAGACGCAATTTTTGAACAGGCTTCCGAGCCAAAACGATGGGAGAAACCCATTCAGCCAATTCAATCTCTTCAATAAATCCTTCTCTGACTAGTTCATCCAACATTTCTTTCAACTCATCCCTTACATTAGTAGGTACTGTTGCGGGGATTCTGCACCTACACAGAACTATGCGCAGGAAACCGGGACCTCGTGTATAGGGGTGTACCAACCTACCACCTTAGTGCCCAAAATCCCAAAACCGACTAGCTATAGTGTCTCATTCGTTCTCCTCCAAATATCACAGAGCTACAAATGATTAGACAACCCAGAACACAACACTCCCAACTCTCTCAGGAATCGCGGTAGCAAGACATTCTCTTTCGTTTGCTCACTCGTACTTGTCCACAATAAGAATTTGGCAGTCACTGTAATAGTTCAAAATGTTTATTTTAACTATCGTGCTCTACAATACAGTACACGAGCCACTACCAGCAGCAAAATGCATAAACTCAAAACAATTAGCATTGTTACAATTCCATAGAGTACAAAAGGGGAAGTAATTTTATAAAGACGGTGGAAAAAGGACTATAAGGCCTAACCACCCTCCCCTTGACTGGAAGAAGTTTATTTATATAAAGGAAGATCTCTGGGCTTTTTCTCATCTGAGTATCAAGGACCCCCTGACAAATTGCTAGTACAATTCCTAGGACAGGGTAATACACAATGAAAAATAAATTCCTAGGCAACTTAATTATACCAATATGATTTATGTATGTGATAATAATAAACTCAGTGTAACGACCAGAGTACAAAAATACAAAGATTTAATGTCAATTATTCAATACCCTATTGACATAATAACAGTTCTTAATTAAAAACACAAATGTATTAACATTTAAAAAGCATCATGATATTAATTGTTTTATACATGATTGACATTAATAAAATCACAATTAAAAACTAAAAGTGGCAGAATATTGATCTCTGGGCTTTGACAGCAGACCCCATACCTTAACGCCTAGATGCTAGGTTTACATCATAGGAACAGCGAAGCTCTTCTCCATGGAAAGGGCTCTCTCCAAGTGTCTGCTAAAACAACATGCATCCCCGTAATATCAAAGCACGAGTCTCCAGCATTGCAGCTGTGTTTAGCATGTTATGTCTAGGTTCTAGGGACTGACCAGAACAGAATAACAAGGGGCATTGTTTATCGACCTTGCACATCGTGTTCAGACTAAACTCCAGGAACTTCAGCAAAGAACGCGAAAAGCAGACAGTTCTCATGTGAAAGGCACAAACAGCATCTTGCAAAAATAAAGTCATGTAGTAACATGCGCAAAAGCAGCATCATGGCAGCAAAGCTCATGCTAACTTAGCAATGTCGACAATGTCCCTAAGAGCCATATAACACCCTCCCCCTGGTAAGGCCAAAGGACATAGAGAAAGGACGGAAACAGAGTTCAAAAAGCCAAGCAGACCAAAAACTTTATGAGAGAGTAAAAAAAAAAAAAATTGGAAAACAATTGAGAAGAAAAAAAATGTTGTCATCAATTTTCACGGCCTCCGGGAAAATGTTATGATGAAGAAGGTGGTAAGTCCATCAACGTAAGTGAACTTAAGAATGCAATTCCCTCCAGAAGAGCATCTCTATCGTTAGTACAAAAAAGGGATGCCATCCAATCAAGTAGATCGAAGGAACAAACGTGCTCCTCATAATCTGATGCTTCCAAAAGCATCATTGGGCAACTTGCGTGATATTCGATGAAACTCGGATGTAGGAGGTTCTGCGCAGCCGCACAGATATCCCATTCAGCTAATACTCCAAGTGCTGCTGCACGTGCCAAACAGCAATCCCCAGAACAAGCCTGGTCATGAGCCTCTAACGGGCTCATCAACTGAACAAAATCCGGGACTGGATATGACGTATTGGCGAGACATAAATCCATAGCCCAATAGAAGGTGCATCGTTGGCAGTAGAAGACGGGTTGCATGCAAGTAAAGTAGGCAAAGCGAAAAGTTGATCCATAACTCATGCTAAGCGTCGCTAACGGCAGGCATCCAAAAACTGTCGCATCCGATCACGGTACAGTTGCAACTGGCCTGGTCTGTGCAGGACCACAAGCTGAGCAGCCATTGCGCAGCAGGAGCAGTAGAAGCAGTATCCGACCAGCTAACGCTAGTATTAAGGGGAATCCACCGAAGATGCTGGAAAAAATAGAATGAAAAAAAGCCGGTATTACACCAAATATCGTCTGAAACGAATTCACAAGGCGGGCTCCCACTTGTTTAAAAAAATGTGCAAGGCCTTTAGTGTCAGATGCATTAAATATTTGATGTATAAGCTCCCCAAAGTGTAGTGGGAGGTTAGTATTCAGAAGTGACTGAATCTCACTAGATGTTCTAGCCACCTGTAACTCGAAGGTCTCTCGGGCTGAAGTTAGAGCCACTTCTTGTTGGAACAAAAGGGCCTTTAGCCTGCTTAATTTGTTGGAATCTGTTTTCAAAGTAGAAATGGAAGGCCAAATAGAACTATCTACACTCCCTAGCGGGGGCGAAAAAAGCACATTGCTACAACAAGTAACGCGTTGTGAAACAGTTACAAAATACGGGACACCTGCCCGTAAACCACAGCAATCTTGGTTGTTCAAAATAAGATAGCTACCGTTAGTAAGCAGGGTAAACGCGGGAATTATTGCTGGCACTGGTGTCCCTTTTAAAAAACATGCAAGATTAGGCGCTGAAACATTACAAGCGCCGTGCAATCTAACGTGTTTACAAACTAGGGAAGGTCCTACTGTGGAATCGCAGTCCTCCCCTGTTCGGAAGACCTCCTTATCTTCCCGTTGACATCTGTAAGTGAAAGGTAGGGACCATAATTCATGCAAAAAGGCACTACCCAGGGGTTCGAAGCGGCCAATTGGAAAATGTTGCATGCATGATTTAAATTGAAACTGTGAGAACGGGAGGGAGATAACTCCATGAATTAACCAAACAGCAGAATCCGTTTCCGCCACAGAGAATGGCAAGGGTTCCAATTGTTCAATGTGTAATAGTGTGTATGTAGCATCTTTCATTGACATAAAAAGTTGTTTAACAGTCAGATTAAATGGCAAAAACAGAGCAGAAGCATTCAAATAATCCCAAGGGACTTTTCCCATTTTATGGGTCTGTAACGTCCATGCAAACTGCATAACAGATCGTAATTGATTTTGACCATGATACAATACAGCCACATCATTCTGAACAATATCAATAACGGAAGAAACAATGTTATCCAATGTATAAATGCGTGATGAAAGCGTATTGATGCTGTTGTCGACCACAGCTAGAACCTTTTCTAAATTAGCCTGATCAATTTGACGTAGATGAAAGGCTGCTTCTATCTGCGAATTCTTCCAAATTTCATTGTAAACTGCATACATAAATCGTTTAGCTCTCAGAGCCCTGGGTCCCAAGAGAAAATCAGCCAAATTAGTGTCACTCGACAAGAGCGACAGGTGTTGCTTTACTGACGACAGTGTGGAATGTTCCAACCATTGCTGGCATAATTTACCTACCGAGTATGTGCTAACCGAATGTGAACGTGGATAACGTGGGTCCGGTCTAGTCTGGGTGAAACTAGGTGTTACATTATAAAAACGCAATTGACATGCATTTGAATTGGTTTGCCACACAAACCACCCGGATGAATCAATTACTGAGACATTGAAGGTGTCATTTTGGAACAAAGCCCGCAACGCATCGATGGTATAATTTGTGCGAGCACGCCAATTATCATATTCCGCTAAAGACAGAATGGAAGGGATATTTAAATTTTTTACCGTAGCCATACCAAAGCACGTTGTTTGATAAACAGTATCATTTAAAAATAATATTTGAACCGGGATTAGACAGGCACAATGTAGTGCCTCAGTTCCTTGAACCTGCCAGTGTTTTGTACCCCAGATTGATTTTAAATCAATGGTCTCTTTCCAGTGATCATAACCCTGTGTGGCTAATTTAGCTCTGAATGAGTCGGAATAAATCAATTTAGTGTGGGTTAGGATAAATTTGGATTGAGAAGGCAATTGTAATTTAAAGAAATATGATCCTAGATTGGATGTGTTATAATCTGTAAAATAGGTAAACTTATTTCTAAGAATTTTTGAACTCCCTCTTATGGGAGTAGGACAATGTTCCCATTGAGTATAATTAAAAACCGGTCATAAAGTATTTGTTTTATGTAAAAAAAAATGATGCCCATAGTGTTGATAACAAAAGAGATCAGCATAATTGGCAGAATTTAAATACAAATCTTCAGCATCAAAAGCAGCATAATACTTCAAATCAGAAAATAGTGAATGTACTGCTTTCACATCCCAATCATCAGAATGTATGTCCTGTGTGACCACATCTCCTAATGAGACGCGAAACACGTATGGTACCCTGAGCACTTCCGTCGGGCCGTGGACTTCGAAGGCTACTTTATCCCAAACGATGCCATCTGCAACCGGGAATGCCGAAATGTTCATATGAGTCTGACCACGTTTCATGATGTGGGACGATGTGTGTGGGGCCAGAGTACCATCAACACAGTTCACAGCAGAGCGTTCTGGCAAATAATGGCCATTGATGAGTAAAAAGAACACTGTTACAAATCCAATCGACATGAAGAGGAAAATTATGATAAGCACCAACCAAATGTAGGTCCATGGAGGGACCAGGTAAGTCTTTTTGAACCAAGAGAAGAAAACACTTAATTTGGTCGGTGGGTCTGCCAAACTCGAAGTCGAGGAGGATGAGTCAGAAGATAAGCTGGAATTATCTCTAAAGTAGCCGCTTGCAGTTCTGTTAATGAGCGATGGTAGAGCTGGGTCAGCTTGATGTTGTTGCGGACTGACCGGTTTTTCACTAACGGACTCATCTGTAGGATAAGTGTACTCGACTTCTGCATTGGAAGATAGAAGCTGGACGGATGAAAGGTCAATAGTAGTGTCCATCATCTTTCCAGTCTTGCGAGCATCAGTGGAAGAGGATGAAGTCAGCGGAGTCAAGGAAATTGCTTTACACGAAACAGCAGGCGTAACACTATTCAGAATCGGCCAGACGGTATAACTTGACATTGTCCACTGAGATATATTTATTGTCTTTTCGACCAGGTAAAGGTGGTAAGATAACTGTACGAGTACCCTTCAATCGAAGTACCGGGACTGGTGCACGATAAGAGGGACCAAATTCTTTCTTGTTCTCCAACTTTTCTCGTACCAGATCTCCAACTTTTGGAAGCCAGCAGGCAACCGGAATCAGCAGTACTGCAGCTTCGGAAGAGGGTAAATGTTCAGTTGCACAGCTGTCACGGGTCTTTTGTAGATCCTGTAACACAGTAGAATGATTATCTACGTCAAAGGTCGTGGCAGCCGCCACAACGTCTAGACCATCAAGGTCTGGCACAAACATTTTGATTTAAGTCAAAAAACAAGTATCCTCTTTGGTAAAGTCAGACAGCTCAATTACAACCACACAATATATTCATACCGCATCATCAGAACATAAATGTGCAAAATCTCAAATGCTTAAAGCAATATTTATTCATCTCATAAAAACAATTTAATTAAAACATATTTGTGTTAAAAAAAATCTTTAAAAATCTTTGCATATTTTATATACACTCAATATAAAAAGAACATAAAAATACATTAGATCAAAAAGAAACATATAGCAAACAAATATACAATTTCACAATATTTATGTACCAAAAACGGGAGAGAACAATAGACAACAAAGTTCATATCATTGTATAGAAACACCAGTGGCTATTAGATTATCTGTCGTAGTTGAAATACTTTACATAGTCTTTTCATTAACTCGCAGATATCCTAGTAATCTAGTGTCTATACATAAAAAGCATTGACGCATTTCGGTGGGTAGCAATCTATTAAATCCACCTTCTTCAGGATTGTTGATATCTCCCGGCTATCAATTGTATAATCTTTTTCAGGTTTATTTCTAAAACACGCAAGCTTTTGAGTGTTTTCTATACACTCCGGAGGTGCGGTCCCCGTGTTATTTCACGTAAAAGAAGGAATCTTGATGTAATAATCCCGGAATTGGAAGGGACTGAATTGTGAAGACCGTAACCATCTGGAAAATAGTGGAGAAATCATAGTTTACAGACATTTGTCGTATGGAAGATATGTGCTGAACCTTCCGTTTTTGTATCAATACTACACAGTGTGTCATCTTTAAAATATACAGATTTTAAGCCTTTTATTGGGACACTGGACCAGAGAAATTCGGCGACACGTCTCTAAAAGCCTTAGAGTGTATAGAAAACACTCAAAAGCTTGCATGTTTTAGAAATAAACCTGAAAAAGATTATACAATTGATAGCCGGGATATATAAACAATCCTGAAGAAGGTGGATTTAATAGATTGCTACCCACCGAAACGTTTCGATGCTTTTTATGTATAGACACTAGATTACTAGGATATCTGCGAGTTAATGAAAAAGACTATGTAAAGTATTTCAACTACAACAGATAATCTAATAGCCACTGGTGTTTCTATACAATGATATGAACTTTGTTGTCTATTGTTCTCTCCAGTTTTTGGTACATAAATATTGTGAAATTGTATATTTGTTTGCTATATGTTTCTTTTTTGATCTAATGTATTTTTATGTTTTTTTTTATATTGAGTGTATATAAAATATGCAAAGATTTTTTAAAGTTTTTTTAACACAAATATGTTTTAATTAAATTGTTTTTATGAGATGAATAAATATTGCTTTAAGCATTTGAGATTTTGCACATTTATGCTCTGATGATGCGGTATGAATATATTGTGTGGTTGTAATTGAGCTGTCTGACTTTATCAAAGAGGATACTTGTTTTTTGACTTAAGTCGATTTGGTGCTCTACCTCTTTTGGTTTTAAGGAGCCCCTCTCACTTGTTCAGACAAACATTTTGATGCCAAAGAGCATTTCATATGGGGTCCACCCACCCAGAGATCTTCTGGACATTGAACACCATACAAATGAGCCAGCCATTTCCTGCCAGTACCTAAGACTCTAGCTGTGAAGGATTGCTTTAAGTCACGGTTCATTCGCTCCACAATTGAATTGCCCTCAGGCCTGTATGGAGACGAAAACTGCACCAGCACCCCCATTGACTTCATCTCGTCCTTGTAAGCCTTAGAGGCGAACGCTGGACCATGGTCCGAATGGAAGGTGCCAGAGGCAAACATCCCGACAAAGACACGCAAATCCCTGATGACATTTCGAGCGTCAGCACTGCGTTGTGGCAAAACCCAAAGGAATCTAGTGCACGAATCAACTGCAACTAAAATATATTTAAATGCAGTATCAGAAGAGAACGGACCGCAGTGATCAAGATATACACAGCCAAATGGTTTATTAGAAGTACATAGCTGTGTTTGTGGTGGGCGTGACACCGTAGATGGTTTGATTTGCTGACAAATGTCACAAGAAAGCACATAAGTACGGGTCTGTTTATATAAACCACACCACCATTAACATTGCTGTAAAATCGAGACTGTCGCAGACACTCCAGCATATGCAGAAGCCATGCCCTCGTGTGCGGCTCTGATCAAAGCAGGTCTGCGGTCCATGTTGGGAATCAGCCGAACCCCAACAGATGGAATAGAAGCGTAAGGAACTTGTTTGGGAGATATATGATAAGAGTATTTCGAAGGGAAACCCTGAGGATAACCAGTTCCATCCCTCGTAGCAGCCACTGCTGCCAAAATATCATTATCTATTTTAGTCATGGACCTTGTAACTGCTGCTACAGAACACGTGGCTACTGCATATTCGGCCGCTTCGTCGGCCAAAAACTTACCAAGAGCATGTGCTCCCACAAGCTGATGGCCAAGAGTATGGATAACCTGTGTGAGGGGCAGAAGCTGTTTAAGCTCCGCCACTCAAACCCAAAGCATTTTATGCTTAATTGCGCTTCCTTTAGAGTCTCGATAGTCATTTTGAGTCCAAAAAAATAAGTTGTCATTGAAAGATTGAACACAGTGGTAAGAATCGCATACGATAAAAGTATTCACATTAGGATCTGCGAACTCGAGAGCAAGAATAAGTGCGCGCAGCTCCGCTAATTGTGCCGTACAGTCCCCAAGTGCTTGAGTTTGCACAATGGAAAACTTAAAGTCTCCATTGATAATGGTGCCAGCAACAATCGGCCAAGCCGTGGAATAAGCGTGTCTGGAACCTGTGGCCGGTTGATCTGAGACATCGGTGTAAATGACACATGTGTATTCATGTAAAGGAAGCAAATACAATGGAGGAGGATGAACATGTTCATACTGTAAAAATTCCTGTGTCTGTAGTGCAGGGTCAAAGATAAAAGTGACATCTAACGATGTCAAAGACGTAGCCCATTGTATCCAACGGGGATGTAATGCTTTAGAGTTAGGTACACTTGCCTTAGTCACGGCCTCCAAAGTAGGGAAGGGTGTGACCATAAGAATGCGTTTACCTTGCGCCAATGCACGTTCCTTCAGAATCGCCATCTAGACCGCAGTCAAAACTTTCTCAACTTTGGAAAAACGCATTTCAGCTGCAGTGTACAAATGTGATTTGTATGCAATAGGTACTGTGTCCCCCTCATTGAACGTTAAGTAAGTGAAACCCACCGTCCCTGGTACGATACGTATCACCAGGTTCGTGGTGTTATCATAAGTCAATAAGTAATTAGTTGCAAGCAAGTCAGATTGCAACGAATGTAGAATAGAGGTATGTTCCGGGAGCCAGCTGGCAGAAGAATATGTCGGTTGTATCAACGCATAAAGCGGTTTGATACGCTGGGCATATTCGGAAATATAAGTCCTCCCAAAATTCAAAAATCCCAGCAAGGACTGAAGTTTCTTCAGAGTAGAAGGTGGTTGCAAATGTGCACATTTCTCCAGGAAGTGGGGGGCTAACCCCTTTCCTTCATTATTGAGCTCATAGACCAAAAATAGCACCGCCAAATGAGCGATGTGTGACTTTGCAAAGTTGAATTTATATCCATAGTCGGCCAACGCAGAAATTATGCAGTCGACTCGGACAAACTGCGGCATAAGCTCATCATCTGTGAGATAGATATCATCCACGTACGAGAACGCATCTGCATCTATGTCATGTAATAAAGACACAACACGCGCAGCAAATGCCCGGGGGCTATTCTTATACCCCATGGGCAATCGTGTAAACTTTTTCTGATTTCTGACGGCAGTGAATGCTGTCAAGTCACGGCTCTCAGGAGCCAGATTGTGACTGTAGAAACCATTGGATATGTCCAAGGAATTTTTGTATTTTTTACGAACAAGGTTGTTCACCAGTGCAGAGCTGTGTGTGTTCTGCACGGCAAAAGTGCGGCAATGACTATTCAAATTTCTGTAATCCAATACAATCCGATATGAACCGTCAGGTTTTGATACCGTAAAGAGAGGATTATTCATCTGTGATGTACAGGATTCAATCACTCCCTGATACTCTAACTGCGTCAGAATGTGACAAACGTGAGCCTTAGCTTCGCGCTTGATTGGATATTGCGGTTGTGGCTGTGGTGTAGACCGTAAAGGTATCTCATGTGCCGGTGAATCGATATCCCAGCCCACCTGGTTACGGTACACAGCGGGGGCAAGGGCCTAAGCCCACTCAGCTGCTAAAGCCTTTGCATGTTCCACAGGGACGTAACGCGAAAAACTCGGAAGTATCACGTCCTCCCCTCGAGAAGCGGCTAACACAAATGGTGGAGGCCAATCCACCTCCGCCAACAAAATGTCGTATGAGGAGGTTAGATGTTCCCAGAAAACCGCCTTGATTGGGCGTTGTACATTACCCTCAATTTGAAAAATAATTTCATACAGTCTATCCGGGGGGCAACCCGGGTATCTGCTGTTTCCACAGTTATGAAGGTATCAGTTGCTGTCGCCTCCAGACAGGGACCCAGGGCCTCCCGCACTATGGTAACTTCCGCTGCGCTGTCGAGCAGAGTCACTGCCCATGTCGAGTCCAGGAGTCGTGTTCTCATCGTCTGAGGCATATCTCGCTGTTAAAGCGGCAACTTTCTTCTTCTGATACGGGGGTCTAAAACGAGGCAGGTCCTCTTGTTTGGCTTTAACATCAAACAGTCGAGGTTGAGCTCGTCCCTGTTGTGTGGTCTGACTTTTGCCACGATCCTGGCGCTCCCCACCACCGACGTGAGAGTCCGATGTGTCCTGTAAAGAACGAGGAGAGCGCTGATCAGGGACTTGAAATCTATCAGGAGTCTTAAGTTTTGCGCGATCGCGCAAGTCATAAGTACGCTCAGAAGACTCAGGTGTCGGTGAACCAGCACTCGAACCTGGCTTCTGTTGTTGCTGCCCCTGTTTCTTAGTTTTCCAGTTCTTTTTAGGAAAGAACAGATGCCCGTCTTTATCAGACTGTTTTTTTTGTTGAGTTTGAGATTGTGTTTGAGTTTGAGTAAAAGGCTTGACTCCCAGACTATTGCGGCCAATGGTTTTATAAGCCTTTGCAATAATCTTTGGTAATTTGCGTGGCTTGTCTGCATCTGGCAGAGCCTCCAAGCGGTTTGCCACTTGAAAGCTGACAGCATCACCCTTGACATTAGCATGAATCATGTCAGCAACCACGTCGAACACCCCCACCAGTCTCATTCCCAACTCCACAGCCGCTTCAACTCCATGTTCATCTTGAACGCGTTTTATCACGGAGGGGAGTACGGTCATGGAGGGAGTGCCGAAACACTTCGAATATACCGCCGCGAACACCTTGCCCCAGGTGTTACAATCAGCCAATTCGGGAAGTAAGTCTTTAGGTAAACTTATAGTTAAGATCCTGTGTTTCTCCACAGGAGGGATATTTGGAAAAACAGCCTCTAGTTGTCCAGATTTTTCAGCAAGCCAATAAGGGAACTCGCCCTTATTCTGTGGATGCTTGCCCATTACTGAATTAACCATAAGGGGACTGTTGGTTACACCACCAGGTCCAGCGGGTTGTGCAGCAACGCCAGGTGGTCCCACCTGAAAATTGCGCGACATGAACTGTATGACACCTCGATGCACCCGTATCAAGGATGTATGTAATATACGAAGGTCTGCAACTGCAGCAGTCAAATAACGTGGGTGTGGGGTGTACCCAGCCAAAACGGGCCATGTGCCCCGTCTATTGACAAAGGGCCTAAACGGACCGGCGTTATTGGGTGAGGAAGGGCGCCATTAATCCAAATTTGGTGTTGCCAAGCTGTAAGCGGAACTTCAAGAGCCCTATAAGGCTGATAAACTTGAGGAAGGGCCGTGGCAGTATATTCATGAAACAGATTATCTGTTCCATCCACCGCCGGAAAGGTGACCCAAGAATAAAACACCTCGAAGCGGTAAGCTGCATCCGCTTCCACTACAAAAATGAGCGCAACACCAGCATTAGAGACTCCATTTTGAGTCAAATAAGCTGTGACTGCAGCCCGATTAGGCGGTGCAATGTTAACCGCCATAATTTAGAAGAAAGAACGACAACGTAAAGTGGGGCAGCGCAATTTTGGGTTAAGAATAAAGATAAGGAACCTTTTAAAATTTCAAGCTTGAAAGAACCTATAAAACATCAATATAGGAGGTTACACCGTCACAACTGTCTCTGGAAACAGATGTGAGGGTTTTTTTGGACAAGCACAAGCACTACTCAAGCGTCTCGCAGATAAGAACCAGACCAAACGTTGGCAGCGCCATGTTGCGGGGATTCTGCACCTACACAGAACTATGAGCAGGGAACCGGGACCTCGGTGTATAGGGGTGTACCAACCTACCACCTTAGTGCCCAAAATCCCAAAACCGACTAGCTATAGTGTCTCATTCGTTCTCCTCCAAATATCACAGAGCTACAAATGATTAGACAACCCAGAACACAACACTCCTGTGTTACATATATTCTACTTCATTACTAGAGAAAATCAAGTTGTCATACTGAAAACACTTAAGAAAGTCACCCACATCTCTTAAAATGTGAAACAAAGGCTCTCTGAAATACGGAAGCCGCAGAGGTTACTCCAAAAAGCATTCTCGTAAATTGATATAGACCCTGTGGAGTAAAAAAACGCAGTCAAATACTTAGACTTTTCAGCCAAAACAACTTGATTGTATGCTGATCTGAGGTCTGAAGTGAAAAATACCTTAGCACCTTCTAACATGGAAACGACCTCATTGATATTAGGTAACGGATGACAATCAATCAAAATATCTGCATTTAACAATCTCAAATACACACACAGACGGAATTTTTGAACAGGCTTCCGAGCCAAAACGATGGGAGAAACCCATTCAGCCAATTCAATCTCTTCAATAAATCCTTCTCTGACTAGTTCATCCAACATTTCTTTCAACTCATCCCTTACATTAGTAGGTACTGTTGCGGGGATTCTGCACCTACACAGAACTATGCGCAGGAAACCGGGACCTCGTGTATAGGGGTGTACCAACCTACCACCTTAGTGCCCAAAATCCCAAAACCGACTAGCTATAGTGTCTCATTCGTTCTCCTCCAAATATCACAGAGCTACAAATGATTAGACAACCCAGAACACAACACTCCCAACTCTCTCAGGAATCGCGGTAGCAAGACATTCTCTTTCGTTCGCTCACTCGTACTTGTTCACAATAAGAATTTGGCAGAGTCACTGTAATAGTTCAAAATGTTTATTTTAACTATTGTGCTCTACAATACAGTATACGAGCCACTACCAGCAGCAAAATGCATAAACTCAAAACAATTAGCATTGTTACAATTCCATAGAGTACAAAAGGGGAAGTCATTTTATAAAGACGGTGGAAAAATGACTATAAGGCCTAACCACCCTCCCCTTGACTGGAAGAAGTTTATTTATATAAAGGAAGATCTCTGGGCTTTGACAGCAGACCCCATACCTTAACGCCTAGATGCTAGGTTTACATCATAGGAACAGCGAAGCTCTTCTCCATGGAAAGGGCTCTCTCCAAGTGTCTGCTAAAACAACATGCATCCCCGTAATATCAAAGCACGAGTCTCCAGCATTGCAGCTGTGTTTAGCATGTTATGTCTAGGTGCTAGGGACTGACCAGAACAGAATAACAAGGGGCATTGTTTATCGACCTTGCACATCGTGTTCAGACGAAACTCCAGGAACTTCAGCAAAGAACGCGAAAAGCAGACAGTTCTCATGTGAAAGGCACAAACAGCTTCTTGCAAAAATAAAGTCATGTAGTAACGTGCGCAAAAGCAGCATCATGGCAGCAAAGCTCAGGCTAACTTAGCAATGTCGACAATGTCCCTAAGAGCCATATAACAGTACACCTCTTAACGTTTGCCTAACTGACACCACATTTCTCTTAAGCTTATTTTTATGTGTAAAATCTTTCCAACCCAACACGTTTACTCCCTTCACAGCAACATAAAGCTTAATCTGGGCACTCCTTCCTTTGAATTCCACTACAACAGAGACATAACCATCCATAGAAATAACAGAGCCATCAAAACTCTCAGCTACAATATCAGATAGATTCAATCATTCAAGATTCCACATGTTACCAAATTTCTCTAAAAGTACTTTCTACTAATAATGGGCCATGGTGATCCTGAACCAGCCATAAACTTTAACTCCACACCTGAGATACATACAACACATTTTGGGGGTTCTTCTCTAATTTTTCAGTTAAATCAGCTCCATATTCCTGAAGAGACAACGCAATAACGTTATTGATGTCTGTGCTACACTTGCAATCACACTCCGGTTTATTTTCAGATATGTCAGCCATATATGATACTTTATCTCTAGCCTGATTCCAATTCCTACTTACATTAGCCTGATTTCAATTCCTCCTTTCATCTTTGCACAAACGCGCTAAATGACCTACACGTCCACACTTTTTGCATTCTCTATTTATAGCTGGGCACCCAGGATATGATGCTATGTGAGAATTGCTGCCACACTTATAACACACTCCTCCCCTTTCCGTTTTGTCAAATTTTCTACTGTTAGTATAATAGTTTCCCCGTGATATAGCACCTGCGGAGGATTCTTCAGCCCAGTGTTCCTCTACCTTTTTTACTACACACACATCCTCAGCATTATCCACCCGTACATTAGCACTCTTAACAGCTGACATCCATTTTTCAGATTGCTCTAATGCTTTGGCCGTAGCAATAGTATCTTGTAATTTAGGGTCACCCATAACCTATAACTGTTCTTGTATGCTAATTCATGTTAATACAATGGAATGTAACAGCGGTCTTGTCCAGTTTGTTGTCTTTGATGATTCAGAGGTTTCTCGCTTGCAAGCAGGGCATGGGCATGGGGTGGGTCCAACGGCTGTGGGCCACCAGGTGGAGTCCCATAGTGAGGAAATCTTGCTGAAGACTAAAACCTCAGTCTTGTTAAGGATTAATTTGAGGTAATAGGATTTCATCCAGGAAGGCATTTTTTATCATGCATGTAGTGAACTTGTTCCTGGTGTTGGGTGTTTTGCCTGAGAGGGACAGTAAGAGTTGTGTGTCATCGTCATGAGGATGTTTATTTTGTGAGGTCGTATGACATTGGCCAGCGAGGTCATGTTAATGTTGAAGAGCATTGGGCTAAGCAGGGAGCCCTGGGGACTCTGCAAATAAGAACATATGCTTCAGCGGCATAGGGGGCATTTTGACGGTTTAGTTTCTTCCGATGAGGAAAGAGCAGATCCATTCCAGGGCGAGTCCCTGGGTGCCTGCTTCATGGAGTGATTGGATTAGGATGGGGTAGGAGACGGTGTTGAAGGCTGCTTATCAGTATAGAAGGAAGAGTAATGCATTTTCCCCTCTGTTGACAATCATTCGAATGTCATCTGTTGCTGCCCTAAGGCCAGTTTCCGTGCTGTGGTTGGGTCTGAATCCTGATTGTGTAGTGTTGAGGAGCAAGGTGGTCAGAGGGGTACAGAGAAATAAAACTTGCAAATCAAAAGCAGCCTTTTGTTTTAGAAAAAGAAATCTCACCAGAGAATTTAATATGAATCATCGCGTGTTTAGAAATCACAAGCATATATTATGTCACTTACGTTCCAGTTATGAAATATTTTGTTCCTGTTTTCTTCAGGAAAGTGGCATTGGTGGTCCTTCCAAAGCATAGGGATTTTAAGGTGAGCATTTCTTGTAAAAAGAGCCATTGATGTGTGGTAGACTGGGCAACAGTTTTGTATATTGCGGTCAGTAGCGGTCCGTGGTAGGAGTGCCGGCCGGGCGGTGATGTGGGGTGGGGGAGGGGCAGGATGGGGGGTAGTAAACCACAGATTACGGCCGAATACAGGTAAGTAAACATTTAAATAAATAAAACGAATTTTGTTGCGCGCACTGCATCGCATTTGGCGATGCAGCGCTCACAACGAAATTCGCCCGAATACAGGTAAGTAAACATTTAAATAAATGAAATGAATTTCGTTGCGCGGACTGCATCGCATTTGGCGATGCAGCGCTCACAACGAAATTCGTTTTATTTATTTAAATGTTTACTTACCTGTATTCGGCCGTAATCCTTGGTTTACTACCCCCCACCCTGCCCCTCCCCCACCCCACGTCACCGCCCGGCCGGCACTCCTACCACGGACCGCTACTGACTGCGGTCAGAGTCTGTGAACTATGATCAGAATGGACTGCCGGTATTTTGAAAGAGCTCATTTGTGCTTCCTTAACCGATTAAAGGCAGTAGTACATTTTAGTCTAATGAATCGTAACCACTATCGTGTCAGAACTGTAAATATTTTTGTGCTGTTTTCTCTATTAGATGCATTTTGAATATTACTGTGCTTTTTCACTCATATGTCATATATTTTCCTACAATGCTACACTCATTTGCCACTAGTGATGTGTCCTGCTACAGGGACTGACACATTTCTCATAGTATCATCTTTGGGACAGCCAGTTTTTCAGGCATTTTTGAATGTCAGAATGTTTGAATGTTAAAGGTAGTTGCTTTCAGAATTAAGTGGATAGCGCTATAATGTATTGTAGGCTAATATTCTAATTAGAGATGAGACAAATTATTTTCTTCCTAGGACCATACAGTTGGAGGAACCAGACAAGAAACAAACTTAGTGGGCCTTTTCACAGAGGCAGTTTTGAGAATGGGAAGTAGTACTCCAGTGGTACTACTATCTGTACTTACAAATGCTACTCACAAGTCTCCAGCCAGGGATCCCCATCTCAAAATCTTCACCTTGAGTATGGAGATTTTCACACACACAGAGGTTTCACATTTAGTATTAAACATGGTAGCAGCAAGTGGGATTGATTGAAAAATTGGAAATATTTTATATTGAATGGAGAGGGTTTAGGTGAATTAAAAAATGGGTTCAGACAGGAACATTCAAATACAAAAACACGCTCATAGTTGAGTAGGACTATTGCAATTCAGAAAAGTTACTCCAACATCTACTCCTATAGTATTACTAACAAAACATGTTCAAGTCTACTCCAGTGAAACCTTGTAGCAATTCCACCTTTACACATGGACAATCACTGTTACTGTGACACTCTTTCATAGAAATCAGTTGATGCAGGAAATAACATCATGGAATGGGGCCACAATATTTCAGTGCCAGGATTCGGCAATACTTTCCTTGCCGGGCCTTGCACTCTGGAGACGCCCAATTGATGGTGGTTACTCATTATAAACGGATAAGATGAGGAGGGCCTTTTTGGTCCTTTGTTGCTCTGATTTGGAATCATCTTCCACTCTATTTTAGGAATATGCCTGACGAAGAATTCTTTTGTAAAATGTTAAAAACCCACTTATTTTGCCTGCAATGATTTGTCCCTGATTTGCATATGCTGGTAGCGCCATGACACTTTCTGAGTAGCCCTGCACTCTATAAGACTGGACATTCATTTACATATGGAATAATGTAAAGCAAAGCACTTATTTATTTAAAAGTTACATTCTAACCAATATCTTTTTAAAGAAATGTTAAAAGCATTTTGGTCATGATATTTTTATTTATTAAATATTTTTTTAATCATATTTTAGTTATTTTAAAAGTAAAACTGTTGTTTTAATGCATTATGATATTTTAGTTTCATTTACATTAATTAGTTACAATATTGTTATTTATTTGAAAATAAATTAGCATAATATATGAGTAATACAATACTTATCTCCTACCCAAGCTTCAAAAATATTCAACATATCTGATACTGAAAAGAAAGGATTGGAGGGAAGCAGAAAATATAAAAAAATATAAATGTAAGAAAATATTTTTTCAATTTCATTTATTCAAAAATAAATATAAAATAAAATAAATTATAGAGAAGTAAAGTAATGCACATATTGCACCCAGGCTTCGCATACATTTAACACATATGACACTACAAGTATGGAAGGTATTTAACAAGCAGGACTTTCTCACATCCATCAACACCTGAAAGTCATTGCAACATAAGTGCTTCCCTGAGGCAGACCATGTAGTTCCATGTACTGAGCTAAGATTAAGGTAACTACTAGGGCCTGTATTACCATATGGTTGCACTTTCCCTGTTTGCCCCACGGTGCACCTCACAACAGGTGTGCCGGGTGAAAAGAAGGAAAGTGCGCCCTATTATGGGGAATGCGTTGCCCTCAGGGCAGCCGCAAAGTTGTGCTGCCCTGGTGGCAGCACATTCAAGTGAAATATAGAGTGGCTGCTTCAAAGCCATTCCATGTTTCACTGTGCAGGGGGCAACCTGCCTGTATTTTCATGAGCGGCGAGAGATCCCCTTGCAGGCGGCTGCAGAGAGTGATTGCACCCGCCTGCAAGGGGATGTCTGGGGGATCCATGGGACCCTTTTCCCTCCTACAAAATGCTGCCTTTTACACCTCCTTTTTGTGGTGCACTTTCAGTGTGTTTCCTAAATGCCTGTTTGCCTCTGCCCCCGCCTCCATAATACAGTGTGGGTGCAGAGGCAAAGTGATTCCCTCATTTGGATTGGGCCACTCCCCCATGCAAATGAGGAAACGCCCTCTAACAATAGTGCTGGCACTACATGTGCTACAGCGCTATCTGAATTACAGAAGGGGATGCTCAAGCAGCTGCGGCCCCTTCTGTAATACCAAAGTGCCCCAGGGCACTCTCTGTAAAAGGGCCCGGGTCTGTCTCCTCCCCAGTAAAGCTCCTCTTCTTTTTAAGTGGAGAAAGATGCATCTTAGATTCTAGAGCTGGGTTTTTCATCCTCCGAGGGAAGTAGTTCGAGGGAAACAGGAGTGAGGGTGAAGGTTCTATTTCTATCTTTTTATATTTTATACATGTAAGTTGTGTGAGTTTTGGATCAGGTCTTAAATGTTTCCTTATCCCTTACAGTCGGAGTTCTCTGTCCTAGGGACAGAAAGTTTTTTGTATTAACTTTATGGTAATAAATTTGGTCAAAGGAGGCTTCACCCTCTTGCTGGAGAGGCTTAAGATTCATAAGTCTAAACCTAGATGGAGATCTCCGCATGGGTTAGTGAATACCAGATGTGCAAAGAGCTTCGCTCAGACATAGGTGTAAATGTCCGTGTGCGGTGATCTGCGCACAGAGAGTTCCCTTTGTGAATAGTTCCCATCATCTGTACTTTGACCAGTTCAGATCAGTGATTGAATGGCGAAGTTTTGCTCAGAAGCCCATGGCTGGCGGTATTGAAGGTCGGTGCCAAATACCTTGACTGTGTAGTCTTAATTCCACCTCATGCCTCTCTAATCCACTACTAGACTCACCCTGCTTCTTCATCTTACTCTTGGGCGGTCTTTTTCATCACTGCTTTTTTTTATTTTTTATTTATTTATTTTGTGTTTTATAGAGCGCGAACGTGACCCGTTAGGGTATCAGAGAGCTTTACAGAGTCATAGAGTTGTACAAGAGGCATGGAATCACAAGAGTGTATCATAAAATGGGAGGGGGCAAGGTGTTGAGTACAAGAGGGAATGGGGGGAAACAATGTACAGCTTTCATTACAGTTGCCGAGGACAGGCCCCAGGTTTTTTGGTGGGGTGGGGGTCATCGGAGGGAGACAAAAGCCGTGAATTGATCAGGGTCTCTGTGGCGGTTGATGGTAGGGTTTAGCCAAGGAATTTACTCATGAGGAAGGATTTGGCCTCCTTTTTGAAACGTGCAAGAGAGGGGATTCTTCTGATGGCGGGTGGGAGAGAGTTCCATATTCTTGGTGCAGCCCCAGCGAAAGCCCGATTATACGTTTTTTTTTTCCTAAAGCGTGCAGGCTGGAGTAGGAGGTCTCCGGCGGATCGTGAGTTTCTGGTTCCTCTGGATACCACAAGTTTCTGTACAAGGTATGCAGGGGAGTTTGAGTATAAGGCCTTGTGTGTGATGCATGCTAACTTAAGCTGTATTCTTGCCTCGAGAGGAAGCCAGTTCAGCGCTTTCAGGTGTGGAGAAATGTGATCAAATTTCCTTGTGCCGGTAAGTAATCTGGCGGCCGCATTGAGGCAGGCTTTTAAAGGTGCTAGGGAGATCTTGGGTAAACCAGAGAGGGTGGAACAGCCATATTCCAGTCTAGAAATGACTAGTGCTTGGACTGCCAGTTTTAGGTCGGGAGCGTCAAGGAAGGGTTTCAGTTTCCATAGGTAGCTCAGGTGGAATCTGGCTGATTTGGCCATTGCGTTAATGTGGTCCCGCATGTTCAAGTTGCAATCTAAGGTTATTCCCAGTGATTTGGCCGAATCCACAATGGTCGGTGGACAATTTAAGGCTGTGATGGCCTTTTTCCCTTTGTCACTATGTTTCTATCTTTCTCTTCCTTCTTCTTTCCAATGTTTTGTGTTTTTCTTTCTCTTTCTATGGATCGAAGCCTTTTGAAGAAAAATGTCTGCAGGTCTCCAAAAACGAGTGCCAGTGGGCCCCACCTGCAACTAAGCACTAGCTGAACCGCATGTCAACCCATGTCGGTGAAAATGGCAACATTAAGTAAGAGGTTCTTCCAGTGTCGCTGGCCAGGTTGTATGCAAAGTTCTCAAAGAACTTCACAAGATCTGCAGGTGTATTGTGTATTCTGCAAGGAGGAATTCTTTGTGTTAGGCACTCAGGACTCTTTATGGTAGGCAATTGATGGAAAAGCGAAAGGCTGTGGACTGTCTACAGTCTTGAAATTTGTTGGAAATGGGGTTGAAATTCACGATCAGATGCAGATTTCTGTGTTGTCCCAGTTTGCTATATCTGAGGAACAATTGTAGCAAACATGCTTTGTAAAACACAGTGCTTGTTCCCGGAAATACAATTCATGCTCTATCCCTAGCTGGGCAGTATAAATCCACATATGCCAAGAGCATGGTCGATCAGGAATTAAGAGATCGAAAACAAAAGGGGACATTCCTACTCTCGGGGAAAACAATGAGCAAATCCTTGTCTAACCGTAACTCATCTATCACATTTACAAGGCGCTAAAGGCAGCAGGAGCATCAGGGATCTTAACTGAGTTCCAATAGGGCGGTGTAACTCAAACCAGGATGAACGCAGGAACCCTTTCAAACACTCTCAATTGACAGGTGGAGTTAGGACTTAAAATTTAAAATGCTTTTAGTCTGCTCTTAGTTTTTTGGGTACGTTTCTTCCTTATTGTTGGTGTGGATGGGTGAGCATCTGTATGGCAGAGCTACTCATGGCATTAAACACCAGTTTGGAGAAGATTCCTTTGACCACAGGCCTTTTTCTTTCAACTTGTTTTAAGAATGCCCTTCTTCATAGGCCACCGATGTCTTCTTTCTTCATCTATTGCTCGGTGTCCACAAGAACCACCACAACTGCTTGGCACCTTCTGCCCAACCTTCTCCACATCATGTAGCTTAAGAATGAAATGTTTAAAAACAGCCTTCCAATAAACCCCACAATGAATCAACCTCAGCCTTTGCACCACATGAAATTCTCACACCCGTGGTAGTCAGGTTCAACAAAATAAGGGTGGGTCACAAGACAGATGAATAGCTCCATCAAGGCGAGATAATCAGTGTGTCCCAGATCATGCCCCATGGTCCATGCAAAAAACGCAGAATGACAGCAAGTCCCAGACTCCAGAACCAGGGGCAGGCCACTCTTGTATTCATTTTATATAGCGCCAATCGGTCAGCGCGGCGCACTCAGGCCCTCCTGAAGCCTAGAAAGCAGGGAGCCCGTTCTGGAATAAATAGAAGGGAGTAATTAGCGCTGGCAATAATGTCCCTTTGTAATAGGAGGCCTTCCGACCTTGATCAGAGCCTTTTTTCCAGTCATAGCTGGTGCAGAAACGTTGCGATGTACATTATATTTACATGATGTACCCTTAATATTTTCAAAAATAAACCACATATTTGTGCAACTACCTATCACTGAAACGCAGTAAATGATTTGGCAACACACGAGCCTACATTCACAAAATAATGCAGGCGTCATGGACATTCAATCCTACCTGCCATGCAATAAATAAAGTGACAACTAAGGAAAGCCGACACTGCTTCGACAAGCTGCGCACTGCTGACTGCTGTTGTCCTTTCTACTCGGAGCTCTTCAAGTTAATAGTAGTTATGATGTATCATATTAAAAGCACGTGACGTTGCTACATTCTTGTTATGGAAAGTGCTCCACGTGACGTCATGCAGGACTTCAGAGGTGGTAGCAGGTCAGAATATCCAGGACATAAAATCGAACTAGTATAATATTGTGGATACCGACTATCGCCATATTATGAAAGTGAGGCAAGTATCGATTTACTGGTCTTAACTGTACATCAATGTACCTTACATATGAATATATATACTCACGGTACGCATAGTAAAGCGATATTTACCTGCGTAAATTTACATTAACAATAATGGAGGTGGTCGACATTTTGGCCCCCAATATTTCAGCAAATCGAGATTAAAATCTTGATATTCTGGTAGAAAACCCTCAAGTGTTTGTGAGAATGTTCTATTTTATCATTAATTTGAAGAGCCCTTCAAACACAACGCAAGTACGACAAGCAACCAGATGTTATCACAAATGGAAATAGGAAAACAACATTTAAAGGATGCAGTAAAAACACCAATGCATTATTCAGTCCCTAATTCCGTAATATAGTAATGTCTCGCTATACCGAAGACGCGAGGGCACCGGCCACATCCAGGAATGCACGAGCAGTTTCCATCTTTGTGGGCGACCACAAGTTCGGAGATAGCCACATCTTATGCTGTTTAACAAGGGCCCACTGTACGTACAGCCAGCAGGCAGCGCGCGCCAAGGCCACAGATAGAATTATAGAGTATTTTATGGCGCAATGATGTATGCTTGTCTTTTCACCAGCAGTCCAGTTTCACTCCCAGAGCCCCTAAGAAACCGTGCTTGAAAGGGTTTCCGGTGCGGGTACGTGAAAAAGGACTCCATTTCAAGCAGCGCTCTTTCTCACAACAGATGGGATTTTTTACAGAGTGTTTTTATTGACTGCCCTCACAAGGTTAATGGAGTCCGCTAATCAGTGACTGCAGTAATAACTGAGCTGTCGCCTTCATACCCACTTACACCGCCGCCTGGCTCCCGCCCGTTTGTGCCTTACTCCGCGACGGCCTGTTAAGAAAAACAAAGGACTTGTTAGTTTTACTGAGTCCACTGCGGCTTATTGCTCACCAATAAAATGCGTGTACTTGTATGACTTTCCTTTATAATGGCGTAAAGAAAAGTGAGTAGTTAAAAACACACCCCAAACAGCCTGAGGGCTTAGCGTGGTTAGCGTCCATTGATAAAAGAACTGTCCTCTGATCCAGGCAGCTATTGTTGGTTTAAGTTTAGCCCCCTCTCAATCAATACCTAACAGGGCATGATTTAATAGGGTTTTATAATCTCCCAAAATGGGGGGGCCTGGAGTATTGTCAGTCATCAAAGGGGCCTTTCAGGTTTCTTTGCTTTCACCTGCTGGGGCCCATTTGGTCTCTTTCAAAGGCAAGGCAGTGGCAAAGTGAATGGGCTACGCTGGGATAAGAGTCCCTCGTCCTGCCCCATAGTATAATCAATGGGTACTTGTAATCCCCATTGTACCTCGCAGAGGTAGTTGTAAGACAATTAATTCTCGCTTCTCAGGCAAATGATTCTGGTAGTTAACCTGGGATCGCCGACAATATTGGCGATAATGAACGCACTGGAAGCAGTGAGGTAATGGGATACTGGGCCGGCCAGAAAAAAAACCATTTTAAAGAATTATACACACGTGAGCTGTAATTGATGAACGCGGAATAATATATATTTTAATAGGTTTTAAACAAAATGTCAAAGATTTGAGCAAGGCGATTAATTGTGAATACTACACTTCAGATGAAGATATTAATGAATGGGAAATGAATATTTTAGTTTGTCAGGATAATGTTGTTTTTTTTACATGGTGCCACATTGCACCGAACAGTCTGATAAGTTCTAATGTCATACCCTAGCAAGCAGAAACCATCAAAAACAGTCCAAGTCTGCCTGCTGTGACAACCAGTTCAGAGTTCACTTCATTTGCATCCGCTGAAGGAAGTGCTCAGCTCACCTTGCTTTTAGGAGCAGTCAGCAGCTGCAGTTTTACCGAGGTACATTCTGTGCTCTGGGAGCGGTGCCCATTCATTGCTTGTCCTCTGAGGGCCACCACCTAGACTGCAGGTCTCGTCTAGGGCCATTCAAAAGGTGAAGTACAAATAGGACAGGTAACAAAATGGCAGAAGTGGCCTATCATAATCAGCCATGCTGGTCTGAAGATTCAATGCACGGAAGCTTTACATAATAATTATTAAAGTCCAAGCTTCGCAATAGCAGTCCTCTTCTTCCCAACTGATATAGCTGAATATCTTTATGTGAGTGTGGTCAGCATGTAGTATGTGAGGAGCTCGCAGCCCATTCGACTAGGGCTGCTTCAAGCAAACACCTCAACTAAATAACATGAGATATGTGTTACTCTAGATCATATAATGCATTATGTGATGTATTGGATTACTACTACTACTACCATTACTACTACTATTACCACTAGTACCAATACTACTACTACTACTACCACCATTACTACTACTATTACCACTACTACTAATACTACTATTACCACTACTACTAATACTACCATTACCACTACTACTAATACTACTAATACTACTACTACTACTACCAGTACTACTACTATTATCACTACTACTAATACTACTACCATTACTACTACCACTACTACTACCATTACTACTACTACTACCATTACTACTACTATTACCACTAGTACCAATACTACTACTACTACTACTACTACCACCATTACTACTACTATTACCACTACTACTAATACTACTATTACCACTACTACTAA
The DNA here is from genome assembly GCA_963921515.1 of Calotriton arnoldi. Classification (NCBI taxonomy): domain Eukaryota; kingdom Metazoa; phylum Chordata; class Amphibia; order Caudata; family Salamandridae; genus Calotriton; species Calotriton arnoldi. The sequence goes on from CAWUFW010015512.1 coordinate 111,522, forward strand.
TACTACCATTACCACTACTACTAATACTACTAATACTACTACTACTACTACCAGTACTACTACTATTATCACCACTACTAATACTACTACCATTACTACTACCACTACTACTACCATTACTACTACTACTACCATTACTACTACTATTACCACTAGTACCAATACTACTACTACTACTACTACTACCACCATTACTACTACTATTACCACTACTACTAATACTACTAATACTACTACTACTACTACCAGTACTACTACTATTATCACTACTACTAATACTACTACCATTACTACTACCACTACTACTACCATTACTACTACTACTACCATTACTACTACTATTGCCACTAGTACCAATACTACTACTACTACTACTACTACCACCATTACTACTACTATTACCACTACTACTAATACTACTACTACAATTACCACTACTACTAATACTACTAATACTACTAATACTACTACTACTACCATTACTACTACTATTACCACTACTACTAATACTACTACCATTACTACTACTATTATCACTACTACTAATACTACTACCATTACTACTACTATTACCACTACTACTAATACTACCAATACTACTACCATTACTACTACTATTACCACTACTACTAATACTACAATACTACTACTACTACTACCATTACTACTACTACTATTATCACTACTACTAATACTACTACTACTACTACTACTACTACTATTATCACTACTACTAATACTACTACTACTACTACGAAGGAGAAGAAGAAGAAGAAGAAGAAGAAGAAGAAGAAGAAGAAGAAGAAAAGAAGAAGGAAAAAGAAGATGATGACAAGGAAGAAAAATTCTCCTATGTGTTATCCATAATACCAAAAACTATTTATACCACTCTCTCCAAAACTTCAAATATTTCTTAGTTGTTAAATAATACGTGTTAATATTACCCCACGCAAAGGCACTTATGTATCGACCATGAATGGATGAAAATGTGATTCGAACAATATGAACACATTTCATCGAAGATGTGGTCACACATATCTCCGAAGAATTCTTCATCTTGGAAGCATCCAAGTGTCCTTTATGTGTCAGAGGGCGAAGGTTCCTCAATGGCTGGAGAAGAGGCTGCATCCAAGGGAAATCCCAGCAGTGCAGCTCTTCAAACATGATGGGGCAGATTTACAAGCCCCTTGCGCCACTTTTGCGTCACTTTTAACATGGGGAAAGTGACGCAAAAGTGACGCAAGGGGCTTGTAAATCTGCCCCGATGTGTCCACAAACAGTACTCAATGCTTGATATCTCATGCACATGCAAAGTTATGCTTGGCAATGGCACAGAAAATCAAATGCAGTGAATCTAAATGTTCACTTCAGTGAGTTTCCCAGCCCCTTATTCTTGTTCTGATCTACAAATGCAGCAGATGCATAATGCCTGGAAGCTATAAGTCTGTAAAAGAAAAAGAAAAAAGATTCTGCCCTTGAGCAATTACAACGGATTCCAGCTCTAGATGGTGGTAGGCCTTAGTCCTTTCATCTTTTCTATCTGAAGTGTTAACACCAACTTTGTACATTCCATTCTTTTTATTAAATATCTACGGTTCTTGTGAAAATAGTTAGGCTGTTCACAATGCTCTGTGCCAATGAAAAGCCTGCCTCGTTCCGACTATAAAAGGGGCAAAAAAAGATCCATTATTTTGACTCAAAGATGACAATTGGAATATTTCCTTAAAAGCAAATATTTTATCAATATGTAAACCTTCCAAAGCTCTTCCATTACTTGCTTTTTACAGTTCTGAAATGCAGCATTTTTCATAATATTAGTTAAGAGGTTTACTGCCAAATAAATTATATTCCAATCAGATGGTAAATTTGTTTGTTGATAAATGAATCCAAGAAATACTTCTGGCTTTTGCAGAAGTGATTTCTGTGTCCTTAAACGCTAGTGTGCTGTACTCTCTTGGTACGTTTTCTGTCCTACAACTAGAAGGTAAACCTACTATTTGCAACATGCAGGAAAAGGGGCCTTTAGCCTCCAGACCCGTCAAAACACCACCAAATGGCGACTCTTCACTGCATGAGTCATATAATCCACAATCTATCACAGGGACGAACACGTGTCCGTGCACTGACTATCAACAGACTCACTCTGTACTCAGCGCGAATATCCACTGGGGAGATGATCCTAAACCAAGCAGGCACCTGTGCAGCCGAGGTGCGCGTGTGGGGGGAGGTGGGATAGGGTTTTGAAAGGGACTTGGAAGCAGGCCCCAACAGCAGGCACTTCTGCATCCAATCACCGCAGGGCACACACTTTTCCTTCTGGTTTGTAATACCAGGCTCGGCCATGCCATAGTCGGGGCATCCTCTCTCCTGCTGCCCTTTGGTGCAGGGCAGCACAGTGGGCCGGCAGCCATGGATTCCTCGTCTACAGGCAGTGTGCACACACACGGATGGATCCCTGCCTGCTGCTGTTCTCTCACATCTCAACAAACAGCGCGGAAACACAAGAATGCAGGCACCAAGCAAAGGCCGATGTTTGATTAAAGAAAGGACGAGGCTGGGCTTCACGGAAAGCCACAGATTTCACAGGTGTTGAATAGTGAAGCTTATTAAAAGGCAGATTAAGCAGCAGTTTGAAAGCCAGCAGCACCCGTCTTTTTCATATTCCAGGCCCTAATGAGAGGTAACATCCGTGGGAAGGATAAAGAGAATATTATATTACAACGTGAAAGAGTTGAGAGGCGCGTTTAAGGAAATGCAGATGGTATTATTCGCATTTGCTTTGGCACTGGAATAATTGTTTGCTTTTTCCGAAGGTGTCTATGAAGAATTGCAACAGAGTAGACTCCAATATAATAATGATAATGAATAATGATATCACGATCGTGGTTAAAAAACACACCTTCAGAGATTAAACAGAAAACAATACACCTGGGAGAACTTGTTTTTTTCCCATTCTGTTAGCTGTTGGAATAGTCAAATTTTTGCCCTGGAATAAGTGTTAGAATACGAATATTGCGAACAAGTATATATGGTGCATGAGAAGCCAATCTAAATAGAATGAGTGATATGCGGTGTTGATTGACACACTCCACGTACTAATACAGAAGGACTATAGAGTCGTGCAGTGCACTCCCGCCATCTAGCGGACAATTTAGGTAGTACGCTTTGCCAACATTGCCGGCATCCTGCCAGGTTCTCTGTCTCAATAAGGATTCCAGAGTATTTTCTAGTTGCTTACTTGAGACATTCCATCTATATCAAATAACATCGGCCAAACATCTAGGGGCAGATTTACAAGGCCCATGCGCCACTTTTGCGCCACTTTTGCGTCACTTTTCCCATGTTAAAAATGACGCAAAAGTGGCTCAAGGGCCTTGTAAATAAGCCCCCTAGGTGTAACTGGCTTGGATGTTAATTTATTCATCGGACCTAATGTTTACCAGCGAAACATCAGAATTCGAGAGTAAATATGGAAAGTGAATAATAAATATTAAACAGAGTTTTATTTATGATATCACTGATGGCTGGCACTTACATTAGCCAAGCTCACTCAGGGGATCATTCCAAGAGAATCTGGAAAACAAAGGTATTGTTAACCAAGAGCCCAATAGTGCTAAAGGGTTTGTAAGGAAAATAAATTCAAACGGAACTCTGAAGTAATCTGGGTTATTCATGCACTTCACAAGAAATCAGTCTACTGAACTTTCATGTCTAATCTCTCACCCACAAATCTTTATTTGCAACTAAAGCCACATGGTTCAAAGACTTCGGCCACACCTGGGAGTGGGAAGTGGGACGGGGATGACTCCAGTAATATGATAAATAGAAGTGGGCCTTATTTTAATAAAGAATTTCAGAAGTATTCAAAGCATATAAATGCTGTACATATCAGAGTTTTCAGAGGGAAAGCGTTTGTTTTGTTAATAACGTTGCCGCCGTTTGACACATCTTCACAAAACTTTCCAAAATGACCGTTTCCTGGAAAGTTTAACGATGATTCGTCAAGTGGGGGTAAGAAAAAGTGGAGACACCCCCAAATTTTCCCCGTACATTTCCTAAAGGAAAAATTAGGCAACTATACAGCCAAAACAGCTGACAGAAATACATCAAATTTGGCAGAACGCTAGATGTTTACCAGGAAAGTGTGCTTTTGTTCATTAGTTAAAAAATAAAAATAAGGTTCAAAATCTATAGATATATTGACAGTTCATCCCACGGGACCACAAATTCAAAAACTGGAGCGCTCTAATTGATTATGAGTGCTTTTTTTCTTGTCGGCCAGCTTACTCCCATGGGACTAACAGTCCTGTGGAAGCAAGTGATCTGATTGTCTGGAGGTAGCATGAAAACAAGCATTTTTCAAAGCAATAGGTCTCGCATTTGCGAGCGTTTAAGCTATTGGCATTGTAAATAACAATGCATTTTATTTATGTGTTTTTAAAAGCAACACACATATATAAAAGGCATTATTATGTTAATGCCAGTAGTTCAACTCTCGCAAATGCAAGACCACTTTAATGTTGGCTGTGACCCTTTCTTTAGACGCTGCTCTCTTATTCAGGTTACAGTAAGTAGATTCTAAAGAACGGGGCGTGGCTAACATTAAAGTGAAAGCGCGTATGGGGTGCTTTCACCATGAGCAAAGCATGAGGTGGGCCAACTCCGGGCTCACCAGAGGGCCGGAGTTGGCTGAGTATGGAACTATTCCAAAAATGTCTCCAATCTTGGATACACCTGTTTGTAATATGGAACTATTCCAAAAATGGTCCCGATTAAGGACAAAAATGTTTGCTCATGCAAGAAATGCAATCAGTTGTAACTTCAGTTGACAAAAGGTTGGATAACGGATACATTATGTAGTAATTATGACCTGTTGTAAACAATAACTACATGGTGAAAAAGTATCAATGCACAGTCTATTAATACCACAGACATAATCATGGGAAATGGAACTGGTTTTAATTATATTATATTTTGCAAAAAACATATATAAATATAATATGCAAAAGGGGATCACTTAACCTCTTCGATGCTCATGACGAGCTCAGCTCGTCATGCTGCGCGGTGGGCGTGTGCGCATGACGAGCTGAGCTCGTCACGACCACGCCCGCGATCGGAATGTCCAGCACCTGAGCGGAATTCCGCTCGCATCGAAGAGGTTAACTTGAAATTTTTTTATTCTTGGAGCATATAATGTTTTTAATGCACTTCATCACACACAAAGGGTGGTGGAATAAACAAATGGAGGGTTTATTCACATTAACACTACATTATCCACAATGCAAAGCGACAGACAAAAAGGAAGTGATGTAATAAAGTCCAGATCGTATTTTATCACTTGAAAATGCTGCGCTTTGTTTACCCGTGATCAAGGTCTTTGATAGACTGAAACGCATTGGGCTGTGCTGTATTGCCCCACAATGTTGTTGCCAGCAAAATAAAAGACTGGATACCAACTATATCCGTGAGTGCGTCTGGAATCCTTACCGTTGTGGGAAAATCATTGAATTGCAAATGGCCTGGCTCTGCCGTATCCAAAATCGCACCGCCACAGAGAGCCAGACTTTCCAGTAAATCGAGCCAACTAGAGGTGGATATATATATATATATATATATATATATATATATATATATATATATATATATATATATATATATATATATATATTCAAGCTCACAGGTTGCCCTCCAGGTTCGGGAGCACTCTAGGATCGATAATGCCATGCAGACTCAGCAGTTCAGAAGACGCGGCCTGACGCGTTTCGCTTGTGCTTTTTCAAAGGCCGTGCTCTTCTTTCACTCGGCAATGCGCGCCCCACTTAAATACAAAGATGCCGCCTGCTGATAGGCTGCAAATTCCCACTGAATTGTGGTATTCGTAGTGAGTCGCAAATTTACCCTGGATGGGTGCCAGGTTCAGAAGATTCCTGATGCCTGCCCTGGATGGGCCCCCTGAGCTGGAGAGTCAATATATCGGCGTCTTTCCTCCCGAAATGAGCTGGGCAATTTCTCAACTCGTCGGCCCACTCAAATATCAGCGGTGGTGCTTCCCCCGCGGCAAGGCGTGCCGCGTAGTAAATTCAAGCTCACTGGTTGCCCTCCAGGTTCGGGGAGCACTCTAGGATCGATAATGCCATGCAGACTCAGCAGTTCAGAAGACGCGGCCTGACGCGTTTCGCTTGTGCTTTTTCAAAGGCCGTTCTCTTCTTTCACTCGGCAATGCGCGTCCCACTTAAATACAAAGATGCCGCCTGCTGATAGGCTGCAAATTCCCACTGAATTGTGGTATTCGTAGTGAGTCGCAAATTTACCCTGGATGGGTGCCAGGTTCAGAAGATTCCTGATGCCTGCCCTGGATGGGCACCCTGAGCTGGAGAGTCAATATATCGGCGTCTTTCCTCCCGAAATGAGCTGGGCAATTTCTCAACTCGTCGGCCCACTCAAATATCAGCGGTGGTGCTTCCCCGCGGCAAGGCGTGCCGCATAGTAAATTCAAGCTCACAGGTTGCCCTCCAGGTTCGGGGAGCACTCTAGGATCGATAATGCCATGCAGACTCAGCAGTTCAGAAGACGCGGCCTGACGCGTTTCGCTTGTGCTTTTTCAAAGGCCGTTCTCTTCTTTCACTCGGCAATGCGCGTCCCACTTAAATACAAAGATGCCGCCTGCTGATAGGCTGCAAATTCCCACTGAATTGTGGTATTCGTAGTGAGTCGCAAATTTACCCTGGATGGGTGCCAGGTTCAGAAGATTCCTGATGCCTGCCCTGGATGGGCCCCCTGAGCTGGAGAGTCAATATATCGGCGTCTTTCCTCCCGAAATGAGCTGGGCAATTTCTCAACTCGTCGGCCCACTCAAATATCAGCGGTGGTGCTTCCCCCGCGGCAAGGCGTGCCGCGTAGTAAATTCAAGCTCACAGGTTGCCCTCCAGGTTCGGGGAGCACTCTAGGATCGATAATGCCATGCAGACTCAGCAGTTCAGAAGACGCGGCCTGACGCGTTTCGCTTGTGCTTTTTCAAAGGCCGTTCTCTTCTTTCACTCGGCAATGCGCGTCCCACTTAAATACAAAGATGCCGCCTGCTGATAGGCTGCAAATTCCCACTGAATTGTGGTATTCGTAGTGAGTCGCAAATTTACCCTGGATGGGTGCCAGGTTCAGAAGATTCCTGATGCCTGCCCTGGATGGGCCCCCTGAGCTGGAGAGTCAATATATCGGCGTCTTTCCTCCCGAAATGAGCTGGGCAATTTCTCAACTCGTCGGCCCACTCAAATATCAGCGGTGGTGCTTCCCCCGCGGCAAGGCGTGCCGCGTAGTAAATTCAAGCTCACAGGTTGCCCTCCAGGTTCAGGGAGCACTCTAGGATCGATAATGCCATGCAGACTCAGCAGTTCAGAAGACGCGGCCTGACGCGTTTCGCTTGTGCTTTTTCAAAGGCCGTTCTCTTCTTTCACTCGGCAATGCGCGTCCCACTTAAATACAAAGATGCCGCCTGCTGATAGGCTGCAAATTCCCACTGAATTGTGGTATTCGTAGTGAGTCGCAAATTTACCCTGGATGGGTGCCAGGTTCAGAAGATTCCTGATGCCTGCCCTGGATGGGCCCCCTGAGCTGGAGAGTCAATATATCGGCGTCTTTCCTCCCGAAATGAGCTGGGCAATTTCTCAACTCGTCGGCCCACTCAAATATCAGCGGTGGTGCTTCCCCCGCGGCAAGGCGTGCCGCGTAGTAAATTCAAGCTCACAGGTTGCCCTCCAGGTTCGGGGAGCACTCTAGGATCGATAATGCCATGCAGACTCAGCAGTTCAGAAGACGCGGCCTGACGCGTTTCGCTTGTGCTTTTTCAAAGGCCGTTCTCTTCTTTCACTCGGCAATGCGCGTCCCACTTAAATACAAAGATGCCGCCTGCTGATAGGCTGCAAATTCCCACTGAATTGTGGTATTCGTAGTGAGTCGCAAATTTACCCTGGATGGGTGCCAGGTTCAGAAGATTCCTGATGCCTGCCCTGGATGGGCCCCCTGAGCTGGAGAGTCAATATATCGGCGTCTTTCCTCCCGAAATGAGCTGGGCAATTTCTCAACTCGTCGGCCCACTCAAATATCAGCGGTGGTGCTTCCCCCGCGGCAAGGCGTGCCGCGTAGTAAATTCAAGCTCACAGGTTGCCCTCCAGGTTCGGGGAGCACTCTAGGATCGATAATGCCATGCAGACTCAGCAGTTCAGAAGACGCGGCCTGACGCGTTTCGCTTGTGCTTTTTCAAAGGCCGTTCTCTTCTTTCACTCGGCAATGCGCGTCCCACTTAAATACAAAGATGCCGCCTGCTGATAGGCTGCAAATTCCCACTGAATTGTGGTATTCGTAGTGAGTCGCAAATTTACCCTGGATGGGTGCCAGGTTCAGAAGATTCCTGATGCCTGCCCTGGATGGGCCCCCTGAGCTGGAGAGTCAATATATCGGCGTCTTTCCTCCCGAAATGAGCTGGGCAATTTCTCAACTCGTCGGCCCACTCAAATATCAGCGGTGGTGCTTCCCCGCGGCAAGGCGTGCCGCGTAGTAAATTCAAGCTCACAGGTTGCCCTCCAGGTTCGGGGAGCACTCTAGGATCGATAATGCCATGCAGACTCAGCAGTTCAGAAGACGCGGCCTGACGCGTTTCGCTTGTGCTTTTTCAAAGGCCGTTCTCTTCTTTCACTCGGCAATGCGCGTCCCACTTAAATACAAAGATGCCGCCTGCTGATAGGCTGCAAATTCCCACTGAATTGTGGTATTCGTAGTGAGTCGCAAATTTACCCTAGATGGGTGCCAGGTTCAGAAGATTCCTGATGCCTGCCCTGGATGGGCCCCCTGAGCTGGAGAGTCAATATATCGGCGTCTTTCCTCCCGAAATGAGCTGGGCAATTTCTCAACTCGTCGGCCCACTCAAATATCAGCGGTGGTGCTTCCCCGCGGCAAGGCGTGCCGCGTAGTAAATTCAAGCTCACAGGTTGCCCTCCAGGTTCGGGGAGCACTCTAGGATCGATAATGCCATGCAGACTCAGCAGTTCAGAAGACGCGGCCTGACGCGTTTCGCTTGTGCTTTTTCAAAGGCCGTTCTCTTCTTTCACTCGGCAATGCGCGTCCCACTTAAATACAAAGATGCCGCCTGCTGATAGGCTGCAAATTCCCACTGAATTGTGGTATTCGTAGTGAGATACGTTAAATCACTCACTTATAGAGTCAGTCATGCACCTACTAAATCATCCATACAGACACTTACACACCCACTCATTCTTCAATACGTCTTTTCCTATATATATTAAAAATATTTAAACTTTACAGAAACACACAGTCACTGGATGATGTCATCAGTGATGTCATTTGAGATGTCATCAGTGATGTCATCAGTGATGTCACTGACCATGTCATGAGTGATGTAATATGTGACGTCATCAGCAGTGCATTGCGGGGCGCGAGTTATAGTTAGCTGAACTAACTATAACGGGGGAATTTCACGGGTTTTGTACGAGTAAAATGTCCAACTAACTATAACTGTCCCTAAAACCTATGGTTTTTTCAGTGAATTTCAAAGGTTTTTTAAATGCTAATTTCTAACTATAACATATCTGAAACCTATGGTTTTTTCAGTGAATTTCAAAGGTTTTTTAAATGCTAATTCCTAACTATAACATGTCTGAAACCTACGGTTTTTTCAGTGAATTTCAAAGGTTTTGTAAATGACAATTTTTAAATGTATTAATTGTTATATTAATTTTTTTCATACTGATTTACTACATTTTTAGAAACAATTTTTTTTACATATTTTATTTTTAAATTACTTTGTAATTACATTATACATTACATTACAAAAAATACTTTCTCAGAATGAATTACTTTAGTTTAAATACTTTGCACATAGGCAATAGACTTTTAAGTACAGTAGTTACAGTTGTTGCAATGGGCAACACATTTTCAAACACAATGCAACATTCAGCTCAATGTGAATTTCTAGTTAAATGCAATTAGTTACTTTATGGATTACTTTTCTAACCACAGGACTGGATCCTAGATTCAGTCCTGGTACATCTCCTGTAAACAGTTGAGTAAAAGCGTTTTGGTTACAGTCGTGATTTTTAAGGAATATTATTGTATTTTAAAAGTTGACACTTAGAAACTTTTTCTCATAGAATCACCAATGTTATCCTATGGAAGGAAATTCACTTAGCAGGTAAAAACTGTTATCGTTACTTTTTCTTACTCAGTGTTGGATCCTGGATCCAGCACTGGTGCATCTCCTGTAAACAGTTGAAAGAATGCGTTTAAGTCATACAGGCGATTTTTAAGGAATATTTGTAGTTTGTGAAAATCGACACTTTGAAACTTTTCTGCTGAAAACCAGACAATGGATTCCTAAGGAAGAAAATATAAGTTACTGGTAAGTACGGTTAAAATTACTTTTCAGGGTCAGTGCTGGGCTAAAAGATGCAGCACTGGGTTCTCTCCTGATAACAGGTGAGTAAATTGGAATTCGTACTTTGGTTGATTTTAGAGGAATATTATAAAGTTCCAAAACTCCACACTTAGAAGAATTTCCAAGTGAAACCAGTCAATGTTAGCCTATGAAGGAAATTCAAGTTACCGGTAAGTACGGTTAAAATTACTTTTCAGGACCAGTACTGGGCTGAAAGATGCAGCACTGAGGTCTCTCCTGATAACAGGTGAGTAAATCGGAATTCGTATTTCGGCTGATTTTAGAGGAATATTTTAAAGTTCCAAAACTCCACACTTAGAAGAATTTCCAAGTGAAACCAGTCAATGTTAGCCTATGGAAGGAAATTCAAGTTACTGGTAAGTACGGTTAAAATTACTTTTCAGGACCAGTACTGGGCTGAAAGATACAGCACTGAGGTCTCTCCTGATAACAGGTGAGTAAATCGGAATTCGTATTTCGGCTGATTTTAGAGGAATATTTTAAAGTTCCAAAACTCCACAGTTAGAAGAATTTCCAAGTGAAACCAGTCAATGTTAGCCTATGAAGGAAATTCAAGTTACCGGTAAGTACGGTTAAAATTACTTTTCAGGACCAGTACTGGGCTGAAAGATGCAGCACTGAGGTCTCTCCTGATAACAGGTGAGTAAATCGGAATTCGTAGTAAGGCAGATTTTAGAGGAATATTTGCACAATGGTGAAGGGAGGGGCGGGGCCTGAGGTGACATCTGTGCAAACGCGCCCGTGGCGTGTTTTAAGTTGGGGGATTAAGTCCCCTTGAATCATGAGGTTCCCTAGGGGCCAACTAGCCCACCATGAACCTCCAGTATGCGCTAGGGGCTGCGTTGCAGAGACGTGTAGAGAGGCCACACCCCTTTTACACCTCTCTGCAACGCAGCTCTGTGGCGCTTTCTGGATGTACCTGTTGGGCTAGTTGGCCCCCAGGACCCTCAGGATGGAAGGGGATTTAATCCCCCATCTTAAAATGCGCCACGGGGCCTGTTTGCACACATGTCACATGAAGCCCCGCCCCTCCCTTCACCACTGTGCAAACGCGCCCTGTGGCGCGTTTTAAGTTGGGGGATTAAGTCCCCTTGAATCCTGAGGGTCCCTGGAGTCCAACTAGCCCACCATATACCTCCAAAAGCGCCACAGAGCTGCGTTGCAGAGAGGTGTAAAAAGGGCGTGGCCTATGTACACGTCTCTGCAAGCCAGCCCCTGGCGCATACTGGAGGTTCCTGGTGGGCTAGTTGGCCCCAGGGACCCCCAGTATTCAAGAGGAATTCGTTCCCCCTCTGCAAACGCCCCAGGGGGCGCGTTTGCAGAGTACTGCAGGGAGGGCGGGGCCTCCGGCACGATGCCGTTCGTTTTTTTTTTTTTTTTTAATGGGAGGGGGCTGCGTGGCCCCCTTCCCTGCCCACTTTGGCCCCGGGGACCCCATCCCCCGGGGCCTGAGCATTTTTTTTTTTTTAATTAAAAAAAAACGGGAAAGGGGCCGCGTGGCCCCCTTCCCTGGGCCTGTATTGGCCCCGGGGACCCCATCCCCGGGGCATGGCCTCGATTTTTATTTTTTTCTTTGGAGGGGGCTGCGTGGCCCCCCTCCTCAGGCTATTTAAGGCCCCGGGGACCCCATCCCCCGGGGCCGGCCTTTCCCTTATTTTTTTAAAAAAAGTTTTGAACTTTGGGGAGGGGGCTGCGTGGCCCCCTCCTGGGCCACTTATGGCCCCGGGGACCCCATCCCCGGGGCCTGGCCTCACGTTGGAGACTGTGGGGGTCCCCAATCCCCCACAGTCCCAGCCGGGTCCCCGCCTCCTGCGGAAGCCGGCATTGCTTTCCACATGGGGAGCAGCTAACATGCTGCTCCCCATGTGGAAAGCAATTGGTTTGCATTTTGAAAGAGAGAGCAGGTTTCCTGCTCTCTCTTTCAAAATGCAAACAAGTTTGCTATGACAGGACGGGAGCCGCGAGGCTCCCGTCCTGTCATAGCAAACAGCAGTGTCCCGGGGGTAGGCACCCCGGGACACTGCAGGAGCCGGCCCTGGGGGTGGTGGTCCCCAGGGCCATCAAGGGCTCCAGGAGGGGGCCACGCGGCCCCCTCCCATTCAGTGCACAGCCCCGGGGAGGTGGTGGTCCCGGGGCTTGGGGTCCGTAACGGACCCCCATATTTAAATGTTTAGTTCCCCGGGGAGGTGGCGGTCCTCGGGGCATGTGGGGGCTGGAGCCCCCACACAGGTTTAAAAAAAAAAAAAAGCCCCAGGGAGGTGGCGGTCCCCGGGGCTGCGGGAGGGCTCAGAGCCCTCCCGCCATCATTTTTAAATAAAGCCCCGGGGGTGGCGGTCCCCGGGCTTGGGGGCCATAGAGGCCCCCCTACATAAATTAAAACCCCCCACCATGCCCCCGGGACTTGGGCCACCCGGGGGCCAATTAACATCGAAGCGCGGAGACCGCGCTTCGATTTTCTTATCGGCGGGATCCGCGCACCCTAAGCGCATCCCGCTGATTTAAAAAAAAAATGCTTTTTTCTGCCCAGGGGGTCCTTGTGGGACCCCCTGAGCAGACCTAGGGGGTCAGGGTGTTTCTACCCTGCCCCCTTTGTGCGTTTTGCGCACTTGTTTCTGTGCCTCGGTTCTACCGAGGGACAAAATGGCTGCCAACACTTCCTGATTTGGAGTGTTGACAGCCAATTAGCATGCAGCTCGTGATCGGGAGGGTGCGCGAATCCGACGCGGCCATAGATATATATGTACTTTTACTTTTGATTTTCTCAGCAACTACTGAACGGATTTACACCATTTAAAAAAAGGGTTCTTTCTGAACCAAGAACTACCTCTTTGCCAAATTTGGTGTAATTCCGTTCAGCAGTTCGGGCTGTAGCCGTGTCTAAAGTTTCCTATGGAAAAATGAATGGGGAAAACGCGTTTTGGGACCCCCTTTTTTTCTCGGCCCCCGCTTGACGAATCACCCGAGACTTTCAGGGTAGGAGCAAACCGGAGCGCCCCACAAAGTTTGAAAATTTTGCGAAGATACGTCAACCGGCAAGAGAGTTATTTCAAATAGAATGTCGCGGATTTCCTATGGAAAATAGGTTCTAACTATAACTATCTACTGGCGACCGCCAGTAGATATATATATATATATATATATATATATATATATATATATATATATATATATATATATTCCGTCAACAATTTCCACAATTACAGGAAATAATCCAGCACTCCATGGGTCGTTACCCACTCAACTTTATTATGGTGAGCTAGATGGCATCCACGCGTTCCGGCTGTCTCATGCACTACGGATACCAGAATCCTCTATGAATTTACTCACCTGAACCCACTGGAGGGTAATAAAAGCGTGTTTAAAAGATGAGTGCACCTTGGGTCTTTGTTTCTGGAAGCTGTTAATCTGCCTTTGAAAAAGGACCTGGGGGCTCTGAAACGCGTTAGGCGATGCATTAATTCAGGAATCAACTTGCCGGTTCCCCTGCATGTAAAGATTTGGAAGAACCAGCCTGCGGCGGAGTGCGTCCCCGAGCACAGGGCACCTTTTGGTTTGCATATTTCAACACAGCAGCCTGGCCGTGGGGGGCAGCACCACCCAACAACAATATGGGGCGCAAGGTAACAAATCTTCTGTTACCAGAAAGCAGCATTGCAGTGCTATTAAAATTGGGCTGTGCAAGTTATTGTCTGAGGCCCACTGACGGGTTTAATAATATAATGAAAGTCGACAGCTGCGCAACACCTACTGCAGGACTATAATTTATCCAATGTGCACTGCGGATACCAGAATCCTCTATGAATTTATTCACCTGAACCCACTGGAGGGTAATAAAAGCGTGTTTAAAAGATGATGTACCTTGGGTCTTTGTTTGCGGAAGCTGTCAATCTGCCTTTGAAAAAGGAGCTGGGGGCTCTGAAACGCGTTAGGCGATGCATTAATTCAGGAATCAACTTGTCGGTTCCCCTGCATGTAAAGGTTTGGAAGAACCAGCCTGCGGCGGAGTGCGTCCCCGAGCACAGGGCACCTTTTGGTTTGCATATTTCAACACAGCAGCCTGGCCGTGGGGGGCAGCACCACCCAACAACAATATGGGGCGCAAGGTAAAGAATCTTCTGTTACCAGAAAGCGGCATCGCAGTGCTATTAAAATTGGACTGTGCAAGTTATTGTCTGAGGCCCACTGGAGGGTTTAATAATATATTGAAGGTTGACAGCTGCGCAACACCTAATGCAGGAATATCATTTATCCAATGTGCACTACGGATACCAGAATCCTCTATGAATTTACTCACCTGAACCCACTGGAGGGTAATAAACGCGTGTTTAAAAGATGAGTGCACCTTGGGTCTTTGTTTGCGGAAGCTGTGAATCTGCCTTTGAAAAAGGAGCTGGGGGCTCTGAAACGCGTTAGGCGATGCATTAATTCAGGAATCAACTTGCCGGTTCCCCTGCATGAAAAAGTTTGGAAGAACCAGCCTGCGGCGGAGTGCGTCCCCGAGCACAGGGCACCTTTTGGTTTGCATATTTCAACACGGCAGCCTGGCCGTGGGGGGGACGCACCACCCAACAACAATATGGGGCGAAAGTTAAAAAATCTTCAGTTACCAGAAAGCGGCATCGCAGTGCTATTAAAATTGGGCTGTGCAAGTTATTGTCTGAGGCCCACTGGAGGGTTTAATAATATAATGAAAGTCGACAGCTGCGCAACACCTACTGCAGGACTATAATTTATCCAATGTGCACTACGGATACCAGAATCCTCTATGAATTTACTCACCTGAACCCACTGGAGGGCAATCAAAGCGTGTTTAAAAGATGAGTGCACCTTGGGTCTTTGTTTGCGGAAGCTGTTAATCTGACTTTGAAAAAGGAGCTGGGGGCTCTGAAACGCGTTAGGCGATGCATTAATTCTGGAATCAACTTGCCGGTTCCCTGCATGTAAAGGTTTGGAAGAACCAGCCTGCGGCGGAGTGCGTCCCGGAGCACAGGGCACCTTTGGTTTGCATATTTCAACACGGCAGCCTGGCGGTGGGGGCAGCGCCCCCAACAACAATATGGGGCGCAAGGTAAAGAATCTTCTGCTACCAGAAAGCGGCATCGCAGTGCTATTAAAATTGGGCTGTGCAAGTTATTGTCTGCGGCCCACTGGAGGGTTTAATAATATAATGAAAGTCGATAGCTGCGCAACATCTACTGCAGGACTATAATTTATCCAATGTGCACTACGGATACCAGAATCCTCTATGAATTTACTCCCCTGAACACACTGGAGGGTAATAAAAGCGTGTTTAAAAGATGAGTGCACCTTGGGTCTTTGTTTGCGGAAGCTGTTAATCTGCCTTTGAAATAGGAGCTGGGGGCTCTGAAACGCGTTAGGCGATGCATTAATTCTGGAATCAACTTGCCGGTTCCCTGCATATAAAGGTTTGGAAGAACCAGCCTGCGGCGGAGTGCGTCCCCGAGCACAGGGCACCTTGTGGTTTGCATATTTCAACACGGCAGCCTGGCCGTGGGGGGGCAGCACCACCCAACAACAATATGGGGTGCAAGGTAAAGAATCTTCTGTTACCAGAAAGCGGCATCGCAGTGCTATTAAAATTGGACTGTGCAAGTTATTGTCTGAGGCCCACTGGAGGGTTTAATAATATAATGAAAGTCGACAGCTGCTCAACACCTACTGCAGGACTATAATTTATCGAATGTGCACTACGGATACCAGAATCCTCTATGAATTTACTCACCTGAACCCACTGGAGGGTAATAAAAGCATGTTTAAAAGATGAGTGCACCTTGGGTCTTTGTTTGCGGAAGCTGTCAATCTGCCTTTGAAAAAGGAGCTGGGGGCTCCGAACGCGTTAGGCGATGCATTAATTCAGGAATCAACTTGCCGGTTCCCCTGCATGTAAAGGTTTGGAAGAACCAGCCTGCGGCGGAGTGCGTCCCCGAGCACAGGGCACCTTTTGGTTTGCATATTTCAACACAGCAGCCTGGATGTGGGGGGCAGCACCACCCAACAACAATATGGGATGCAAGGTAAAGAATCTTCTGTTACCGGAAAGCGGCATCGCAGTGCTATTAAAATTGGACTGTGCAAGTTATTGTCTGAGGCCCACTGCAGGGTTTAATAATATAATGAAAGTCGACAGCTGCGCAACACCTACTGCAGGACTATAATTTATCCAATGTGCACTACGGATACCAGAATCCTCTATGAATTTACTCACCTGAACCCACTGGAGGGCAATCAAAGCGTGTTTAAAAGATGAGTGCACCTTGGGTCTTTGTTTGCGGAAGCTGTTAATCTGCCTTTGAAAAAGGAGCTGGGGGCTCTGAAACGCGTTAGGCGATGCATTAATTCAGGAATCAACTTGCCGGTTCCCCTGCATGTAAAGGTTTGGAAGAACCAGCCTGCGGCGGAGTGCGTCCCGGAGCACAGGGCACGTTTTGGTTTGCATATTTCAACACGGCAGCCTGGCGGTGGGGGGCAGCACCACCCAACAACAATATGGGGCGCAAGGTAAAGAATCTTCTGCTACCAGAAAGCGGCATCGCAGTGCTATTAAAATTGGGCTGTGCAAGTTATTGTCTGCGGCCCACTGGAGGGTTTAATAATATAATGAAAGTCGATAGCTGCGCAACATCTACTGCAGGACTATAATTTATCCAATGTGCACTACGGATACCAGAATCCTCTATGAATTTACTCACCTGAACCCACTGGAGGGTAATAAAAGCATATTTAAAAGATGAGTGCACCTTGGGTCTTTGTTTGCGGAAGCTGTTAATCTGCCTTTGAAAAAGGAGCTGGGGACTCTGAAACGCGTTAGGCGATGCATTAATTCAGGAATCAACTTGTCGGTTCCCCTGCATGTAAAGGTTTGGAAGAACCAGCCTGCGGCGGAGTGCGTCCCCGAGCAAAGGGCACCTTTTGGTTTGCATATTTCAACACAGCAGCCTGGCCGTGGGGGCAGCACCACCCAACAACAATATGGGGCGCAAGGTAAAGAATCTTCTGTTACCAGAAAGCGGCATCGCAGTGCTATTAAAATTGGACTGTGCAAGTTATTGTCTGAGGCCCACTGGAGGGTTTAATAATATATTGAAGGTTGACAGCTGCGCAACACCTACTGCAGGAATATCATTTATCCAATGTGCACTACGGATACCAGAATCCTCTATGAATTTACTCACCTGAACCCACTGGAGGGTAATAAACGCGTGTTTAAAAGATGAGTGCACCTTGGGTCTTTGTTTGCGGAAGCTGTGAATCTGCCTTTGAAAAAGGAGCTGGGGGCTCTGAAACGCGTTAGGCGATGCATTAATTCAGGAATCAACTTGCCGGTTCCCCTGCATGAAAAAGTTTGGAAGAACCAGCCTGCGGCGGAGTGCGTCCCCGAGCACAGGGCACCTTTTGGTTTGCATATTTCAACACGGCAGCCTGGCCGTGGGGGGGACGCACCACCCAACAACAATATGGGGCGCAAGTTAAAAAATCTTCAGTTACCAGAAAGCGGCATCGCAGTGCTATTAAAATTGGGCTGTGCAAGTTATTGTCTGAGGCCCACTGGAGGGTTTAATAATATAATGAAAGTCGACAGCTGCGCAACACCTACTGCAGGACTATAATTTATCCAATGTGCACTACGGATACCAGAATCCTCTATGAATTTACTCACCTGAACCCACTGGAGGGCAATCAAAGCGTGTTTAAAAGATGAGTGCACCTTGGGTCTTTGTTTGCGGAAGCTGTTAATCTGACTTTGAAAAAGGAGCTGGGGGCTCTGAAACGCGTTAGGCGATGCATTAATTCTGGAATCAACTTGCCGGTTCCCTGCATGTAAAGGTTTGGAAGAACCAGCCTGCGGCGGAGTGCGTCCCGGAGCACAGGGCACCTTTTGGTTTGCATATTTCAACACGGCAGCCTGGCGGTGGGGGGCAGCGCCCCCCAACAACAATATGGGGCGCAAGGTAAAGAATCTTCTGCTACCAGAAAGCGGCATCGCAGTGCTATTAAAATTGGGCTGTGCAAGTTATTGTCTGCGGCCCACTGGAGGGTTTAATAATATAATGAAAGTCGATAGCTGCGCAACATCTACTGCAGGACTATAATTTATCCAATGTGCACTACGGATACCAGAATCCTCTATGAATTTACTCCCCTGAACACACTGGAGGGTAATAAAAGCGTGTTTAAAAGATGAGTGCACCTTGGGTCTTTGTTTGCGGAAGCTGTTAATCTGCCTTTGAAATAGGAGCTGGGGGCTCTGAAACGCGTTAGGCGATGCATTAATTCTGGAATCAACTTGCCGGTTCCCTGCATATAAAGGTTTGGAAGAACCAGCCTGCGGCGGAGTGCGTCCCGAGCACAGGGCACCTTGTGGTTTGCATATTTCAACACGGCAGCCTGGCCGTGGGGGCAGCACCACCCAACAACAATATGGGGTGCAAGGTAAAGAATCTTCTGTTACCAGAAAGCGGCATCGCAGTGCTATTAAAATTGGACTGTGCAAGTTATTGTCTGAGGCCCACTGGAGGGTTTAATAATATAATGAAAGTCGACAGCTGCTCAACACCTACTGCAGGACTATAATTTATCGAATGTGCACTACGGATACCAGAATCCTCTATGAATTTACTCACCTGAACCCACTGGAGGGTAATAAAAGCATGTTTAAAAGATGAGTGCACCTTGGGTCTTTGTTTGCGGAAGCTGTCAATCTGCCTTTGAAAAAGGAGCTGGGGGCTCTGAAACGCGTTAGGCGATGCATTAATTCAGGAATCAACTTGCCGGTTCCCCTGCATGTAAAGGTTTGGAAGAACCAGCCTGCGGCGGAGTGCGTCCCCGAGCACAGGGCACCTTTTGGTTTGCATATTTCAACACAGCAGCCTGGATGTGGGGGGCAGCACCACCCAACAACAATATGGGATGCAAGGTAAAGAATCTTCTGTTACCGGAAAGCGGCATCGCAGTGCTATTAAAATTGGACTGTGCAAGTTATTGTCTGAGGCCCACTGCAGGGTTTAATAATATAATGAAAGTCGACAGCTGCGCAACACCTACTGCAGGACTATAATTTATCCAATGTGCACTACGGATACCAGAATCCTCTATGAATTTACTCACCTGAACCCACTGGAGGGCAATCAAAGCGTGTTTAAAAGATGAGTGCACCTTGGGTCTTTGTTTGCGGAAGCTGTTAATCTGCCTTTGAAAAAGGAGCTGGGGGCTCCGAAACGCGTTAGGCGATGCATTAATTCAGGAATCAACTTGCCGGTTCCCCTGCATGTAAAGGTTTGGAAGAACCAGCCTGCGGCGGAGTGCGTCCCCGAGCACAGGGCACCTTTTGGTTTGCATATTTCAACACAGCAGCCTGGCCGTGGGGGCAGCACCACCCAACAACAATATGGGCGCAAGGTAAAGAATCTTCTGTTACCAGAAAGCGGCATCGCAGTGCTATTAAAATTGGACTGTGCAAGTTATTGTCTGAGGCCCACTGGAGGGTTTAATAATATATTGAAGGTTGACAGCTGCGCAACACCTACTGCAGGAATATCATTTATCCAATGTGCACTACGGATACCAGAATCCTCTATGAATTTACTCACCTGAACCCACTGGAGGGTAATAAACGCGTGTTTAAAAGATGAGTGCACCTTGGGTCTTTGTTTGCGGAAGCTGTGAATCTGCCTTTGAAAAAGGAGCTGGGGGCTCTGAAACGCGTTAGGCGATGCATTAATTCAGGAATCAACTTGCCGGTTCCCCTGCATGTAAAAGTTTGGAAGAACCAGCCTGCGGCGGAGTGCGTCCCCGAGCACAGGGCACCTTTTGGTTTGCATATTTCAACACAGCAGCCTGGCCGTGGGGGGCAGCACCACCCAACAACAATATGGGGCGCAAGTTAAAAAATCTTCAGTTACCAGAAAGCGGCATCTCAGTGCTATTAAAATTGGGCTGTGCAAGTTATTGTCTGAGGCCCACTGGAGGGTTTAATAATATAATGAAAGTCGACAGCTGCGCAACACCTACTGCAGGACTATAATTTATCCAATGTGCACTACGGATACCAGAATCCTCTATGAATGTACTCACCTGAACCCACTGGAGGGCAATCAAAGCGTGTTTAAAAGATGAGTGCACCTTGGGTCTTTGTTTGCGGAAGCTGTTAATCTGCCTTTGAAAAAGGAGCTGGGGGCTCCGAAACGCGTTAGGCGATGCATTAATTCAGGAATCAACTTGCCGGTTCCCCTGCATGTAAAGGTTTGGAAGAACCAGCCTGCGGCGGAGTGCGTCCCGGAGCACAGGGCACCTTTTGGTTTGCATATTTCAACACGGCAGCCTGGCGGTGGGGGGCAGCGCCCCCCAACAACAATATGGGGCGCAAGGTAAAGAATCTTCTGCTACCAGAAAGCGGCATCGCAGTGCTATTAAAATTGGGCTGTGCAAGTTATTGTCTGCGGCCCACTGGAGGGTTTAATAATATAATGAAAGTCGATAGCTGCGCAACATCTACTGCAGGACTATAATTTATCCAATGTGCACTACGGATACCAGAATCCTCTATGAATTTACTCACCTGAACCCACTGGAGGGTAATAAAAGCTTATTTAAAAGATGAGTGCACCTTGGGTCTTTGTTTGCGGAAGCTGTTAATCTGCCTTTGAAAAAGGAGCTGGGGGCTCTGAAACGCGTTAGGCGATGCATTAATTCAGGAATCAACTTGCCGGTTCCCCTGCATGTAAAGGTTTGGAAGCACCAGCCTGGGGCGGAGTGCGTCCCCGAGCACAGGGAACCTTTTGGTTTGCATATTTCAACACGGCAGCCTGGCCGTGGGGGGCAGCACCACCCAACAACAATATGGGGCGCAAGGTAAAGAATCTTCTGTTACCAGAAAGCGGCATCGCAGTGCTATTAAAATTGGGTTGTGCAAGTTATTGTCTGAGGCCCACTGGAGGGTTTAATAATATAATGAAAGTCGACAGCTGCGCAACACCTACTGCAGGACTATAATTTATCCAATGTGCACTACGGATACCAGAATCCTCTATGAATTTACTCCCCTGAACACACTGGAGGGTAATAAAAGCGTGTTTAAAAGATGAGTGCACCTTGGGTCTTTGTTTGCGGAAGCTGTTAATCTGCCTTTGAAATAGGAGCTGGGGGCTCTGAAACGCGTTAGGCGATGCATTAATTCTGGAATCAACTTGCCGGTTCCCTGCATGTAAAGGTTTGGAAGAACCAGCCTGCGGCGGAGTGCGTCCCCGAGCACAGGGCACCTTGTGGTTTGCATATTTCAACACGGCAGTCTGGCCGTGGGGGGTAGCACCACCCAACAACAATATGGGCCGCAAGGTAAAGAATCTTCTGTTACCAGAAAGCGGCATCGCAGTGCTATTAAAATTGGACTGTGCAAGTTATTGTCTGAGGCCCACTGGAGGGTTTAATAATATAATGAAAGTCGACAGCTGCGCAACACCTACCGCAGGACTATAATTTATCGAATGTGCACTACGGATACCAGAATCCTCTATGAATTTACTCACCTGAACCCACTGGAGGGTAATAAAAGCATGTTTAAAAGATGAGTGCACCTTGGGTCTTTGTTTGCGGAAGCTGTCAATCTGCCTTTGAAAAAGGAGCTGGGGGCTCTGAAACGCGTTAGGCGATGCATTAATTCAGGAATCAACTTGCCGGTTCCCCTGCATGTAAAGGTTTGGAAGAACCAGCCTGCGGCGGAGTGCGTCCCCGAGCACAGGGCACCTTTTGGTTTGCATATTTCAACACAGCAGCCTGGATGTGGGGGCAGCACCACCCAACAACAATATGGGATGCAAGGTAAAGAATCTTCTGTTACCGGAAAGCGGCATCGCAGTGCTATTAAAATTGGACTGTGCAAGTTATTGTCTGGAGGCCCACTGCAGGGTTTAATAATATAATGAAAGTCGACAGCTGCGCAACACCTACTGCAGGACTATAATTTATCCAATGTGCACTACGGATACCAGAATCCTCTATGAATTTACTCACCTGAACCCACTGGAGGGCAATCAAAGCGTGTTTAAAAGATGAGTGCACCTTGGGTCTTTGTTTGCGGAAGCTGTTAATCTGCCTTTGAAAAAGGAGCTGGGGGCTCTGAAACGTGTTAGGCGATGCATTAATTCAGGAATCAACTTGCCGGTTCCCCTGCATGTAAAGGTTTGGAAGAACCAGCCTGCGGCGGAGTGCGTCCCCGAGCACAGGGCACCTTGTGGTTTGCATATTTCAACACAGCAGCCTGGCCGTGGGGGGGCAGCACCACCCAACAACAATATGGGGCGCAATGTAAAGAATCTTCTGTTACCAGAATGCAGCATCGCAGTGCTATTAAAATTGGACTGTGCAAGTTATTGTCTGAGGCCCACTGGAGGGTTTAATAATATAATGAAAGTTGACAGCTGAGCAACACCTACTGCAGGACTATAATTTATCCAATGTGCACTATGGATACCAGAATCCTCTATGAATTTACTCACCTGAACCCACTGGAGGGTAATAAAAGCGTGTTTAAAAGATGAGTGCACCTTGGGTCTTTGTTTGCGGAAGCTGTTAATCTGCCTTTGAAAAAGGAGCTGGGGGCTCTGAATCGCGTTAGGCGATGCATTAATTCAGGATTCAACTTGCCGGCTCCCCTGCATGTAAAGGTTTGGAAGAACCAGCCTGCGGCGGAGTGCGTCCCCGAGCACAGGGCACCTTTTGGTTTGTATATATATATATATATAATATAATCAGTCTGTCAGTTGGTGTGTAAGCGGCTGCATGGGTTGGTGAGTAGCTACATGAGTGTCTATATGGGTTATTGATTGGTTGTCTGAGTATCTGTATGGGTGTCTGAGTGTCTGTGTGGGTGGGTGGGTGGGTGGGGGGTGTGTGACTCTGTGCATAGATGTGTGAGTGGATAATTCACTGGGTGTATGGGTTCAAGAGTGCATCTGTGAAGGGCTGTATGGGTGGGGGAGTGTGTGTATGGGTGTGTTGGTGAGTGAATGGATGTCTCAGTGGTACATGTGTGAGTAACTACATATGTGAAAGGCAGTATATGTGAGTGTTGGAGTATATAAATCACTATATGTGAGAGTGAGTGATTGTGAGAGTGGCTGTATGGAAGAGTGTGTGCTTGTATCAGTGATTGTATAAGAGAGTAAGTATGTGTTAGTATCTGTATGAATAAGTGAGGTGATGTATGTATAACTGTATAGGTGAGTAAATAGGAGTGTGAATGATTCTTTGCATGATTGACTAGGTGTGTGAGTAACTCTATGGATGAGTGGTGATGTGTGAGTGTCTGTATAGGTGTATGAGTGCAAATGATAGTGCTGTATTGATAAGTGACTGCATGTATGAGTGACTGTATGGGTGAATGAGTGGACACGTGTGAATCAGTGAGTGGGTATGTAGTAACTGGTATTGGTGAGTCTATGGTTTCGAAAATGGTAGTCTGTATTTTAGAGTGGGTGTATCAAAGTTTACATTAGGGTGTGATGAGGTACATCAGATTATCACGTGGATGATGTCATCAGTGATGTCATCAGTGATGTCATTTGAGATGTCATCAGTGATGTCATCAGTGATGTCACTGACCATGTCATGAATGATGTAATATGTGACGTCATCAGCAGTGCATTGCGGGGGCGCGAGTTATAGTTAGCTCAACTAACTATAATGGCCGAATTTCTCTGGTTTTGTACGAGTGAAATGTCCAACTAACTATAACGTCCCTGAAACCTATGGTTTTTTCAGTGAATTTCTATGGTTTTTTAAATGCTAATTTCTAATTATAACGTCCTGAAACCTATGGTTTTTTCTGTGAATTTCAAAGGTTTTATAAATGATAATTTCTAACTATAATGTCCCTGAAACCTATGGTTTATTCAGTGAATTTCTAAGGTTTTTTAAATGCTAATTTCTAACTATGCCTACAGAGGTAGGACATGTGAAGAAAGAGGAAGAAACGCACAGAAAGAAGCAAGAGAAATGCAGAAAGAGGCAACAGAAGTCCAGAAAGACGAAGAAAAGTGCAGAAAGAAGTAAGAGATATGCAGAAAGAACCAACAGAGGTGCAGAAAGAGGCCTTGTTTCAAAGTCATCCTGTGCCCCCAACTTTTTACTGACTGGTACTGCTGGTAACTGACTCTGCCTAAACAGGCCTAGAACCAGTGCTATGCTAAAAGACACTTAGAATACAGTGAACACACCTACATACACTAGGGAACACTATGCGTTGGGGTACCCCTGTGATTGGCATGACCTCCTCTGTAAGGCCCTAGTAATAGGGCAGGGGGATTAAAACTACCTCTAAGTCAGAGGTGCAGAAAGATACTTCTTTAAGTAGTAGTCACTTTTGCAGAGTGATAGAGAAAGGATGCTGGGCCTCTGACCAGCGCTCAGGAATTCCGCTGCGTAGGACTTACAGGAGGTACCAGGATGGCTTTTTTTTTTTTTTACAGAGTTTTATATAGCGTGAACTTGACCCGAATCGGGTATCAGAGCGCTTTACATAGCACCAGTTGCATTACATGAGGACACATTCATTTTTTTTGTTAGGCACAGGGAGATTAAGTGATTTGCCCAGAATCACAGCATGTTCAGCGTCATTGCCGAGACTCGAACCCAGTTCCCCAGATTCAAGGTCGACCGCCCTAGCCGTTAGGCCAACTCCTCTCCCCCTCAGGAGTAAAGTGGACTTCATCCCCCATCCGGTAGTCTGCCAGGAGGCGCGTTTGCAGAGTGGTAGAGAATGGGGGGCATGGCCTCCGAAGACTTCTTAGCAATCCCACTGTGTGGGACTTACTGGAGGTAACAAGCGGGGTACTTGGCCCCCAAGGACATCCTTAGGGGCCAACTACCCCTCCTATTACCTCCAGTAAGTACCCCACAGCAGGATTGCTAAGTTCTCATAACAGGCCACGCCCCCTTTGCCCACCACTCTCCAAACGCACTCCCTGGCGTGCTCTTGGATGGGGATTGAAGTCCCCTTCGCTGTTGGGAGTCATTTAGGGGCCAACCAGCCTACCTCTTGCCTCCAGTAAGCCCCACACAGTGGGATTGATGAGAGGTGGACACAGGCCACGCCCCCTTTCTCCACCACTCTGAAAATGCGCCTCCTGGCGCGTTCTAAGTTGAGGGATTAAATCCCCTTGAATACTGAGGGTCCCTGGAGGCCAACTAGCCCACCAGGTACCTCCAGTAAGCGCCACACAGCTGGATTGCAGAGAGGTGGTCCGAGGCCACGCCCCCTTTTTTACACCACTCTGCAAATGCACATCTTGGTGCACTGCTGCTCAGGGGATGAAGTCCACTTGTGTCCTGAGGTCCTCAGGGCACAAGAGGACCTCATCGCCCCACCAGCAGTGCGCCACGAGTTGCATTTGCAGAGTGAAGTAAAAAGGGGCGTGGCCTCAGACCACCTCTCTGCAATCCAGCTGTGTGGCGCTTACTGAAGGTATCCGGTGGGCTAGTTGTCTCCCATTGACCCTCAGAATTCCAACTTAGAACGCGCCAGAGGGCACTTTTGCAGAGTGCTGCAGGGAGGGGGCAGGGCCTCCAACGAGATGCCGGCTTTTTTTTTAATTTTGTTTTTGGAAGGGGGGCTGTGTGGCCCCCCCTTCCCTTAATTATTTTTGGGCCCTGGGGACCCCATCCCCCTGGGTCTGAGCATTTTATTTAGTTTTTTTTTTTTTTTAAACGGGAAGGGGGCCGCGTGTCCCCCTTCCCTGGGCCACTATTGGCCCCAGGGATCCCATCCCCCAGGGCCTGGCCTCGTTTAAAAAAAAAATTATTTATATTTGCGAGGAGGGGGCCACGTGGCCCCCTCCCCTGGGCCACTTCTGACCCCGGGGACCCCACCCCCCGGGGCCGGCCCTTAGCATTGGGGACCATGGGGGGAGCCCCAATGCCCCCACGGTCCCGCCGGCTCCCTGCCTCCTGCGGTAGCCGGCATTGCTTTTGCACAAGGGGAGCTGCTGACATGTAGCTCCCCTTGTGCAAAAGCAATCTGCTTTGGTTTTTGGACATGAGAGCAGGTTTCCTGCTCTCGCGTCCAAAAACCAAAGCAGAGTTTGCTATGACAGGGCGGGAGCACTGCTCCCGCCCTGCCATAGCAAATAGCAATGTCCCGGGGGTGGGCACTCCGGGACATTGCAGGAGCCATCCCAGGGGGGTGGCGGTCCCCAGGGCCATCAAGGGCTCCAGGAGGGGCCCCCCTCCCAACATTTACAAAGCCCCGGGGAGGTGGTGGTCTCTGGGGCAGTGTGGGGGGAGCAGGAGCTCCCCCACACCTATTTTATATTAATTTAAGCCCCGGGGAGGTGGCGGTCCTCGGGGCTGCGGGGGGGCCACGTGCCCCCCGTGCATAATTAAATAAAGCCCCGGCGAGGTGGCATTCCCCGGGGCTTGGGGGGCCTGGGAGCCCCCCACATCCAATTAAAGAAGCCCCGGGGAGGTGGTGGTCCCCGGGGCTGTGTGCCCCCGCACATAACTAGCATAGTCCCGGGGAGGTGGTGGTCCCCGGGGCTGCGGAGACCCCCGTAGGCCCCCGATATTTAATTTTGGCATTGCCCCGGGACCTGGCCCATCCGGGGGCTCATTAAAATGAAGCACGGGAGCCCGCGCTTCATCTTCTTAAAATTTTCTCTGCAGGATTCCCGCACCCCGCGCGAATTCTGCCGATTTAAAAAAAATAAAAATGCTTTATTTGGCCCTGGGGGTCCCTGTGGGACCCCCTGAGCAGGCCTAGGGGGTCTTGTTTTTCATCTTTTTTTCACCCTTTTTCTTGTGACTCGGTTACTGAGTCACAAGATGGCTGCCAACACTTCCTGGTTTGGAGTGTTGGCAGCCAATCAGAGTGAAGCTCGTGCCAGGGAGGGTTCGCGAACCCTCCTCGGTGCTCAGATATCGATATTATTATTTCTTGAATTTCTCAACAACTAATGAACGGATTTACACCATTTAAAAAAAAGGTCTCTTTCTGAACCAAGAGCTACCTTTTTGTCAAATTTGGTGTAATTCCGTTCAGCAGTTCGGGCTGTAGCCTGTTCCAATTTTTTCTATGGAAATTAACATGGGAAAAACGTGTTTTGGGACCCCCCTTTTTTCTTGGCCCCCGCTTGACGAATCACCCCGAAACTTTTAAGACAGGAGCTGACCGGAGCGGGCCATTAGTTTTGAAAATTTTGCAAAAATTCGTCAAACGGCGCCAAAGATATTGGCAAAAGAAAAAATGCTTTTGAATAGAAACAAGGTCCTAACTATAACTACCTACTGGCGACCGCCAGTAGGTAATATATATATATATATATATATATTGGATGCTGTCAGCATGAAAGTGAACAAAATTAGGTAGTGTATTGGCTGTTGTTTAAGAAAATAAATGAAATACAGACATGGATATGTCTTTGAATCTGTGGAGTAAAGCACACCTGCTGTGTCTTATTTGGAAGCAGCATTTTCCTTTTAGAATGTGCTGTGAATTTTTGACCTACTGTTTCCACTGATTTGCTAGGTACACTGAGCTAAGACTGTATTGGGAGGGGAAGGGTGTTAACAAGACAGAACATTTAAAAAAAAAAAAGGTTAAGCAGTGATGACTCAATGTAAGTAATGGCACGTTTTAATTTCCAACTCAGGACTATGTAATAAACTGTTGTGTAGTATTTAAATTTTAGAAAAATTAAGCTAGATATAGGTTTGAGCGCGATTTGTCTGCGATCATCACGAAAACATCGAGAAAACGTGCCAACAGGAACCTCGTTTTGAAAGAGAGGGAAAAGGCGAACAGATGCTAACCATTTGCAAGTGGAGATGCAGTAGTTTAAAATGAAAGATATGATTTCATTTGCTGCTTTTCTCATGATGATAGAGTGAAATGTTGAGGAGCTTGCCATTTTAGAGTTGCTTTGTATGAGAGTGGTGTACTTCTGATTAGTTTTTACAAATCTTAACAGTGTCAAAACTATGCAGAAAGAGCTAAAACAACAATATAATCTACAACTGAATTTAGTGGTATGTATATAACTTTGTAATTCTTTAAAAATGTACATTAGAAATGAAGCTGTGTATTGGAGTTTGACTGAAAGGAGTAACACAGTGATGAGAAAAATATATCAGATGAACTGTATATATTAGAGGGTATGTGTTTAAGAGGTTAGTGGTGAATGTTTTGGGAATAAGAGAAAAACAAATTAATGCCTGTTTATTACATTGTGTATTTTATTGAAAATAACAGTATAGCCTTGTGGAAAGTTGCAATAAGTAACTAAGAATGTTTTAAATGTCTAAACATTATGTGCAGAATAGATACATCTGACATTTGCATTCTGGGAGTTGTAGTAATTTTAGTAATATTAAATAGGAATAGTGTAGTGATAAATAAAAGATAAGAACATGTTGTCCTCATGTATATGAATTAGAAAGAAGTAATACTTGTTAGGTATGTATTGGGAAGTGTTTGTCAATGTGGTTTTCAACTTATATGACCACTTTGCATCTGCTTAGATGGTAAGATATGGTTTTTGTGCTTGCACATAGTTATATTCACAATGGGACTTTTGAGTTTGCTTAAAGATGCAGAGAGGTATATATTTTTGGGAAAGATGGCTTGAAGGTGTACATCTATTAAGAAATCGCATTGTGTTTACTGGTGATCTATGTTCAGTAAGGCTGATGAAAATTTCATGTATATGGTAAGGGTAGTGTTTTTCTGGACTGCATTTGGATTAGTGGGAGGAGTAGCACCTGACCCTGAATAGGTCTGTGCCTGCATTGTACAATGCTGGCTCTGCCCCCCTGTGGTGTGTCTGGGGCCAGGACCTACACTGTCAATGGGGACTGTTGTGCACTTGTTAAGTGCCCCCAGAACTGGTTTGAACTGGATCCCAAGCCCTGTGCCAGGGCAGAACAAAGGAGACATGTGGTATAAGTATTGGGGCTGTGACCCTATATAAAGAGTGCTGCTTGGTGCTTACTGGGAACTTGCGGCCAGCAGGCTGCTGGGCGGCCAAGAGGAACTGCCGCTTGGGGACTGACCTGGTGCCCTGCTTGGCAGCTGAAGGGGCTGTTGGTCTGCTGAGGGAACCCAGTGCGCTGGCCTGCCTGTGCCAGCTCTACCCTTGCCAGGTTCCTGGAGAAAAGCGATGCCTGCTCCCTGGTTGTACCTCAAAGTGGGAGGCAGGCGAAGCGCTTCATTTGGCCTGAACCAAGGCATCGGAGCACTACGGGATTTCTGCCCCAGTGTGCTTGAGCCCCTTGCGTGGGCTCATGCACAAGGATCACTGGTGAAGGACGCGGGTGAAGCGCAGCCTATATTTATTCATCCTGCCCTGGGGAAGCACGTGACGGTGTACTTCCCCCGGGCGAAGTGGGCACTCTGCGGTCCGAGGACCATTTCCTGCAGCTGAAGACCCCAGCCGACGGAGACTTCGCTCCGTGAAGCCGGAAGACAGGCAGAAGTCTATGCCTGGTTGCGGGCGGGGCTTGCGGAGAGGAGAAGACCGCAACCCGGAAGTCAGGCGAAGCCAGCCTGACTGAGGGTGGAGCTTCCCCCTGATGAGGCAGCCAGGTCGGAGCTGTGCCTGGTGGTGGGCGGGAGCCTAACCGCGTTCGAGGGTGTCCAGGGCCCCAAAGAAGAATTCAGGCAGTTGCAGCCGGCCGGAGGAAGTACTGCCGGAGCGGAAGACAGACAGAGGTTGCCTGGTCCAATGCAGGGCTCCCGTAGTGCTGAGGAGAGCCCCGCGTGCAGCCAAGAGCCAGACGGAGCCTCGCGGGCTCCCGGCCTCACACCTGCCCTGTTTTGCTGAGTGGCCCGGCGAAAGAAGAGAAGCCCCGGTGAGTGGGGCTTGAAAGGCACTGTTGGTGCTGAGTTATTCGCACAGCTGCACCGAAGAACGCGGGCAGCTGCAACATGGGGGCATTTTTGTTTACTAACAAGGGTGAGTGGCACCCTCGCCCTCATTATTTTGCGGGCCAGTTTGGAGGCCTCGTGTTGATGGGCTGACTTTCGGGTCAGCCCAGGACGGGCCCCATGCAGTACTTTGGAGGCTGCCTCACAGGACAGGGAGGACAGCTGCCAGATCCACACATAGTAATGTGGACGCTCTGTAAGGATTAGGCTATGTACTGCTGATCATGTTCAGCGATGGTGCAGTGGCACCCGGATATTATGCCAATGAGTTATGCCTACGGTGGTGGGACCTATTGCATTTAGGTGATGTTTTATTTTATTGCCAGTGATGTATTGACAATATGTGCACACTACTGAGGGTGCTATAATGTACACTGCTACTGGTGTGGCTATATTATGTTTTGCATAATATGTGGGCATAGGTAATGACAGGATGTTTATGCCTAATGTGTGGTGCTAAGAGCACCTTTACCAGTAGTTACTGGTTGCTTCTATTTTCACTACGTGGGTGTTCTAATGGTGATGACAGTGGCCCAATTGGCCCTGTAATGTATATAATCCCCTGTAAAGTCATACCTAGTGCCAGGTGGCACAGTGTATATATGTGATTACAGTCTAATGTATTTTATGAGTAATACAAAGGCTATTTTTTTCTATAACCTTGTGTGGAGTTTCTTTTGTGGTGTGCCTAGTGTGTCGCTGCTGTGTGTGTGTGTTGCACGACGCTTCACACATTGCCTCTGGGATAGGCCTGACTGCTGCGTGCCAAGCTACCAAGGGGGTGAGCAGGGGTTATCTTCAGTGTGTAACTCCCTTGCCCTGACTAGAGTGGTGGTTTCTGCCTGGCTTAGGCGCATGCCCTAGCCAACCAGAAATTCCATTTCTAACAATGATAATGAATGTTGTTGATCATACTGGACATCATATATGTTTATTTATCATGAGAAGAGGGATTCTGTTGATTTGTTTGATTTATGAGCTTGCTCAGAAGCTCATTGAGTTTAATTCATTGTTGCTTTATTAGTCGCATTTTTATTGCTTTGCATTCAGCATTTTGAAAAGTTTTTTTTTTAAATGCCCAATAGGGTGTGTTAATGTGGAGGATGAATATAGATCACATTTACTGTTTGTCTGCTAATCTTCAAGACTTCGGTTTATTTTATGTCATGTGATATTGAAATGTCAGAAATATGACCAATTGGGCCTGATCGTGCTGCAGTTATTTACGATGATGCCCCGTATGCAATTTTGATTTCTAATAAATGTCCCCCAATGTCTGTAAATGTTTAATTGGGTGACACATTTATTTACTTGGTTTTGTGAATGTGTGAATTCTTCACGAAGACCTACCCCCATGATCATGAGTACAATAATCAGGAATCATGCAACTCACGCTGCCTAATTAATGTAATTAGGAGGAATAGCCCACGGGGCATTACCATGATTCTATGGGCCAGATTTACCACTGCACTGCGTGAAAAGGAGAGAGGTGGAGAGCACTATATTTACAGAAATATGGCACTCTCCTCCCCTGTCCCTAGCGCCGACTCTGAAATCAGCTGCCGTGCGCCACAGAGGCACTTTTGCTCCATGAGTCTAGCATTGGTTTTGTACTGGAAGGGTACTCTTCCAGTACAAAATACTATGCATAGACTGACTTTAACCCATTTCCCTCTTTCTATGTGTGCTGTAAAGTGCAGCACACGTACAAAGTTGTAAAAGAAAGGAGAAATGAAAGAATTTCTTCTTCATTGCGCCTACTTCAAAAGGGGGCAGTTTTCTGATGCTAAACCCTGTCTACTTTATTTAGTAAATAGGTTTTAGCATCAGTAACCTTGGGTGGTTGCCTGGGAACGCCCATGCTCCACCCATGGTACAGCCACTTTTTTTGCAGACTTTATATAGCGCGAACTCGACCCAAAGGTATTGGAGCGCTTTACATGAGCACCAGTTACGTTACACAAGGACACATTCATTTTTTTTTCGTAGGCACGGGGAGATTAAGTGATTTTCCCAGAATCACAGGATGTGGAGTCGACCCCGAGGCTCGAACCTTGGTTTCCCAGCTCCAAGGTCGGCAGTCTAGCCATGAGACCACAAACCCTTGGCTCTAAATAATGCAAAGCAGCACTTTGCACTGCTTTGCGTTACTAGCACATTCTTTCCAGTGCTAAACAAGTTTAACGCTGAAAAGTAGATCAGAAAATAAAGATTTTGCGCTGATTTACGTCACTTTTGTAATGCAAACACTGTGTAAAGTGTTAGTAAATCTCCCCCTATGTTGTACTGTGGCATTAATTTTGCTTTACTTTAGTTTACATATATAATTTTGCAATATCACTAGGATGTGACTCGGGGGTGTGGCCTGACAAAATGGCAGAGTAGACGCTTCTACGATCCCTCCCGCCGATCAAAACTGCATCCGACATAATCCTGACGAACCTGGCTGCAGTCTACCCCAGACCACATGAACAAACCCTGATAGAGCCCCCAGCGACTTCACACTGATCTGTGTGGTGGAGTAGGGCAGTGAAAAAATAAAGCGGAGGAGAACCGGACGCTGGCCGCCATCTTTCCTAGTTCCTGGCTGGGAACAGATACGGCAGGGAGACGCCGGTTCTGGAGCCTAGCCCAGCGGAGTACGTAATGACAATGGCCTGCGTGAAGTGGAAACCCCCCCAAGAACACCACCTTCGCAGTAAGTGTGCTGCGGGAAAGGTGCAGGAAACCGGAGGAGCGCTGACGGCTGACGGACCGACACGGGCTGAAGCTGCGCGCCAGGTGCCTAATTGCCGATGCGGCACCTTCGGCTGCATCACAGCAAAATGTTGGGACAAATCGGTGGGTCCGGTGGCGCGGCCGAAGCCAGAAGCCAAGTGCAGACTCCCCTGGGGCCGGATTCCCGGGAGTGCCTGGCCCTCCGAGAAGAAGTGATCGGCATATTTATATGCCCCAGACCTGCCTGCAATACGGAGTGGCTCTGGAGGCCCGCAGAGCCCAGCCTTGGCTGTGCTCGTTAACCAACAGTGGCAAGTACTAATCCTTTGTCTTGGGGAACGGGGACAGGCACACCACAAGCTTGAGGGGAAGGCGAGCTGTTAGGGCACAGGCTGGAAAAAGTAAGGGACGACACCAATAAGAGCACACCACTACTACCTTCAAATGAAGGTCCTGCGCAGTAAACTAGCAGTGACAGGTGCAGAAAAAAACGGCATCGGCGTAGAAAAACACAGAGAACTGTGGGGGCTTCCTCATGTGCAGGGCTGGGCAGCAGTGGTGGAAGGTTATTGCCACACTATGAAGAGCGCCAACACAAGGGCCTAGACACAAGGGGGTGAGACGAGAACCCCATACAGACCTAAGGACAACGGACCACAATTGGTGACATAACAGGGAAGACCACCCTACGCTGTATTACTTGGAGCCATAGTGAAACAAAAAGGAAACAGTGTGGCCCAAACATATAAAATCTCGAACTATGTGCATCCCCTCCCCACTGAGAGTGAGGTACAGACAATACTTCCGACAGAGCACACGGGGACATCGCAAACAGCAGCGGACCCGGCTCCATCTATTGCTGAAGTTCTGGCAGCCATTCACACAACACGACGAAATGGTACATAAAATCGATACAGTCACCATTGAGGTCAAACTGCTCCGCTGCAATCTCTGCAAAGTATCGTACAGAGTGACCACGACTGAGCAAATGGTGCACACTCTACAAGAGGAGGTCCAGACTCTTTGGGACATGGTAGCAGAACTCATGCATAAAATGATTAGACTGGATGATCGGGCCGAAGATCCGGAAGGGAGATCGCACAGGAATAATTTACGATTTATCGGATTTCCTGAAAAAGCGGAAGGGCCGTCTGCTAAACTTTTTTGGGAGGACTGGCTCACGTCCATGGTAGCCCCCAAGCAACTGTCCAAGTTCTTTACCATTGAAAGAGCTCCTAGAGCCCTGGTGCCTCCACCTAAACCGGGCGCCCCGCCAAGGGCAATTATAGCCAGACTTTTTAATTACTGGGACCGGGATGCAATTCTGCAAATCACCCCAACTCAGGGCCCGCTCATGTTCGAGGGACACCAAATCTCAGTTTACCCGGATTACACACAACGAGTCCAGGACCAAAGAAAATCCTTCTTGGTGGTAAAGCGACGTCTCAGGGACCTAAAGCCTCCTTTTCCCTGCTAAGCTGAGGGTCGAGAACAACGTAAAGGTACTGTTCTTTTTTTTCAGCTGCGGAAGCCAGCGACTGGTTGGACACGTGGAGCTCCGCTGGTAGAGATGTAGCCCTCTCCACAGCCTTACTGAGGGCCAGCAGTTAACTCCGGCCACCACGGAATAAGGGATCGCAGAATAGTCAGACTCATGACAGCCACACACGCAGCACCGGCAAAATCCGGGTATGCCCGGATGGTACATTGCAGGCATCAGACACGATTCCTGAGTCAGGGGAATCCAAACTGGACCAACTGCTGGTTACTTATACAAGTGAAGAAGACGACAACTACGGGGACCTCTCCAACCAGCAGGGAGTGAGGGAAATTGTTTGGATTGGATAAGTACATTCTGAGTTGAGGACGAAGAAGGAAAGGAGGGGAGGTTGTATTACTCATTACAATTTAGAAGGACAAAACATATGAATATGCAGACTGGGGCTCCAGGAGCTAAGATCACCTGTGATCGGCAGGGGGCTCACCCCCCAGAGAGGTGGGCACCCAGATGGGAGATAGGTGCAAGTCCTTGCACCCCTAGGGCGGGCCTACCGCTTGCATTGCAAAAGACTGTTTCACTGTTTAGTCAAATAGCAATAGACAGTACAAAAAAAACTGGTAATTTGAAATTAAGTTTGAGCACTGTTATTGCATTGCTGTTTTATGGCTGATGTTATGGGGGGATTGGGGCGGCGCGAGCAGGTCCTTACCTTGTCTTTATCGCGACCGGGAGGAGGTGCCAAACTGCCCAGGGGGAGGGGGCGTTTTGTTTTAAATGGGATGGGGAAGGGTTGTTTCTCCCACTCTTTATGGAAACCACTAGATATGGACTGCTGATTCAAGCTTTGAAGCATCACAACCAGTATGGTGATACTTGGAGGCATGGGATGGATGATAATGGACTGAATCTGGTATGGCGGCCCCGGTAAAAAAAGTTGATCACGTGGAACATTCGTGGTATGGCAGCTCTCGTTAAGCGTAGGAGAGTGTATGATTAAATAAAACGACATGGAGTCGCAATAGCGTACTTATAGGAAACACATGTATGGGGGGATTCCCTACCCTGTCTCAAAAAACGATGGAGAGGGCAATTATATGCTACTTCATAGTCTGGGTTTGCTAGAGGGGTCCTTACATAGGTGGGACCCGGGGTCCCTTTCCAGCATTTACATCATGTAACTGACCACGAGGGACTGGTACGTTATTTTGCATGGGAGGCTAGATGGTAGGGAGTTGTGTATCATTAATGTGTATGCTCCAAATGCTGACTCCCCTACCTTTTTTCCCAACATAATAAAAGCGGCGGCCCCGTATCTAGGGAATTGTTCATTGCTGATGGGGGATGTTAACTGCGTCCTTGATGGTACCATGGACGGTGAGCCCCCAAGACCCCACACTAAGCCACGAATGACGGATACCCTACAAGACTGTATGGCAGGAGTTCAGCTATTGGATATATGGTGACAACGACATCCAACAACGCAACAGTTCTCCTGCTACACCCCTACCGCTGGTACCTTTTCTAGATTAGATTACTGGCTCCTTTCCGCTGAAATAGGGCCTGATGTGAGGGATATAACCTACCTCCCCAGGTTTCTTTCCGACCACTCACCGGTACTACTTAGCTTACAGGGTTCATGGCCTCAGTCGGCCATACCCCTCTGGAGACTCAGCTCTGAGGCGCTGTTGGACCCTCCATTTGCGAGGGAACTATTTTGAGAAAAATTGGGGATCAGCACCGAGCCGGGCATATGAATGGAAGGCCATGAAGGTGGTAATAAGAGGAGTATGCATTAAAACATTGTATGGGGTCAGACAACAACTGAAAAAAGATATAGCTAAACAGGAAAAGGTACTGGGGACTTGGAGAAAGCCCTTAGAGGAAACCCCACACAAACTGAAAGAATGGCAAGATGCACGAGAAGCGATGCTCCTGGACTTGCATAGACTAGAAAAACACGTGCATACTGCACATAGACGAAGACTGCATATTAAAGGTGATAAAACTGGGGCCCTGCTAGCGCGCTTGATTAAGCAAGAGGTAAACAAGAACCCGATTTAGGACAGACATGGTGCAGTGGTATTCTCCCAGACAGCAATTGTGGAGGTCCTTGCGGACCACCTTGATTCTCCGCATCGAACGCAAGATAAGATCCGTAACTTTTTAGACACGGTCGAGTTCCTCGGTTTGCCACAGAAGCGATGGAGACCCTAAATGCCCCAATTCAGAAAGATGAAGTTCTGGCGGCCATTCAGTGTCTCAAAACTGCTAAGAGCCGGGAGCAGATAGACTGCCCACAGAGTTCTACCAAAGGTTTGCCCCTCTGTTGGCCGATCACCTGCTAGAAGTTTACAATGAGGTGTTTGAGGGGGGTGTGCTTCTGCCATCCATGAGGAAGGCCCTGGTGGCCATGATACCGAAACCAGACAGAGATCCTTTGTTACCTAATTCGTACAGGCCAATCTCCTTATTAAATATAGATGTAAAAATATTGAGTAGCATCATGGCAGCAAGCCTTCTTCCGTGGATATCCCATATAGTAAAAACGGATCAGGCAGGATTCATACCCAAGCGTAGCACCATGCACAACCTGAGGAGATTGGTGCATATTTGGCATGCTCCATGCTTAATGGAGGATGACTATGCATTAGCACTATTGGACATAGAACAAGCCTTCAATTCTGTGGAGTGGACGTATTTATGGCAGGTCCTTCAGAGGATCGGAGCTGACTTTCTCAAATGGACCAGGGTACTCTATACATCCCCTATGGCATGGATAAGAGTGAAAAATATGGTATCTAGGCCAGTGGCGCTCGGTGGAGGCATCCGTCAGGGATGTCCGCTCTCTCCGCTCTTGTTCGTGCTGGTCATGGAGCCATTGGCGGCTGCCCTGAGGGATAAGCTGGGAGGATGGGGTGTCCGGCTAGGCATGGTTGATCACGTAGTCTCGCTATATGCTGATGATACCTTGGTCTATTTATGTCAGCCAATAACCTGGGGGCCACTCCTATTGGCAGTACTGTGGAACTTCAGCGAGGTGTCAGGTCTCCTGCTCAATGCAGGGAAATCTAAGCTATTTCCCATTGGCAGACTAGCAGGGATACCCCAAGCGGAGTTATACAGGGGCGAGTTACAATGGGCGGATGAAGGAACAAGATATTTGGGGTTACGATTGGCAGATAAGGCGGACGTCTACCACACCCTTAACATAGAAAG
Source organism: Calotriton arnoldi (assembly GCA_963921515.1). Classification (NCBI taxonomy): domain Eukaryota; kingdom Metazoa; phylum Chordata; class Amphibia; order Caudata; family Salamandridae; genus Calotriton; species Calotriton arnoldi. The sequence continues at coordinate 149,355 of CAWUFW010015512.1, forward strand.
GGTAATAGAGGGGCTGCGGGGCTCCATACGCTTCTGGTGGGACCTACCACTGTCACTAATGGGCAGAATCGCAATAATTAAAATTATTATCTTACCAAGATGTCTTTATATGATGCACCACACACTATTTATTATCCCACAGCATTATTTTTGGACTCTAGACCAGCTCCTGACAGATGTCTTATGGGGCAATAAACGTAAAAGGGTACGCCTGACAATGCTACAGAGAACTTGGGTATGGGGGGGACTTGAGGTTCCCTGTTTAGAGCTTTATTATATTGCGTCCCAACTTCAGCACACAGTACAATGGCTAGACAATGAAAATAACTGGGAGACTGATCTTCTGGCGGATACGCAAAGTGATTGTACCCTGCCGGAAATCTTGATGTGTGGAAGGCAGTCCCCCCTCGACCCCATACATTGCATGACATGTCGCCCTCGTCTGGGATATTGAAGTCCGGAGAGTGGTGCAGCACGCCCCGTATGCCCCTGATATGCCACTTTGGGCAATATGTCCATTTGCCAGAATCGGGGACTCTATGTCCATACGACGATAGAAGGAAGGAGGTTGTCAAACGCTGGGAGACCTGTATGTAGATGGAAGGTTTGTTACCCGAGGCGAGGCAATCGACACCTTCGGTCTGGGACCGGGCCAATTTTTACAATACGAAAAAATATCGAGCGTGGCGCGTGAAATTTGGCAGGGGTTTCCAGCAGAACCATCCACCACCAATATACTGAAGGTAATGCTCTATATGGTGCAGGGCAAGAGATTAATATCGCATTTATATAGGGCTTTAAGAGACGACTTGCCGGGCACGACATTATCAGTAAAGCGGAGATGGGACGCCATGGTGGAGGAACCACTATCGGATAGGGAGTGGGAAAATGCTCAGGAGAGAGTACGCACAGTCAGCTCCGATGCGTGTTTAAGCTCCTACAATACAACATGACACACCAAGTATACCTCACCCCGACCACTCTATACACAATTTACCCTGCGTGTAGTGACGAATATCTGAGATGTAAAACACAAGGGGCAGATTTCCTTCATATGGTCTGGTCGTGTTTACAGCTGTGCTCTTACTGGGACTCTATAATCACACACTTACAGAGGGCTACGGGCTGGATGATCCCCAAAACTATCCGACAGGTGCTGTTGGGTTTACCCCCAAAAACAAAAAACTGAGCAGATGCTTTCTAACACTGGGTCTAGTGACGGCGAAAAGGTGCATAGCTATCAGCTGGCTTAGGCCTCGGCCACCACAGGTGGGGGAATGGATGAAAGATATGAACGAGTGGGCAACTTAAGAAAGAGTGCAAATTAAACTAGTGCATACAAATGAAAAATTGGAAGAGGACCTTCTGGCATGGTCTCAGATGTTAGTGGACCTTAACGAGAAGCAAGACTCAGGAATTCAGGAATTGGGAAGCGCGGCGGAGGCCGCCACGGGGAGGAGGGATTTTTATAGGCAGAGGGCATGTGCTAATGCTTAGGGCTGATTGATGATGTATAATAATTAGGTATATCGAAACTTGTCATAGTGGTTTGTACGGGAGATGGAATTAGGGAGGGATGGAGGTAAAAAGTTTGGGTTGGCATGGTCCATATAGACATCACGAGATGTATAGTAAGCCCACGAGACATTATGGAATGAATTAAAGAGCTGAAAGATGGGTTTTCCCAATGTCAGTTCTCTCTGAATTTGCTGATGGGCTCTTCCCATTGTGAAATTGTGTTATTTTATTCCTCAGGGATTACAAAGGGGGAGGCCGGTGGAAAGACTTATGATATAGGATATTTGCTTGTCCCGGATGTTGGTGTGATATCATAAATGCCAATAAAGTTACCTTAAATAGTATACTTCACTGTATTCAAGCATTATTATTTCATATTCATCATAAGCGATCATTTGCGGGCTATACTCATTGTTTGAAAAGCATACCAAGATGGCGCTGATATTAGATGGTAATAATACCCGCAGACTTTTGTTTATGTTTACTTGCAACACAATTGATTTAAATCTCCTTCATCACTTACGAGTGTTTATTTGTGATCAAGCCAACTGTAGTTGTCAAAATGCATTGGGTTTTTGCCAAAAATAAAGAAAGAAGCTGTAATATAATCAACTGGAGTGCGCATGCTTTTCTCCTGTTTTGCGGAGTCTTGTTGTTCTTTCTACATCGGGTTCCCACACTCGAGCACACAGCGCAATATTGTGGATGGTGGAACCTGTGGGTCATTTGGAATTATCTATCTATCTATCTATCTATCTATCTATCTATCTATCTATCTATCTGTATATATATGTGTGTGTATATATATATATGTATATATTTATGTATATATATATATATATATATATATATATATATATATATATATATTATCTACTGGCGGTCGCCAGTAGATAGTTATAGTTAAAACCTATTATCCATAGGAAATCCGCGACATTCTATTTGAAATAACGTTGGCGCCGGTTAACGAATCTTCGCGAAAGTTTCCAACTTGTTGGGGCGCTCCGGTCCGCTCCTATCCTGAAAGTCTCGGGGTGATACGTCAAGCGGGGGCCGAGAAAAAGGGGGTCCCAAAACGTGTTTTCCCCATTCATTTTTCCATAGGAACCTTTAGTCGCAGCTACAGCCCGAACTGCTGAACGGAATTACACCAAATTTGGCAAAGAGGTAGCCCTTGGTTCAGTGTCGTGCCTTTTGCTTAAATGGTGTAAATCCGTTCAGTAGTTCCTGAGAAAATCAAAAGTAAAGTCACATATATATCTGGGCGGAGCCTAACCACACATGTCATCGTGAGATCTGATTGGCTGTCAGCACTTCATCCTGGAATTTCTGGCAGCCATCTTGGGACCAATATAAATGATAGTACCTCATTGAAATGCATTGTAGTGAATAGAAGATTTTGAGGGTCACCAAAAGGAGAACTATAAAGGGTGATAACAGGCTTTAGTTACATTAGAATTTATTTGTTTACGGTACCATACTAATTTTAGGAATTGTGGTGTATTCCAAGGTGATTTTACCATGTGAAAAACCTTCTGCTGGGATATCATGAATCATGTTTGAGAGAACACTATTTTCTCATGCTTGTCCCATGGAGGTTTGGAAGGTGCTCCAGAAGCTAAAATGAGAGCATATTTTCTGTAAATTCACATTATCTTTCTCACTCATGTGAGAATGAAGTCTGACATTCTCAGTAAAACATGTACATCCAACAAGGGCAGAGACTGTCAGTTGATTCCTTTGTGTTCTACTGCAGCTTCCCAGAGTGTTCTAAAGAACAACTAGAGTGCTAACAGCCTTACTTATGACAAAAGTATGGCACACCTGAAGCCATCTTGATTGGAATAAACTGGTAACACTTAAAACATTTAATTTAAAAAGGAACAAAACGATGGGGTTCATTTTGTCATAGAAATTATGGTTAGTGCTGTAGAAAGAAAAATTAGGACATGTTTCAAGTGTGATCTCAAATATCTTCCTGTTATATTTCAACAGGAGCAGCCTGCCAGTTGATGCCTTTGTGTTCTACTGCAGCTTCCCAGAGTGTTCTAAAGAACAACTAGAGTGCTAACAGCCTTACTTATGACAAAAGTATGGCACACCTGAAGCCATCTTGATTGGAATAAACTGGTAACACTTAAAACATTTAATTTAAAAAGGAACAAAATGATGGGGTTCATTTTGTCATAGAAATTATGGTTAGTGCTGTAGAAAGAAAAATTAGGACATATTTCAAGTGTGATCTCAAATATCTTCCTGTTATATTTCAACAGGAGCAGCCTGCCAGTTGATGCCTTTGTGTTCTACTGCAGCTTCCCAGAGTGTTCTAAAGAACAACTAGAGCGCTAACAGCCTTACTTATGACAAAAGTATGGCACACCTGAAGCCATCTTGATTGGAATAAACCGGTAACACTTAAAACATTTAATTTAAAAAGGAACAAAATGAGGGTTCTTTTTTAAATAGAAATTATGGTTAGTGCTGCAGAAAGAAAAATTAGGGCATGTTTTAAGTGAGATCTCAAATCCTCTTCTATTTCATTAGAAAATTCTGACATGCAGACTGAAACAATCACTTTCAATACCAGCAGCAGACTACCAGTTAACTCCCTGGTGAGCAGTAGCTTTACTCCAGTGATCTAATGAGCAACTAGAGTGCTAACATTCTGAATTTATGGCAGATGTGAGACACATCTGAATGCCTTCTTGATGGAATCAAAGTAAAAAACTGAAAGCATTTCCTACTGAGGAGACTGCAGTAAATGAAGAAATTAGGAAACTTCATAACAAAGAAGTCTTCCAAGATGGCCACCAGTGAAAAAAGAGCCCAAATGTAGCACAAATATTACCCAGATGTAGCCCACATATAGCCCAATGACAAAAGTGTGCAAAACACTTTTTATTTTTAGTTTTTTGCAGTTTTATGTAGTGCAGACTGGTCAGGTATTGGAGCATTGCATCTTAAAACATGACCCCCTACACTACAAAAACACCACTGCACTACCTTAAACCCTAAAACACTACCCCCAGCACGACCCCCTACACTACACAAGCACCACTGCACTATCCTAAACCCTAAAACACTACCCCCAGCACGACCCCCTACACTACCCAAACACCACTGCACTAACCTAAATCCTAAAACACTACCACCAGCACGACCCCCTACACTACCCAAACACCACTTCACTACCCTAAAACATGACCCCCTACACTACACAAACACCACTGCACTACCCTAAACCCTAAAACACTACCCCCAGCACGACCCCCTACACTACACAAGCACCACTGCACTACCCTAAACCCTAAAACACTACCCCCAGCACGACCCCCTACACCACACAAACACCACTGCACTACCCTAAACCCTAAAACACTACCCCCAGCACGACCCCCTACACTACCCAAACACCACTGCACTAACCTAAATCCTAAAACACTACCCCCAGCATGACCCCCTACACTACCCAAACACCACTGCACTACCCTAAAACATGACCCCTACACTACACAAACACCACTGCACTACCCTAAACCCTAAAACACTACCCCCAGCACGACCCCCTACACTACACAAGCACCACTGCACTACCCTAAACCCTAAAACACTACCCCCAGCACGACCCCCTACACTACACAAACACCACTGCACTACCCTAAACCCTAAAACACTACCCCCAGCACGACCCTCTACACTACCCAAACACCACTGCACTAACCTAAATCCTAAAACACTACCCCCAGCATGACCCCCTACACTACCCAAACACCACTGCACTACCCTAAAACATGACCCCCTACACTACACAAACACCACTGCACTACCCTAAACCCTAAAACACTACCCCCAGCACGACCCCCTACACTACACAAGCACCACTGCACTACCCTAAACCCTAAAACACTACCCCCAGCACGACCCCCTACACTGCCCGAACACCACTGCACTGCCCTAAACCCTGAAACACCACCCCCTTCACGACCCCCTACACTGCCCGAACACCACTGCACTGCCCTAAACCCTGAAACATCACCCCCAGCACAACCCCCTACACTGCCTGAGCACCATTGCTCTGCCCTAAACCCTGAAACACCAGCCCCAGCACGACCCCCTACACTGCCCGAACACCACTGCACTGCCCTAAACCTTGAAACACCAGCCCCAGCACGACCCCCTACACTGCCCGAACACCACTGCACTGCCCTAAACCCTGAAACACCAGCCCCAGCAAGACCCCCTACACTGCCCGAACACCACTGCATTGCCCTAGACTCTGAAACACCAGCCCCAGCAAGACCCCCTACACTGCCCGAACACCACTGCACTGCCCTAAACCCTGAAACACCAGCCCCAGCACGACCCCCTACACTGCCCGAACACCACTGCACTGCCCTAAACCCTGAAACACCAGCCCCAGCACCACCCCCTACACTGCCCGAACACCACTGCACTGCCCTAAACCCTGAAACACCAGCCCCAGCACCACCCCCTACAATGCCCGAACACCACTGTACTGCCCTAAACCCTGAAACACCACCCCCTGCACCGCCCCCTACACTGCCCGAACACCACTGCACTGCCCTAAACCCTGAAACACCACCCCCTGCACGACCCCCTACACTGCCCGAACACCACTGCACTGCCCTAAACCCTGAAACACCACCCCCTGCACCACCCCCTACACTGCCCGAACACCACTGCACTGCCCTAAACCCTGAAACACCACCCCCAGCATGACCCCTTTACTGCTCGAACACCACTGCACTGCCCCAAACCCTGAAACACCACCCCCAGCATGACCCCCTACACTGCCCGAACACCACTGCCCTAAACCCTAAAACACCACCCCTGCATGACCCGCTACACTGCCCGAACACCACTGCACTGCCCTAAACCCTGAAACACCACCCCTGCACGACCCCCTACACTGCCTGAACACCACTGCACTGCCCTAAACCCTGAAACACCACCCCCAGCACGACCCCCTACACTGCCCGAACACCACTGCACTACCCTAAACCCTAAAACACCACCCCCAGCACGACCCCTACACTGCCCGAACACCACTGCACTGCCCTAAACCCTAGAACACTACCCCCAGCATGACCCCCTACACTACCCGAACACCACTGCACTACCCTAAACCCTAAAATACTCCCCGCAGCACGACCCCCTACACTACCCGAACACGACTGCACTGCCCTAAACCCTAAAACACTCCCCCCAGCACGACCCCCTACACTACCCGAACACCACTGCACTGCCCTAAACCCTAAAACACTCCCCCAGCACGACCCCTACACTACCCAAACACCACTGCACTACCCTAAACCCTAAAACACTAACCCCAGCACGACCCCCTACACTACCCAAACACCACTGTACTACCCTAAACCCTAAAACACTCCCCCAGGACGACTCCCTACACTACCCAAACACCACTGCACTACCCTAAACCCTAAATCTACCCCCAGCATGACCCCCTACACTACACAAACACCACTGCACTACCCTAAACCCTAAATCTACCCCCAGCATGACCCCCTACACTACACAAACACCACTGCACTACCCTAAACCCTAAATCTAACCCCAGCATGACCCCCTACACTACACAAACACCACTGCACTACCCTAAACCCTAAAACACTACCCCCAGCACGACCCTCTTCACTACCTAAACACAACTGCACAATTTGTTACAGGCGTTGCAACGCAGGCCTGTGGTGCTTACTGGAAGTACCTGGTGGGCTGGTTGGGCCCCAGGGACTCTCAGGATTCAAGGTGACCTAATCCCCCAACTTAAAACGCGCCACGGGGCGCGTTTGCACAGTGGTGAAGGGAGGGGCGGGGCCTCAGGTGACATGTGCGCAAACACGCCCTGTGGTGCGTTTTAAGTTGGGGAGTTAATTCCCTTTGAATCCTGGGGGCCAACTAGCCCACCAGGTACCTTCAGTAAGCACAACAGAGTTGCGTTGCAGAGAGGTGAAAAAAGGTGCGTGGCCTCGGAACGCCTCTCTGCAACTCAGCTCTGTGGTCCTAACTGTAGGTACCTGGGGGGCTAGTTGGGCCCCAGGGACCCTCAGGATTCAAGGGGACTTAATCCCGCAACTTAAAACGCGCCATGGGGCGCGTTTGCACACATGTCACCTCAGGCCCCCTCCCTTCACCACTGTGCAAACGCGCACTGGCTCTGGTTAGTCAGAGTCAGTTACCACCAGTACCCGTCTGAAAAAGTTGTGGGCACAGGATGATTTTGCAACAAGGCCTCTTTCTGCTCCTCTGTTGGTTCTTTCTGCACATCTTTTGCTTCTTTCTGTGCGTTTTTTCTTCTTTCTTCACATGTCCTACCTCTGTTGGCATAGTTAGAAACTAGCATTTAAAAAACCTTTGAAATTCACTTAAAAAATCATAGGTTTCAGGCACGTTATAGTTAGAAATTAGCATTTAAAAAACCTTTGAAATTCACTGAAAAAAACATAGGTTTCAGGCACGTTATAGTTAGAAATTAGCATTTAAAAAACCTTTGAAATTCACTGAAAAAACCATAGGTTTCAGGCACGTTATAGTTAGAAATTAGCATTTAAAAAACCTTTGAAATTCACTGAAAAAACCATAGGTTTCAGACACGTTATAGTTAGAAATTAGCATTTAAAAAACCTTTGAAATTCACTGAAAAAACCATAGGTTTTAGGGACAGTTATAGTTAGTTGGACATTGCACTCGTACAAAACCCGTGAAATTCCCCTGTTATAGTTAGTTCAGCTAACTATAACTCGCGCCCGCAATGCACTGCTGATGACGTCACATATTACATCACTCATGACATGGTCAGTGACATCACTGATGACATCACTGATGACATCTCAAATGGCATCACTGATGACATCATCCATGTGATAATTTCATGCATCTTCTCACACCCTAATATAACTTTTGATACACCCACTCTAAATTACAGACTGCCATTCTCAAAACCATAGACACTCCAAAACCAAAAACTACATACCCACTCACTGATTCTTAGGTCTACACACACATCCACTCACTCACCTGTACAGTCACTCATACTTACAGTCACTCAGTACAGGACTATCATATGCACTCATACACCTATATAAACACTCACACACCGCCACTCATCCATAGAGGTACTCACACACCTAGTCAGTCATGCAAAAAATTAATCACACACCCATTTACTCACCTATACAGTTATACACACACCAGCTCACTTACTCATACAAATACTAGCACATTCTTACGCTCTTATACAATAACTGATACAAGCACACACGCATCCATACAGCCACTCTCACAATAACACACTCTCACTTATAGCCATTTAAATACTCTAACACACATATATACTGCCTTTTACATATGTAGTTACTTGCACATGTACCACTGAGATATACATTCACTCACTAACACACCCATACACACACTCACCCACCCAAGCAGTCCATCACAGATGCACTCTTGAAATCATGCACCCAGTGAATCACCCACTCACACATCTATGTATAGAGTCACACACACCCCACCCACACAAACACTCAGGCAGCCATACAGATACTCAGAGAACCAATCAATAACCCATATAGACACTCATGTAGCTATTCGCAAATCCATGCATCCACTTACACACCAACAAACAGACGGATACAGACATTCACACAGTTTAGTCACTAACCCATGCATTCAGTAAGATACGTTTAATCACTCACTTGTAGAGTCAGTCACTCACGTACTAAATCATCCATTCAGACACTTATACACCCACTCATTCTTCAATACGCCTTTCCCTATATATATTAAACATATTTAAACTTTACAGAAACACACAGTCACTGGATGATGTCATCAGTGATGTCATCAGTGATGTCATTTGAGATGTCATCAGTGATGTCATCAGTGATGTCACTGACCATGTCATGAGTGATGTAATATGTGACGTCATCAGCAGTGCATTGCGGGGGCGCGAGTTATAGTTAGCTGAACTAACTATAACAGGGGAATTTCACGGGTTTTGTACGAGTGCAATGTCCAACTAACTATAACTGTCCCTAAAACCTATGGTTTTTTCAGTGAATATATATATATATATATATATATATATATATATATATATATATATATATATATATTACCTACTGGTGGTCACCAGTAGGTAGTTATAGTGAGGATGTAGTTTCCATAGGAAGAGTGTTGTTTCATTTGGCAATAACTTTCATGTCATTTGACGAACCCTCATGAAATTTTCAAAACTAGTATGGCGCTCACTCCAGCTGCTGTCTTGAAAGTTTTTGGTGATCCGTGAAGTGGGGGCAGAGAAAAAGGGGGTTCCAAAACCCGTTTTCCCCATGTTAATTCCCATAGCAATTTTAGACACGACTACAGCCCGAACTCCTGAAAGGAAATACACCAAATTGGCAGAAAGGTAGCTGTTGGTCCAGAAAGTGACCTTTTTGTAAATTGGTGTAAATCCGTTCAGTAGTTTTTGAAACATTAAGGAAAATCCAAATTGGTATATATAGGGACGCAAAGTCTCTGCCAACCCTCCCGATCTCGTGCTGAGATGTGATTGGCTACCAACACTTAAAACCAGAAAGAGTTGGCTGCCATCTTGGGACTCGGCTTGAGCGGAGTCCCCAAAAAAATGTTAAAAAAAAGGGAAGGGGGCAGGGTAGGAATACCCTAACCCCCTAGGCTGACAAGCGAGCAGGGAAACAGACAAATTGCTTTCAGACACAGGGAGCTGCATGTTTAGCACCCCCCTGTGTCTGAAAGCAATGCCGACTCCAGCAGGAGGTGGGGAGTCAGCAGGGACCGCTGGGGCCTTCAGGCTCCCCCGTGGTCCTGTAGCACACTGGTTGTCTTGGGGGCACTCAGGAAACATGGCCAGACCCCAGGTAATGGGGTCCCCGGGACAAAAATTAGCCTGTGGAGGGGGACTGCATGGCCCCCCTCCCATATCACAAATAGGTCAGAGCCCCGGGGATTGGGTCCCCAGGGCCAAAATCGGCCCAGGGAATGGGCTGCATGGTCCCCCTTCCCTATTAAAAAGGTCCCTCTTCCCTAATTAAAAAAAACATTTTTAAATGTCGGCTCCCGAGGGAAGTCGACGGAGGCCCCACCTCCTTTCTCACCCACTGTGCATAGGGGCCTCCTGGTGCAGAACTTGTTGGGGATGATGTCCCCTTGGCTGGTGAGGGCCCTTGGGGGCCAACAACCCCTCCTGTTACCTCCAGTAAGTCCCACACAGTGGGATTGCTGAGAGGTGATTCAAACCCCACCCCCTTTCTCCAGAACTATGCAAACCAGCCTTCTGGTGCACTACTGTTTGGGAGATGAAGTCCCCTTACATGACAAGGGTCCTTGGGGGTCAACAACCCCTCCTGTTAACTTCTGTAAGTCCCACACAGTAGTATTGCTGAGAGCTCTTGCGAGGACCTGCCACTTTCTCCACCACTCTGCAAACATGCCTCCTGGTGCACTACTGGTTGGGGGATGAAGACTCCTTGGCTGCTGATGGTCTTTGGGGACCACAAAGCAAGGAAAATGGGACCCCGAGTAAATAATATAGGCAGGGACTCTCGGGACAATGGCAGCAAGAAAACAAACCCTCAGAGCAAGGGAAGAAGGTGTCACCTGCCAAACGATACTAACATGACATAACTATGTCTCTCACTGATACGAGGAAAGCTTGATTGATCCAGGGAAGAAAACAATACAATAAACAAACTCAAAACAGTAAGTACACAAAGGAAGATAACAATAACTGTTTGATGAAAAATAAGAACGTGTTTCAAAAATGTGTGAAAACCAAGAGTTTTTATTTTACTTATACATCTTTTTATGGTTTTTTGTGTTTCTCATTATTGAGCACGGAGCAAAGGGAATAACATACAAAATATACAATGATAATATAAATCAATTAGACAAGGAATAATCAAGTGTATAAACATCCAAGAGTGAAAACATAAATGAAGACTCTCCCACCCCACAACAATAGAGCTCAATTAAAATCGTAAGCCCAAAGACATACACATATATTTCCAACAGTCAAACCATCTCATACATTCCACATTCTCACATAAACACAGTAAAACAGATTACACACACAGAAAATGACAGAAACCAAGTCAGGATTATATAATAATGGTGGTAAATTGACAAAAATGCATCTAGTTGTTGTTTTCGGGTATGTACCACCCTGTGGTTTCTGTCTTGCACGGTGCCGACGCGTTTCGGTGCTAGGCTAGCAAGTAGCCGTCACCTTCCTCAGGGCACTAGTAGGTAGGTAATCAGAAGAGGAGCACTAAGGCGGGGAGGAGAAATAAGAAAGAGAACAAAATAGACTGGGTAACAGTATAATATTTCTCAAATCAGGAACTGGGTTAGAAGTTAGGATCTAGTCGCAAAGAATCCAAAAGAGAATCGCAGTGCTAGATAAAGTGCAGAAATACTTCCAAAGTTGCAGAAGATCGCGGGGACCCAAAGTGTCAATTCGAGTCTTAGTAAACGGTAGAAAGACTCTACGTGGGAATCCTGAGTTTAAAGGGTTCATCAAAGAATAGCGGCTCAGATACAGTCAGTAACAAACAGCCGACTATGATACGTCGGGACTGGGTGAGAGCTCACACGTAATGCAATCTGGATAAGTCAAATTGATCGTAGAGCGAACTTTGCCAGGATAAACCGCCAGTCGGAGAAACCATGCGCGGAGCGAACAAAGGTCAACGTCCTCCGTCGATGATAAAGACTGCGGGCAAACAACGTCCAGAGGCTCAGAAACGAATAGTGGACCCTCCTTCAACATGGGTGGTCAGGTCTTTGGGGACCAACAACCTCTCCTGTTACCTCGAGTATGTCCCACACAGCAGGAATTCTGTGAGGTCGTCGGAGGCGGCGCCCCCTTTCTTCACCACTCTGCAAACGCACCTCCTGCCACAGTACTAGTTGGGGGATGAAGTCCCCTTTAATGCTGAGGGTCCTTTGGAGGCCAAGAACCCCTCCTGTTACCTCCAGGAAGTCCCATTCAGTGGGGTTCCTGAGAGCTAGTCAGAGGCCCCACCCCCTTTCTCCACCACTCTGCAAACAAGCTTTCTGGTGCACTACTTGATGAGAGGATGAAGTCCCTTTGGATGCTGAGGTTCCTTGGGAGCCAAGAAGCCCTCCTGGTACCTCCTGTAGTCCTACACAGCTGTATTCCTGAGAGCTGATTGGAAGCCCAGGCCCCTTTTTCTATCATTCTGCAAATGCGACTACTACTTAAAAAAACCTTAGAAATTCACTGAAAAAAACAAAGATTACAGTGACATTATAGTCAGCGAGTGGGTGTGCAAGTACTGGTATGGGTTTGTGAATGTATTTGTGAATGGTTGTGTGGGAGTGGGTGTATGAAAGGTTATATGGGGTGTGAGTGGGTTTGTTAGTTATTTTCTGGATGATGTCATCAGTGACGTCATTTGAGATATCATCAGTGATGTCATCAGTGATGTCACTGACCATGTCATGAATGATGTAATATGTGAGGTCATAAGCAGTGCATTGCGGGGCGCGAGTTACAGTTAGCTCGGCCAACTTTAACTCCTGAATTTCACTGGTTTTGTACGAGTGAAACCTGAGCCTAACTTTAACCTCTCTGTAAGCTTTGGTTTTTTAAGTGAAAATAAAAATAAATATATATCTATATACTATATATATATACATCGTACAGATTTTACCGAGGGTAAAGGATGGGCCACACTCACAAGTGGTTTCCAGATTCTTTAATGCAATATCTTATTTCCTAAGGAACCAAATATGAACGATGTCCCAATGCTTGTTCACGGGTGTACATTCAATATGCAACACGCATTTTAAATACGTCAGTCATTTCTTTTGGTCATTTCCTGTTTGCATGTCTATGGAATCTTTGGAAATGTAGTTTATTAGTGCACATGTGTATCTCCTCACTGTGTGGAGATTAATGGAGGTAACAGGTGTGCTAGTTGGCCCCTAAGGACCCCCAGCATCGAAGGGGACTTCATCCCCCAACCAAGCAGAGTAGTGGAGAAAGGGGGCGGGGCCCCCGGCAAGTTGCCGGCTTCCTCTTTTTTATTTTAGTAAGGGGGATTGTGTGGCCCCCTTCCTTTGACCATTTTGGTCCCTGGGGACCCCATCGTCTGGGGCCTGACCCATTTTTTTTTTAATAAAATAAAAAGGGAGGGAGGCACGTGGTCCCCCTCCCTAGGCCCATTTCAGCCCCGGGGGACCCCATCCCCCGGGGCTAGGCCTTTCTTCATTTTTTTTTTTTAAGGAAGAGGGGCCGCATGGCCCCCCTTCCCTGGGCCAGTTTTTCCCCAGGGACTCCATTCCCCGGGGCCTGCCCTGCCTTTTTTCTGGGAGGGGGAAGCCACGTGGCCCCCTCCTGAAGCCAATTTTAGCCCTGGAGACCCCATCACCAGGGCCAGGCCTTATGTTTAAAAGAAAAAGGAGGTGGGGGCCTGCATGGCCCCCCTACTGGGGCCAATATTGCCCCAGGGACCCCATCCCCCGGGGCATGGCCACAACGTTGGGGACTCATGGGGAGCCTCAAGGCCCCCGCGGTCCCTGCTGGCTCACCGCCTCCGGCGGGAGCCGGCATTGCTTTTGGGCACAGGGCACTGCAAACATGCAGCTCCCTCTGCCCAAAAACAATTCTGCTTCGCTTCATGGAAGCGAGAGCATTTTTCATCCTCTCGCTTCCATGAAGCGAAGAAGAGTTTACTATGGCATGGCAAGAGCAGCGCTTCCGCCATGCCATAGCAAACTGCAATGTCCCGGGGGTGGGCACCCTGGGACATTGGGGAGCCTGCCATGGGGGGTGGTGATCCCAAGGGCCATTTACAGCTCCAGAAGGGGGGCCACGTGGCCCTCCTCCAACAATACTAAAGCCCCAGGGAGGTGGTGGTCCCCGGGGCTGCGTGGGGGGGAGGAGACCCCCATGTCTAATTAGTAAATAGCCCTGGGGAGGTGGTGGTCCCCAGGGCTGCGGGGGAGCCACGTGGCTCCCCCGCACTTAATAATTATAGCCCTGGGGAGGTGGTGGTGCCTGGGTCTGGGGGGGCCCCCACGGCCCCCGCATATCTAATTACAATTGCCCTGGTACCTGGCCCACCCCGGGGCTTAAAAGAAACGAAACGCGGTAGACCGTGCTTCATTTAAAAAAAAAAAAAACGTTTAGTGGGAATCGCGGACCCTACGCAACTACCACCTAAATTATTCTTTAAAAAATGATTTTTTAGGACCCCCTAAGCAGAGTGTTTCTACCCTGCCACCTTTTCTTAATTTTTTAATGTTTTTCAACCTTTTTCCTTGTGACTCGGTTCAACCGAGTCACAAGATGGCTGCCAACACTTCCTGGTTGGAACTGTTGGCAGCCAATCAGATAGCAGACTCGAGATCGGGAGGGTTCGCGGATCCTTCGCGTGGATATATGGATATCTGAGAAATGTTTAACTTTCTCAGAAACTACTGAACAGATTGACACCATTTAACAAAAAGAGTGCTTTCTGAACCAAGAGCTACCTTTGTGCCAAATTTGGTGTAATTCCGTTCAGCAGTTCGGGCTGTGGCCGTGTCTAAAGTCTCCTATGGAAATTGGTGAGCAGTCAAAATATCGAAAATTAAATATCGACCTACACTAATATCGAGGTGACAATATCGAAGGGACAGAATATCGATGTTAAGAATATCGATGGACAGAATATCGACCCTAAGGTAAGTAATATCGATTTTGTTTATATCGATGTAAGTAATATCGAAGTTAGTAATATCGATATCAAATATATCGATGTTACTAATATCAATGTTTCTAATATCGATATTTATATTATTGTTATGTATTGTGTTATGTATTTAATATGTATGTGTTATATGTGTTTTTGTTAAGTGTTCTACTTGTCTAAAAATATATGTATACAATTTTTATATGTTAATAATGTCTTTTTAAGTTATTTTTGTTTTTTAGTACCGTAGCGGGTTGTGGGTTTATTGGGGAATAGGGTGGGAAGTAATTTAATTATACTAAATTAATTATACATTTTTAGGAATTATAAATTAATTTTAATTATTTTTTGCGTTTAAGTTTTGTAGCGGGTTGTGGGTTTATAGGGGAATAGGGTGGGAAGTAATTTAATTGTAATTAAGTAATAATTTATTTTAATTAATTGGTATTGATAATTATATTATTGTTAATTAATTAATAATTGGTAATTAATTTTTATTAATTGGTTATTAATTTTTATTAGTTGATTAATTGATCATTATGTTAAGTGTATTATTTTATTATTGGACTGTTTTGTGCGTTTATAGGGGAATAGTGTTGGAAGTAATTGAAATCTAATTAAGTAATTATTAAATTTATTGTTGGGTATTGTAATTAATTTATTGGACATTAATTATTAATTGGTAATTTTTTTAAATTATAATTTTTTTGTTATGAAAATTAATTTATTGTTTTATCATTAATTGGTAATTAAATATTATTAAACATTATTTATTGATAAATTCCATTAATATATTAATAAGTAATTAATTGGTAATTAATGTTTAATAATTATTATTACTGGTATAAAAAAGCATTTCATTGTTCAATATTTGTTAATTGGTAATTAATTTTCAATAATTAATATGTGTTTTGTTATTAAAAATATTTTATTGTTCAATATTTATTATTTGGTAATTAATATTTATTGATTATTTTTTATTGGTATTTATTATTAATTTATTGTTAGTAAATTTTTCATTGGTAATTATGTTTTTAATTATTATTTATTTGTATTTCTAAATAGTTTAGAGTTATTTAATAATTAATTCATTAATTATTTTAAACAATTATTTTATTTCTAAGTATGTTATTTTTAACTTCTACGCTATCCAACACTTTCCCTACTGTTGCACTCTCTGGAGTTGGAATAGTCATTTTTACCCTCCCGCTATCCAACGCTTTCCCTACTGTTGCACTCCCTGGAGTGGGAATAGTAATTTTTACCCCTACGCTATCCAACACTTTCTCTACTGTTGCACTCTCTGGAGTGGGAATAGTAATTTTAAGCTCTACGCTATCCAACATTTTTCTTACTGTTGTTTTTTTTGGAGTTGGAATAGTAGTTTTATTCCCTCCGCTATTTAATATTTTTTGTATTATTTTAGTTAATGTAGTATATAATTAATTTTAAAAATATGAAAAGTAAATTTAATTTTTTTAATTTGTTATACATAATTATTTAATTTTTATTTATGTTATTGTTTTATGTGTATAGATGTATTTGTAATTTATAATATTTTTTAATAATTTATAATTTATTAAAATAATTATTAAAACTGATTATTAAGTAAGTATATATATTATATATTTTATGTATATGTTTAATTAATGTTTTATTAAATTATATATATTACTTATTAATTTTAAACATTATAAAATATTTTTAACTATGTTTATTTTATTTATAAGTATTATTTAGTTTATTTTACATATTTTTTTAACAAAAAAATCCGATATTTTTAATAACGATATTTTTCTCGATATTTTTGTACTTACCATGTTGTAGATAGGATATCAATATTCTTGACATCGATATTCTTGCTCCGATATTTTTGTAGGTCGATTTTTTGACCTTCGATATCTTGTCAGTGATCCATGGAAATTAACATGGAGAAAACACGTTTTGGGACCCCCTTTTTCTCGGCCCACGCTTGACGAATCACCCCAAAACTTTCAACACAAAAGCTGAAGTGAGTTGACCATTAGTTTTGAAACATTTGATAAGATTCGTCAAACGGCACCAAAGATATTGGCAAAAGAAAAAACGCTTTTGAATAGGAAAGGTCCTAACTATAACTACCTACAGGCGACTGCCAGTAGGTTTTATATATATATATATATATGGCGGTTGAAAGTAGTAAGTTGTAGTTAGAGGGTTTTTTTGTTTTGCTAATAACAATGGTGCCTTTTGACGAATATTCACAAAATGTTCAAAACTAGTTTCCCATGCACTTCAGCTGCTATCTGGAAAGTTTCAGGGTGATCTGTCAAGCAGGGGCCAAGAAAAGGGAGGTCCCAAAATGCGTTTTCCCCATGCAATTTGCCATAGTGATTTTAGACATGACTAGGTTCACCAGTCCATTTAAACCCCAGTCCACATTTACACCTAAGATGCCTAGAGATGCCATTGACACCTTCAATGATGTTGTGATTAATGAGCTCAAAGACCTGCACGTCAAAAGCATGCATAACCGTTCCAGACACTACAACAAACATTATTTTGCCCTGGTGTAACGACTACGTAGTAATAATCAGATTGTCATCAACAAATCTGACAAAGGGGAAATATCGTTCTCTGGCCGAGATCGCAATATCTAGAAGAGGCCCCAAGACATCTCAATGACACCTCATGCTATAAAGAATCCAACATCCAGGAAGTCAGCAAGAAAAAACATGAACTGAAAAAGAAACTGAATGGATTCAAAATGGAAGGCTTGATCTCCAAGGATGAATTTCTTTTCCTTCACAATGAGACGCCAGTACTACCTGTTCTGTACTTCTTCCCGAAAGTCCATAAGGGAGGCTTACCAATCCCGGGTCGTCCAATTATATCAGCATGCAACAGTTTATGTGAACATATGTCAAAATATGTTGATTATTTTTTGCAGGAATTTGTTGTTTCTTTACCTTCATATCTCTGTGACACCAGTGACTTTCTAAGCAAAATCAAAGACATCAAATGGTCTGAAAACTATACCTTAATGTCCTTGGATATTACCTCCTTGTACACCAGCATCAAACACCATGATGGATTAAGAGCTTGTGAACATTACTTGAAGTAACGACCCATACACTGTTACCATCACAATGAGTTCATTTTGTTCATGATTGAATGGTGTCTTGATAATAATTTCTTTATGTTCGATAAGGCGATTTATCAACAATTGCGTGGGGTGGCTGTGGGGGCCTGCTTCTCTCCCAGCTATGCATGTTTACATGTAGGCTGGTGGGAGGAGCAGGTCCTGAGAGTTATCCATAGTGAATCTTGGAGTACACACATTGTGACATGGCTTCGCTACATTGATGACGTTTTTGTTATTTGGAACGGCACTAATGAAAGTGCGCTTGAGTTTGTATCTGCCATCAATAACAATGAATTGAATCTTGAGTTTAATGTCAACATCAGCAAGACTGTTATTGAATTCCTTGATGTCACCATATATATTGACAATGGATCTATGCACTCTAAATTACATCGCAAACACACAGCTGGAAACTCCACATTACATGCCACTAGTTTTCACCCTAAACATCTCATTGCCAGTATACCGTATGGTGACATGCTCCATCTCCGAAGGATCTGCAGCTCTGAGTTAGACTTGAAACTATGTCAGGATGAAGCACACCATCGCTTCATTGCCCATGGGTACAATGCTACATCCATCACTAGAGCTAGAACTAGAGCCAATGCGATACCCAGAGAGACATTATTAATTGCCAAATCCTCTAATGAAGGTGATGACACTACCACCAATTCTGACACCAATTGTTCTGGCTCAGTCGACACTCGCCTTATCATCACCTATAGCAAGGAAGAACGTGCCATCAGATCAATTGTCAATAGGCAATGGCGCATTGTCCAGACAGATCCTGTTCTGGGTCCTCTTGTCTCCACCACACCCACCATCACCTATCGTCGGGCATTCTCGATGAAAGATGCTTTAGTCAAGAGCAGCCTTGAAGTCATCACTAAGAGTAGTTGGCTTTCTAACATCAAGGGGTTCTACAAATGCAACACCTGTAGAGCGTGTAGGTTCGGCATCAACACTTCTCAGGTTGTTGCCAAGTTCCGCTCCAAACCCATAGTATTACAACACAGGTATACATGTAGAACAGAATACGGAGACTATATTTTCCAATGCAGCTGTGGCCTCCAATATGTGGGGAGTACCAAACTCCAAGTACACATGAGAATCCTTCAACACCTACGTGCTATTGTCAACGATGATCACACTTACCCCGTAGCAAGACACTTTAAAGAGGTACACAACAATAATCTAGACCACCTCAAATATTTTGTCATTGATAATGTGCCTACATTGAGACGAGGTAGTAATCGTGAAAAAAGCTTAGACAATTAGAAACACGATACATCCTTGAACTTGACACAAAGGCACCTTTTGGTCTCAATATGAGTGAGGACTTATACAATTATCTGTGAATAATGTGCCTGCCTCCTCTATACCTGTTATGTCTTCTCGTATTTTTTCCATTTACGCTGTATCTGCATCTCCATGCTCTCTGATCGCCCCTATCCACTTTGCTCTTGCCCTTAATAAAGATTAGTTTGTATGGCCATGAAGTCAATTGATTTTCAGGCACGAGGAACGAGCATAGTAATTATGAGTATTTCTCCAAGGGCTGTGCTTTAGTTCACATGATTACCTGTTGCCACCGGTAATCATGTGTCTTTATCGCTGGGAGCAGGCCCCTTAAAGTGCACCACTCGCCGAGAACTTCTATGAGCACACTGACTGAGTTTCCATTAACAGCATTATCGGTGGACCTCCTGTACTTGTAATTTGATCCCAATACATATCTTCCCTAAATCTTGATATTCAAAGCTTCGTGGACCAGTATTAATTACTTCCTATGGGGTATTGACATTTTATTTAGAGTTTTGCGTCTCGGGACCGATGTCTTGAAGGTTGCATGTTTGAGGCACCTTTCTATTGCAGCAATTAACTCTGTCAATACAGATATTTTATTGATATCCAGTGGACGCTCTAATATCTGCTATGTCCTGATGATGACCCTCTAATTAACTCTGGGTCGAAAAGCCGTCGACGCCAATATGTGGCCTGAAATGAAGAGGATACAATGTTTGTTGTGTGTTTCTGTTTTGTTTTGAACCATGTTGGTGTATTTTCCTCAGCCACGTTCTGTTTGTTTACACATGTTATTGTCCCTAACTGTAATATTGTTTGTGTAACTCTGTGAGCGCCATTACTGTTTTATATATAAAACAAACTTTTTCTAAAAGTAAATTTTATAAACTTGAAGTAATTCCAAGTACATGGGGTTTTTGGGTGTTTCATTATATGGTTAGCACTAGTTTTGGGTTTTTTCTTCTTTTTCTTCTTATTTAAAAATGTTTTGAGGATTCATTTTCTCTTGTTTCCAAATTCCTTCTTGCTCTCTATGTAGTACTTGAACCACTGTTTGTATTCCAGCACCTTCAGGTATTCAGTCACACAGGCAGTTTTTGTCGATCTTTACCTGATCGGCTCTACGGCTTTTTTCAGTGTGGTTTCATTTAATCACCACCTGTCATTTCTTTGGGCTCCCTTCACCCTCGGGTTTTCCCGCTCAGTCAGTTCTGTGCGCTGAAAGCCCATCAGCCGGCATGGCTCCCACTGTTTTTCATTTCCCTTGTGATTCTTTCCATATATTATTTTCCTTTGGCTTTATTTGAGTAGCGCGACATATCCTTATCAAAGTACCGTTGACTACGTTCTATGTGGGTCTGGAGATTCCTTTCTCCACCCACTCAGGCGTTGTGTACTGGCATTCTTGCACTGTGCAGTAATATGTAGTCAGCGCCCAGTTAACATTGTTTAACGTTATCAGACACTTTGTCTAGATTGTCGAGTCAGTCGGTCTATTTGGTAAACCACCTATGCCACACCCACTTATTCTTTGCGCTTTTCATTCGTCGATTTCCAGTCTTTTCTTCATCTTTATGTCTGTTGACCTATCTGCCGGTCCTAATCCTCTCACTTTGACTTGGGGCACTGACGTAAGTCAGTCGATGATGTAACACGTATGTAAAAACAGCAGAAAAGTTGCATGTCATGCATGTAAAACAACCGTAAAGCAATGTAAACGTGATAATCTATCGTAAAGCAAACTTACCTGTCTTTATATTACTCTACTTGCACGTAGCGCATTATGTGATCAAGGCCGTCCATCATCCCCTTTTGTATCGCTTTGTTCGCCCTTAGTTGGCGGGGGTATGCCCAGACGTGGGTCCCTTGCTCACTTTGCCACTGGATTCAAGCAAGCCTGGCTGATGACGGCTGGAATGCCAGAAACCGGTCCTAGGATGCTTGTTTCCGGTCCAGGGAAGACATGGCTTGGCAGTTCGGGCTGGACTGTTCCCATGAGGCACAGGGTCAGACTGATTTGCATATGGCCATGTCTGAACTGGGGTGGTGGAGTGAGCTAAAGAATGATGATGGATTAAACCCAGATCAGTTGACTGGGGGTGAGTGTTTGATTGGCTCAAACGTTCCGTCCATCATCCCCTTTTGTATCGCTTTGTTCGCCCTTAGTTGGCGGGGGTATGCCCAGACGTGGGTCCCTTGCTCACTTTGCCACTGGATTCAAGCAAGCCTGGCTGATGACGGCTGGAATGCCAGAAACCGGTCCTAGGATGCTTGTTTCCGGTCCAGGGAAGACATGGCTTGGCAGTTCGGGCTGGACTGTTCCCATGAGGCACAGGGTCAGACTGATTTGCATATGGCCATGTCTGAACTGGGGTGGTGGAGTGAGCTAAAGAATGATGAT
This sequence comes from Calotriton arnoldi, assembly GCA_963921515.1. Taxonomy (NCBI): domain Eukaryota; kingdom Metazoa; phylum Chordata; class Amphibia; order Caudata; family Salamandridae; genus Calotriton; species Calotriton arnoldi. The sequence goes on from CAWUFW010015512.1 coordinate 171,463, forward strand.
GGATTAAACCCAGATCAGTTGACTGGGGGTGAGTGTTTGATTGGCTCAAACGTTCCGTCCATCATCCCCTTTTGTATCGCTTTGTTCGCCCTTAGTTGGCGGGGGTATGCCCAGACGTGGGTCCCTTGCTCACTTTGCCACTGGATTCAAGCAAGCCTGGCTGATGACGGCTGGAATGCCAGAAACCGGTCCTAGGATGCTTGTTTCCGGTCCAGGGAAGACATGGCTTGGCAGTTCGGGCTGGACTGTTCCCATGAGGCACAGGGTCAGACTGATTTGCATATGGCCATGTCTGAACTGGGGTGGTGGAGTGAGCTAAAGAATGATGATGGATTAAACCCAGATCAGTTGACTGGGGGTGAGTGTTTGATTGGCTCAAACGTTCCGTCCATCATCCCCTTTTGTATCGCTTTGTTCGCCCTTAGTTGGCGGGGTATGCCCAGACGTGGGTCCCTTGCTCACTTTGCCACTGGATTCAAGCAAGCCTGGCTGATGACGGCTGGAATGCCAGAAACCGGTCCTAGGATGCTTGTTTCCGGTCCAGGGAAGACATGGCTTGGCAGTTCGGGCTGGACTGTTCCCATGAGGCACAGGGTCAGACTGATTTGCATATGGCCATGTCTGAACTGGGGTGGTGGAGTGAGCTAAAGAATGATGATGGATTAAACCCAGATCAGTTGACTGGGGGTGAGTGTTTGATTGGCTCAAACGTTCCGTCCATCATCCCCTTTTGTATCGCAAGGCCGCAGGTCGGCGGCCGAAATGCGTTATTTGGACCATGTAACATCGGATTAAACAACTGCAACTACAACTGTGGTCTGCGCCGGTGTGTTCTTCTTTGCAAAACAACACTATGGGATTCCTTGGTGATATTTGTGCGGAGTACGGCTGTCTCCGCGACACAGACCCCCTCTTCACCTAATAACTTTGGGCTCCCGTGACCATCTTGCAGCCATGCTGGGATTGATTTCGTGGACGGAACTTTTCTGGTCACAGCCACCTGCCCCCAACTGAGAACGCTATCCACTGCTATCGTGACGGAGATACAGCGCGAGTCGGAGGACACGTGGGTCATCTTGCAGCCCAACGGTAAGTGGTGATGCTGTAGTCGTTAACGGCAAGTCGAAGAGGTGCATTTTGTTGGATTGGCAGTTAGCATTGTCTTTCGCTGTCCTTTCCTCATCACATCATATCCAGTGATATCATACCAACATGTCCATTGACGCGCTACGTGAGCATGAGGCAGCTGCTGACGCGCTGTTTGAAAACTTGCCAGACATTCATAACCCGGCTGGGGCATCTGGTTCGCACCAAGATACTAGCAACAATGACTATAAGACTTTGCTAAAACAATTGGAAAAGCATATGAAGACAGAGCTCACCAAATCGTGGGAAGGAAAATCACTTCAAAGATACCATGATGTGGGGCGGGTTCTGCGAGGGCTTAGAATCTTGTTAGCACCAAGCTTTGAAAACCCCAACCCCTCATGTTGAAAGAATGGGCCGAGAGCAATTTGATTGCTTCAATGAGACTTATGATTATTCTAATTAAATATGCGGAGATCAATTGTATATCTACCATGAAAGAAATAGAACGGATCAATAGTGAGCTCGACAAAATAGACCAAAAAGACCTTATCGCCAAAGGTCGTGATGAAATCATAGCTAGACTGAAGAAACAGGAAGAGACAATAAAAACACGGAAAGTATTCAAATTCGCAAGAGATAAGGCTGATTATGAGACTGGGCAAATTTTCACTTTTGCTAGGAAGTATGACACAGTAAAGGGGCAAAAGCTCAACAAATCCAACCCTGCCAATCAGGAAGCCCGCACTGACATTCAAGGCACAGAATCAACATCTGTCTCTGATCGGAGCTCAGCTGTTGAAAGCGGCACCGACTCTGAAGATGGTCGTGACAGACTAACTCATGGTGAGACCACTGTCAACAATTTCACCCTTGCAGAAGAATTGGATTTTTAAGATTAGACCGGCGGCAAACACTACGCCCACGGATACCCAAAAAACAAGGCACAGGCGAAATCAAAGGCGACGCGAAAGGAGAAAGTGCAGGCTATCAAAAGCCAAACAACAGGCGACAGAACAACTGGAGGCGAAAATGAGTGGCAACACTAACACTGTCATTAACCTCACAGGTACCATTCTAAGTAAAGCAGAAACTCAACTCCTTTCACTTGGCCTCACGTACTGCGCTGAAAGCAGTTTCAACTATAGTAAAACGCGCATTGACATCTACAAATTCATCCGCAAGTTGAAATTGATCAAATTCTTCAAACTCAAACATTCCAACTCCCCTCCTACTCCTCTATCTTCCACTGCTGGGGCCAATGAAAGTAACCTCATTGTCTATTCATACTCTACATGAATTGCAATCATAGCCTCCTCCAGCCTCTACCCAACAGCTACTGTACAGAGAAGGCATTGACAGGCTAGGGTCACCAGTCCATTTAAACCCTAGTCCACATTTACACCTATGATGCCTAGAGATGCCATTGACACCTTCAATGATGTTGTGATTAATGAGCTCAAAGACCTGCATGTCAAAAGCATGCATAACCGTTCCAGACACTACAACAAACATTATTTTGCCCTGGCGAAACAACTACGTAGTAATAATCAGATTGTCATCAACAAATCTGACAAAGGGGGAAATATCGTTCTCTGGCCGAGATCGCAATATCTAGAAGAAGCCCAAAGACATCTCAATGACACCTCATGCTATAAAGAATCCAACATCCAGGAAGTCAGCAAGAAAAAACATGAACTGAAAAAGAAACTGAATGGATTCAAAATAGAAGGCTTGATCTCCAAGGATGAATTTCTTTTCCTTCACAATGAGACGCCAGTACTACCTGTTCTGTACTTCTTCCCGAAAGTCCATAATGGAGGTTCACCTATCCCGGGTCGTCCCATTATATCAGCATGCAACAGTTTATGTGAACATATGTCAAAATATGTTGATTATTTTTTGCAGGAATTTGTTGTTTCATTACCTTCATATCTCCGTGACACCAGTGACTTTCTAAGCAAAATCAAAGACATCAAATGGTCTGAAAACTATACCTTAAAGTCCTTGGATATTACCTCCTTGTACACCAGCATCAAACACCGTGATGGATTAAGAGCTTGTGAACATTACTTGAAGTAACGACCCATACACTGTTACCGTCACAATGAGCTCATTTTGTTCATGATTGAATGGTGTTTTGATAATAATTTCTTTATGTTCGATAAGGCGGTTTATCAACAATTGCGTGGGGTGGCTATGGGGGCCTGCTTCTCTCCCAGCTATGCATGTTTACATGTAGGCTGGTGGGAGGAGCAGGTCCAGAGCTATCCATAGTGAATCTTGGAGTACACACATTGTGACATGGCTTCGCTACATTGATGACGTTTTTGTTATTTGGAACGGCACTAATGAAAGTGCGCTTGAGTTTGTATCTGCCATCAATAACAATGAATTGAATCTTGAGTTTAATGCCAACATCAGCAAGACTGTTATTGAATTCCTTGATGTCACCATATATATTGACAATGGATCTATGCACTCTAAATTACATCGCAAACACACAGCTGGAAACTCCACATTACATGCCACTAGTTTTCACCCTAAACATCTCATTGCCAGTATACCGTATGGTGAAATGCTCTGTCTCCGAAGGATCTGCAGCTCTGAGTCAGACTTGAAACTATGTCAGGATGAAGCACACCATTGCTTCATTGCCCGGGGTACACTGATACATCCATCCCTAGAGCTAGAACTAGAGCCAATGCGATACCCAGAGAGACACTATTAATTGCCAAATCCTCTAGTGAAGGTGATGACACTACCACCAATTCTGACACCAATTGTTCTGGCACAGTCGACACTCGCCTTATCATCACCTATAGCAAGGAAGAACGTGCCATCAGATCAATTGTCAATAGGCAATGGCGCATTGTCCAGACAGATCCTGTTCTGGGTTCTCTTGTCTCCACCAGACCCACCATCACCTATCGTCGGGCATTCTCGATGAAAGATGCTTTAGTCAAGAGCAGCCCTGAAGTCATCACTAAGCGTAATTGGCTTTCTGACATCAAGGGGTTCTACAAATGCAACACCTGTAGGGTGTGTAGGTTCGGCATCAACACTTCCCAGGTTGTTGCCAAGTTCCGCTCCGAACACATAGTATTACAACACAGGTATACATGTAGAACAGAATACGCAGTCTATATTCTCCAATGCAGCTGTGGCCTCCAATATGTGGGGAGTACCAAACTCCAATTACACATGAGAATCCTTCAACACCTACGTGCTATTGTCAACAATGATCACACTTACCCCATAGCAAGACACTTTAAAGAGGTACACAACAACAATCTAGACCACCTCAAATATTTTGTCATTGATAATGTGCCTACATTGAGATGAGGTGGTAATCGTGAAAAAAGCTTAGACAATTAGAAACACGATATATCCTTGAACTTGACACAAAGGCACCTTTTGGTCTCAATATGAGTGAGGACTTATACAATTATCTGCGAATAATGTGCCTGCCTCCTCTATATCTGTTATGTCTTCTCATATTTTTTCCATTTACGCTGTATCTGCATCTCCATGCTCTCTGATCTCCCCTATCCACTTTACTCTTACATCACGGCACACAATGCCCCATTACCCATTAGTCCCTCAGACTATCTGGTTTATGACCCCTTGGTTTTGTCCCCCACGTGGTATTAGGGTTGAGTATTCACATGTGTCCCGGCCAGGACCGCTCTATTTGAGAGCATTCCTAACTGCTTTGCTGTATTTATAAAGTAATTTTGTTTCATAGTATTTTATATGTTTTCTTTATGTTTATTTTGTTGGTTTTTTTGCACTTTCTATTCACTTTGAGTATATTGTTTATACTCAAGTCATGCATTAGGCCACCTGCCATCCACCCACTCGGATGCATTATCCTCTTTTCTTTCACTTCTCACTTGATTCACTCGCTGTATAGACATAGCGTACCCCTTCAGGTATTCAGTCACACAGACAGTTTTTGTCGATCTTTACCTGATCGGCTCTCCGGCTTTTTTCAGCGTGGTTTAATTTAATCACCACCTGTCATTTCTTTGGGCTCCCTTCACCCTCGGGTTTCCTGCTCAGTCAGTTCTGTGCGCTAAAAGCCCATCAGCTGGCGTGGCTCCCACTGTTTTACATTTCCCTTGTGATTCTTTCCACATATTTTTTTCCTTTTGGCTTTATTTGAGTAGCACGACATATCCTTATGTTCAGTACCGTTGACTACGTTCTATGTGGGTACGGAGATTCCTTTCTCCACCCACTCAGGCGTTGTGTACTGGCATTCTTGCACTGTGCAGTAATATGTAGTCAGTGCCCAGTTAACATTGTTTAACGTTATCAGACACTTTGTCTAGATTGTCGAGTCAGTCGGTCTATTTGGTAAACCACCTATGCCACACTCACTTATTCTTTGCACTTTTCATTCGTCGATTTCCAGTCTTTTCTTCATCTTTATGCCTGTTGACCTATCTGCCGGTCCTAATCCTCTCACTTTGACTTGGGGTACTGACGTAAGTCAGTCGATGATGTAACACGTATGTAAAAACAGCAGAAAAGTTGCATGTCATGCATGTAAAACAACCGTAAAGCAATGTAAACGTGATAATCCATCGTAAAGCAAACTTACCTGCCTTTATATTACGCTACTTGCACGTGGCGCGTTAGGTGATCAAGGCCACAGGTCGGCGGCCGAAACGCGTTATTTGGACCATGTAACATCGGATTAAACTACTGCAACTACAACTGTGGTCTGTGTCCGTGTGTTCTTCTTTGCCAACAACACTACTGGATTCCTTGGTGATATATATATATATATATATATATCATCCAAGGGTTTGCCACAACGTTGAGGACGCTCACAATGAGAGGCCGGATCAGCAGCAGCAATCCTTTATTCGAAGAGTGCAGGTAACATCGCTGGAAATAACACAGCCTTGCCCTACGCGTTTCGGTGCTCCTGCATATATATATATTATTCAACAAATGCCTGAAAGTTTGAGAATGCGCTCGACAGCCAATGAAAACCTTCCGGTATTAATTCAAATTTGAAACCAGCATCTGTGTTCCAGGTTAAAAGTCTTTATTTGCCAACGCGTTTCGAGGCTCCAGCCTCTTCTTCACAGAGCAGCTTTGATCTACGGCACAAAGGTTCCAATTAGTTGCATGCTTTGTTTATGTATACGCCCCCAGTGGGCTACGCTTATTACGATTAATTTTTAAATATATATATATATATATATATATATATATAAATATATATATATATATATATATGTATATATATATATGTATATTATCTACTGGCGGTCGCCAGTAGATAGTTATAGTTACAACCTATTATCCATAGGAAATCCGCGACATTCTATTTGAAATAACTCTCTTGCCAGTTGACGTATCTTCGCAAAATTTTCAAACTTTATGGCCCGCTCCGGTCCGCTCCTACCCTGAAAGTCTCGGGGGATTCGTCAAGCGGGGGCCGAGAAAAAGGGGGTCCCAAACGCGTTTTCCCATGCAATTTTCCATAGGAAACTTTAGACACGGCTACAGCCCGAACTGCTGAACGGAATTACACCAAATTTGGCAAAGAGGTAGTTCTTGTTTCAGAAAGAACCCTTTTTGTTAAATGGTGTAAATCCGTTCAGTAGTTGCTGAGAAAATCAAAAGTAAAAAGATAGATATATCTATGGCCGAGTAGGGTCCGCGTACCCTCAGCGCACCCTGCGCGCACCGTCCCGATCACGAGCTGCATGTTAATTGGCTGTCAGCTGGCTGTCAACATTCCGATTCAGGAAATGTTGGCAGCCATTTTATCCCTCGGTAGAACCGAGGGACAGAAACAAGTGCGCAAAGCGCACAAAGGGGGCAGGGTAGAAACACCCTGACCCCTAGGTTTGCTCAGGGGTCCCACAAGGACCCCTGGGCAAAAAATCGAGCGCGGTTTCCAGCGCTTCGATGTAGTGGCCCCGGGTGGGCCAAGTCCCGGGGGCATGCTGGGGGGGTTAATTTTATGTGTGGGGGCCTCTAAGGGCCCCCAAGCCCCGGGGACCACCACCCCCGGGGCTTTATGTATAATGGTGCGGGAGGGCTCTGAGCCCTCCCGCAGCCCCGAGACCGCCACCTCCCCGGGGCTTCTTTTTTATTTTTGAAAAACCTGTGTGGGGGGCTCCAGCCCCCACACGCCCGAGACCACCACCTCCCCGGGGCACTAAGAAAAATTACAATGGGGGTCCGTTTTGGACCCCCAAGCCCCGAGGACCACCACCTCCCGGGGCTTTCAAAATGTAGGAGGAGGGGGCGCGCGGCCCCCTCCTGGAGCCTGTGGTGGCCCTGGGGACCGCCACCCCCAGGGCCGGCTCCTGCAGTGTCCCGGGGTGCCTACCCCCGGGACACTGCTGTTTGCAATGACAGGACGGGAGCCTCGCGGCTCCCGTCCTGTCATTACAAACTGCTCTGGATATTGGAAGAGAGGCAGGAAACCTGCTCTCTCTTCCAATATCCAAAGCTGATTGCTTTCCACATGGGGAGCAGCATGTTAGCTGCTCCCCATGTGTAAAGCAATGCCGGCTCCCGTAGGACACGGGAGCCGGCGGGACTGTGGGGGTTTGGGGACCCCCACAGTCCCCAACGAGAGCCAGGCCCCGGGGATGGGGTCCCCGGGGCCATAAGTGGCCACGGAGGGGGCCACGCAGCCCCCATCCCCAAAGGTAAAAAAAGTTTAAAAAAAAAAAAAAGTGCAAGGCCGGCCCCGGGGATGGGGTCCCCGGGGCCTTAAATGGCCTGAGGGAGGGGGCCACGCAGCCCCCTCCAAATAAAAAAAGAGGCCATGCCCCGGGGATGGGGTCCCGGGGCCAATACAGGCCCAGGGAAGGGGGCCACGCGGCCCCCTTCCCGTTTTTTTTAATTTAATTTAAAAAGGGGTAAGGCCCTGGGGGATGGGGTCCCCAGGGCCTAAAAATAGGAAAAAGGAAGGGGGGCTACACAGCCCCCTTCAGAGGGAAAAAAACGATCGGGCCCGCAGGCCCCGCCCCTTCCTTCACCACTCTGCAAACGCGCCCCCTGGCGCGTTTGCAGAAGAAGAGCAATTCCCCTTGAATACTGGGGGTCCCTGGGGCCAACTAGCCCACCAGGAACCTCCAGTATGCGCCAGGGGCTGCCTTGCAGAGAGGTGTACAGAGGCCACGCCCTTTTTACACCTCTCTGCAACGCAGCTCTGTGGCGCTTTTTGAGGTATATGGTGGGCTAGTTGCACCCCAGGGACCCTCAGGATTCAAGGGAGTTAATCCCCCCGACTTAAAACGCGCCACGGGCGCGTTTGCACAGTGGTGAAGGGAGGGGCGGGGCTTCAGGTGACATGTGTGCAAACAGGCCCCGTGGCGCGTTTTAAGATGGGGAATTAAATCCCCTTCAATCCTGAGGGTCCCTGGGGCCAACTAGCCCAACAGGTACGTCCAGAAAGCGCCACAGAGCTGCGTTGCAGAGAGGTGTAAAAGGGGTGTGGCCTCTGTACATGTCTCTGCAACGCAGCCCTGGCGCATACTGGAGGTTCCTGGTGGGCTAGTTGGCCCGTAGGGACCCTCATGATTCAAGGGGACTTAATCCCCCAACTTAAAACGCGCCACGGGGCGCGTTTGCACAGATGTCACCTCAGGCCCCGCCCCTCCCTTCACCATTGTGCAAATATTCCTCTAAAATCAGCCGAAATACGAATTCTGATTTACTCACCTGTTATCAGGAGAGACCTCAGTGCTGCATCTTTCAGCCCAGTACTAATCCTGAAAAGTAATTTTAACCGTACTTACCAGTAACTTGAATTTCCTTCCATAGGCTAACATTGACTGGTTTCACTTGGAAATTCTTCTAAGTGTGGAGTTTTGGAACTTTAAAATATTCCTCTAAAATCAGCCGAAATACGAATTCCGATTTACTCACCTGTTATCAGGAGAGACCTCAGTGCTGTATCTTTCAGCCCAGTACTGGTCCTGAAAAGTAATTTTAACCGTACTTACCAGTAACTTGAATTTCCTTCCATAGGCTAACATTGACTGGTTTCACTTGGAAATTCTTCTAAGTGTGGAGTTTTGGAACTTTAAAATATTCCTCTAAAATCAGCCGAAATACGAATTCCGATTTACTCACCTGTTATCAGGAGAGACCTCAGTGCTGCATCTTTCAGCCCAGTACTGATCCTCAAAAGTAATTTTAACCGTACTTACCAGTAACTTGAATTTCCTTCCATAGGATATAATTGCCTGCTTTTTGCTGAAAAAGTTTCTGTGTGGATTTTTGAAACATACAAATATTCCTCTAAAATCAGCCGAAATACGAATTCCGATTTACTCACCTGTTATAAGGAGAGACCTCAGTGCTGTATCTTTCAGCCCAGTACTGGTCCTGAAAAGTAATTTTAACCGTACTTACCAGTAACTTGAATTTCCTTCCATAGGCTAACATTGACTGGTTTCACTTGGAAATTCTTCTAAGTGTGGAGTTTTGGAACTTTAAAATATTCCTCTAAAATCAGCCGAAATACTAATTCCGATTTACTCACCTGTTATCAGGAGAGACCTCAGTGCTGCATCTTTCAGCCCAGTACTGATCCTCAAAAGTAATTTTAACTGTACTTACCAGTAACTTGAATTTCCTTCCATAGGATATCATTGCCTGCTTTTTGCTGAAAAAGTTTCTAAGTGTTGATTTTTGAAACATACAAATATTCCTCTAAAATCAGCCGAAATACGAATTTCGATTTACTCACCTGTTATCAGGAGAGACCTCAGTGCTGCATCTTTCAGCCCAGTACTGGTCCTGAAAAGTAATTTTAACCGTACTTACCAGTAACTTATATTTTCTTCCATAGGAATCCATTGTCTGGTTTTCAGCAGAAAAGTTTCAAAGTGTCGATTTTCACAAACTACAAATATTCCTTAAAATCGCCTGTATGACTTAAACGCATTCTTTCAACTGTTTACAGGAGATGCACCAGTGCTGGATCCAGGATCCAACACTGAGTAAGAAAAAGTAACGATAACAGTTTTTACCTGCTAAGTGAATTTCCTTCCATAGGATAACATTGGTGATTCTATGAGAAAAAGTTTCTAAGTGTCAACTTTTAAAATACAATAATATCCCTTAAAAATCACGACTGTAACCAAAACGCTTTTACTCAACTGTTTACAGGAGATGTACCAGGACTGAATCTAGTATCCAGTCCTGTGGTTAGAAAAAGTAATCCATAAAGTAACTAGTTGCATTTAACTAGAAATTCACATTGAGCTGAATGTTGCATTGTGTTTGAAAATGTGGTGCCCATTGCAACAACTGTAACTACTGTACTTAAAGGTCTATTGCCTATGTGCAAAGTATTTAAACTAAAGTAATTCATTCTGAGAAAGTATTTTTGTAATGTAATGTATAATGTAATTACAATGTAATTTAAAAAATAAAATATGTAAAAAAAAAAAATTCTAAAAATGTAATAAATCAGTATGAAAAAAATTAATATAACAATTAATACATTTAAAAATTGTCATTTACAAAACCTTTGAAATTCACTGAAAAAACCGTAGGTTTCAGACATGTTATAGTTAGGAATTAGCATTTAAAAAACCTTTGAAATTCACTGAAAAAACCATAGGTTTCAGATAAGTTATAGTTAGAAATTAGCATTTAAAAAACCTTTGAAATTCACTGAAAAAACCATAGGTTTTAGGGACAGTTATAGTTAGTTGGACATTGCACTCGTACAAAACCCGTGAAATTCCCCCGTTATAGTTAGTTCAGCTAACTATAACTCGCGCCCCCATAATGCACTGCTGATGACGTCACATATTACATCACTATGACATGGTCAGTGACATCACTGATGACATCACTGATGACATCTCAAATGACATCACTGATGACATCATCCACGTGATAATCTGATGCACCTCCTCACACCCTAATATAACCTTTGATACACCCAATCTAAATTACAGACTGCCATTCGCAAAACCATAGACACTCCAACACCAATAACTACATACCCACTCACTGATTCTTAGGTCTACACACACACATCCACTCACTCACCCGTACAGTCACTCATACTTATCGTCACTCAGTACAGGACAATAATATGCACTCTTACTCCTATATAGACACTCAAACACCGCCACTCATCCATAGAGGTACTCACACACCTAGTCAGTCATGCAAATAATTAAACACACTGCCATTTACTCACCTATACAGTTATACACACACCAGCTCACTTAATCATACAAATACTAGCACATTGTTACGCTCTTATACAATCACTGATACAAGCACACACTCATCCATACAGCCACTATCACAATCACTCACTCTCGCTTATAGCTATTTATATACTCCAATACACATATATACTGCCTTTCACATATGTAGTTACTCACACATGTACCACTGGGACATACATTCACTCACTAACACACTCTTACACACACTTACCCACCCATACAGTCTATCACAGATGCACTCTTGAAACCATCCACCCAGTGAATCACCCACTCACACATCTATGCACAGTCGCACACACCCCATCCACACAAACACTCAGGCACCCATACAGATACTCAGACAACAAATCAATAACTCTTATAGACACTCATGTAGCTATTCACAAACCCATGCAGCCACTTACACAGCAACAGACAGATACAGACATTAACCCAGTTTAGTCACTAACCCATGCATTCAGTAAGATACGTTTAATCACTCACTTATAGAATTAGTCACGCCCCTACTAAATCATCCATACACACACTTATACACCCACTCATTCTTCAATACGCCTTTCCCTATATATATTAAAAATATTTAAACTTTACAGAAACACACAGTCACTGGATGATGTCATCAGTGATGTCATTTGAGATGTCATCAGTGATGTCATCAGTGATGTCACTGACCATGTCATAGTGATGTAATATGTGACGTCATCAGCAGTGCATTGCGGGGGCGCGAGTTATAGTTAGCTGAACTAACTATAACGGGGGAATTTCACGGGTTTTGTACGAGTGCAATGTCCAACTAACTATAACTGTCCCTAAAACCTATGGTTTTTTCAGTGAATTATATATATATATATATATATATATATATATATATATATATATATATATATATATATATATATAATCTACTGGCGGTCGCCAGTAGATAGTTATAGTTAGGACCTATTCTCCATAGGAAATCTGCAACATTCTATTTGAAAGAACTCTTGCGTCGGTTGACGAATCTTCGCGAAATTTTCAAACTTTATGGCCTGCTCCGGTCCGCTCCTACCCTGAAAGTTTCGGGGTGATTCGTCAAGTGGGGGACGAGAAAAAAGTGGGGTCCCAAAACGGGTTTTCCCCATTCATTTTCCCATAGGAAACTTTAGCCACGGCTACAGCCCGAACTGCTGAACGGAATTACACAAAATTTGGCAAAGAGGTAGTTCTTGGTTCAGAAAGAACCCTTTTTGTTAAATGGTGTAAATCCGTTCAGTAGTTGCGGAGAAATTAAAAAAATAAGTGTCAAAAAATCAATTTCCCATAGGAAACTTTATGCAAGGCTACAGCCCGAACTGCTGAACGGAATTACACCAAATTTGGCAAAGAGGTAGTTCTTGGTTCAGAAAGAACCCTTTTTGTTAAATGGTGTAAATCCGTTCAGTAGTTGCTGAGAAAATCAAAAGTAAAAACACATATATATCTGGGCGGAGCCTAACCACACATGTCATCGTGAGATCTGATTGGCTGTCAGCACTTCATCCTGGAATTGCTGGCAGCCATCTTGGGACCAATATAAATGATAGTACCCCATTGAAATGCATTGTAGTGAATCGAAGATTTTGAGGGTTACCAAAAGGAGAACTATAAAGGGTGATAACAGACTTTAGTTACATTAGAATTCATTTGTTGATGGTACCATACTAATTTCAGGAATTGTGGTGTGTTCTAAGGTGATTTTACCCTGTGAAAAACCTTCTGCTGGGATATCATGAATCATGTTTGAGAGAAAACTATTTTCACATGCTTGTCCCATACAGTTTTGGAAGGTGCTCCAGAAGCTAAAATGAGAGCATATTTTCTGTAAATTCACATTATCTTTCTCAGTCATGTGAGAATGAAGTCTGACATTCTCAGTAAAACATGTACATCCAACAATGGCAGAGACTGTCAGTTGATTCCTTTGTGTTCTACTGCAGCTTCCCAGAGTGTTCTAAAGAACAACTAGAGTGCTAACAGCCTTACTTATGACAAAAGTATGGCACACCTGAAGCCATCTTGATTGGAATAAACTGGTAACACTTAAAACATTTAACTTAAAAAGGAACAAAATGATGGGGTTCATTTTGTCATAGAAATTATGGTTACTGCTGTAGAAAGAAAAATTAGGACATGTTTCAAGTGTGATCTCAAATATCTTCCTGTTATATTTCAACAGGAGCAGCCTGTCAGTTGATGCCTTTGTGTTCTACTGCAGCTTCCCAGAGTGTTCTAAAGAACAACTAGAGCGCTAACAGTCTTACTTATGACAAAAGTATGGCACACCTGAAGCCATCTTGATTGGAATAAACTGGTAACACTTAAAACATTTAATTTAAAAAGGAACAAAATGAGGGGTTCATTTTGCCATAGAAATTTTGGTTAGTGCTGTAGAAAGAAAAATTAGGACATGTTTTAAGTGAGATCTCAAATATCTTCCTGTTATATTTCAACAGGAGCAGCCTGTCAGTTGATGCCTTAGTGTTCTACTGCAGCTTCCCAGAGTGTTCTAAAGAACAACTAGAGTGCTAACAGCCTTACTTATGACAAAAGTATGGCACACCTGAAGCCATCTTGATTGGAATAAACTGGTAACACTTAAAACATTTAATTTAAAAAGGAACAAAATGAGGGGGTTCATTTTGCCATAGAAATTATGGTTAGTGCTGCAAAAGAAAATTTAGGGCATGTTTTAAGTGAGATCTCAAATCCTCTTCTATTTCATTAGAAAATTCTGACATGCAGACTGAAACAATCACTTTCAATACCAGCAGTAGACTTCCAGTTAACTCCTTGGTGAGCAGTAGCTTTACTACAGTGATCTAATGAACAACTAGAGTGCTAACATTCTGAATTTATGGCAAATGTGTGACACATCTGAATGCCTTCTTGATGGAATCAAAGTAAAAAACTGAAAGCATTTCCTACTGAGGAGACTGTAGTAAATGAGGAAATTAGGAAACTTCATAACAAATAAGTCTCCCAAGATGGCCACCAGAGAAAAAAGAGCCCAAATGTAGCACAAATATCACCCAGAGGTAACCCACGTATAGCCCAATGACAGAAGTGTGCAAAACACTTTTTATTTTTGTTTGTTTGCAGTTTTATATAGTGCAGACTGGTCAGGTATTGGAGTGCTTTACATGAGCATTGGTTACATCACACAAGGACAAATTCATGTTGGTTGACCCCTACACTACCCAAACACCACTGCACTACCCTAAACCCTAAAACACTACCCCCAGCACGACCCCTTCACTACCCAAACACAACTGCACTACCCTAAACTCAAAAACACTACCCCCAGCACGACCCCCTACACTACCCAAACACCACTGCACTACCCTAAACCCTAAATCTACCCCCTACACTACACAAATACCACTGCACTACCCTAAACCCTAAAACACTAGAACCCAGCATGACCCCCTACAGTACACAAACACCACTGCACTACCCTAAACCCTAAAACACTACCCCCTACACTACACAAACACCATTGCACTACCCTAAACCCTAAAACACTACCCCCAGCATGACCCCCTACACTACACAAACACCACTGCACTACCCTAAACCCTAAAACACTACCCCAGCACGACCCCCCACACTACACAAACACCACTGCACTACCCTAAACCCTAAAACACTATCCCCAGCATGACCCCCTACACTACCCAAACACCACTGCACTACCCTAAACCCTAAAACACTAACCCCAGCATGACCCCCTACACTACCCAAACACCACTGCACTACCCTATACCCTAAAACACGACCCCGTACATTACACAAACACAACTGCACTACCCTAAACCCTAAAACACTACCCACAGCATGACCCCCTACACTACACAAACACCACTGCACTACCCTAAACCCTAAAACACTACCCCCTACACTACACAAACACCACTGCCCTACCCTAAACCCTAAAACACAACCCCCAGCATGACCCCTACACTACACAAACACCAATGCACTACCCTAAACCCCCTACACTATACAAACACCACTGGATTACTCTAAACCCTAAAACACTACCCCCAGCACAACCCCCTCACAACACAAACACCACTGCACTACCCTAAACCCTAAATCGACCCCCAGCACGACCCCTACACTACCCAAACACCACTGCCATAACCTAAACCCTAAAACACTACCCCCAGCACGAACCCCTACACTACCCAAACACCACTGCACTACCCTAAACCTTAAAACACTACCCCCAGCACTACCCCCTACACTACACAAACACCACTGCACTACCCTAAACCCTAAAACACTACCCCAGAACTACCCCCTACACTACCCAAACACCACTGCACTAACATAAACCCTAAAACACTACCCCCAGCACAACCCCCTACACTACACAAACACCACTGCACTACCCTAAACCCTAAAACACTACCCCCAGCATGACTCCCTACACTACCCAAACACCACTGCACTACCCTAAACCCTAAATCTACCCCCAGCACGACCCCCTACACTACCCAAACACCACTGCACTACCCTAAACCATAAAACACTACCCCCAGCATGACCCCCTACACTACACAAACACCACTGCACTACCCTAAACCCTAAAACACTACCACCAGCATGACCCCCTACACTACTCAAACACCACTGCACTACCCTAAACCCTAAAACACTAACCCAGCACGACCCCCTACACTACCCATACACCACTGCACTACCCTAAAGCCTAAAACACTACCCCGAGCACGACCCCCTACACTACTGCACTACCCTAAACCCTAAAACTCTACCCCAGCACGACCCCCTACACTACCCAAACACCACTGCACTACCCTAAACCCTAAAACACTACCCCCAGCACGACCCCCTACACCACCCAAACACCACTGCACTACCCTAAACCCTAGAAAAGAAACCCCCACCCCATGCCCAATCCCCCTTACCTCTCACTCCTCGTGGTTCCTCTCTCCTCGTGGTTCCTGCTTCACGTTGTCTCTGAGGGGCGGTGCACGTTGTTGTGAGGAAACGGAACAGCCTCTGTTTCCTTACAACGACATGGATCGTCTACATGTTTTTTAGAATGCATGGTCATTTACCATACATACCTTTACGACAAAATTCATTGTAAAGGCATGCGTGGTAAATGACCATGCGTTCTAAAAAAATGCGTAGTAATGACTTCGTGATGTACAACGCATGCGTGGTAATGCATGCGTTGTAATGGTATCGCAAAGTAAAAAAGTCGTTGTAACGGCTGTTTACCGATCGAAGCTGGCCCCTGTTCTTCAGTGAGATGTTTATTTGATTAATTAGGAGGAAGGAATGTGTTTTTTTTACCGAAAAGTGCATTCCCGGCTGTTGTATTGTGAAAGTGTCCGCGTGGCCTGGTTTCACTTCTGGTGAGAGAGTGGAAGAGTCTGTTTGGATCTAAAGGAGTTCTGTTGTTGGACGGGGCCGGCGCGACATGTCATCAGAAAACATAGCTAATGGAAAGCATCCTCCCTGAAGTGTGGAGCAGTGCCATGAGAGGTCAACGAGTGTGCGTCCCACCGCAGTATGACCGTACCGCGTGACCCATGTGCCACCTCCAGGGTACGGGAGGCAGAAGCGGCATCGCAGGTCCTCTTGAAGACCGTTGTAGCATTAATTCTACATTTTGGTACTAGGGCATTTTAACTTCGTTGTTCCTGCCAGATACAAAGAGAAGATCCTGTGTTATTCAGTGCCCTCATTACCTTTTCTGTGGGTTGTGGTGCTTGTCACTTCGCTGCCCCGCCGGTGCACACGACTGGGCACCCCACCTCGTGTGCCATCTGCAGGGCCTCTGCCCTCGGATCACTGGTTTCGGTTTCTGGAGTGGCAACATAAACAGTTGCTCCCAAAGGACTAGCCTGAACACTTAGGTGAATATCCCCTGCACCAGCATTCCACGGAAATTCTTTCCTAGCTCTCCCATGTCAACGAGGACGTCATAATAGCACGACTCCGCTCGCGACACCGTATGACGTCATCGGAGCCATAAGAGAACCTCGTCGGCGTGCTGACGTCAGTTCCCCCCATTTTTTCCGTGTCACCGAGGCAAACAGGGGATCGAGACATTTTCACATGTATACATAGTATAATAAACATATATATATTCACTGAAAAAACCATAGGTTTCAGGCACGTTATAGTTAGAAATTAGCATTTAAAAAACCTTAGAAATTCACTGAAAAAACCATAGGTTTCAGGCACGTTATAGTTAGAAATGAGCATTTAAAAAACCTTAGAAATTCACTGAAAAAACCATAGGTTTCAGGGGCGTTATAGTTAGTTGGACATTTCACTCGAACAAAACCATAGAAAATCCCCCGTTATAGTTAGTTCAGCTAACTATAACTCGCGCGCCCGCAATGCACTGCTGATGACGTCACATATTACATCACTCATGACATGGTCAGTGACATCACTCATGACATCACTGATGACATCTCAAATGACATCACTGATGACATCACTGATGACATCATCCAGTGAATGAGTGTTTTTCTGAAAATTAAATATGTTTTATATATGTATATCTCAAGGTCGATGGAAGAATAAATGGGTATATAAGTGTCTAAATGGATGATTTTGTTTTGTAAAATTGATTGTATAACTGACTAAGTGTATCTTAGTGAATACATGGGTTAGTGAGTAATGTTTAAATATGAAAATATCTGTATCAGTCTCTCACTTTGTGTATAAGTGGCTGCATGGGTTGGTGAGTAGCTACATGAGTGTCTATATGGGTTATTAGTTGGTTTTTTGAGTATCAGTATGAGTGTCTGAGTGTCTGTATGGTTCGGTGGGGGTATTACTTAGTGCATAGATGCATGAATGAGTGACTCACTGTTTGTATGTGTTGAAGACAGCATGTGTGCAGGACTGTATAGGTGGATGAGTATGTGTATGGGTGTGTTAGTGAGTGAATGACTGTCTCAATAGTGTCTTTATGAGTAACTACATATGTTTTAAACTAGTATATGTGAGTATTGGTGTATATAAGTGAGTATATGTGAGAGTGAGAGATTGGAAGAGTTCCTGTACAAATAAGTAGGTGTTTCTATAAGGGATTGTTTAAGAGAGTAAGTATGTGTAAGTTTCTGTAGAAGTAAGTGTGGTTGTGTGTGTATAACTGTATATGCAAGTAAATGGATGTTTGATACTTTGTTTGCATGTGTGACTATGTGTGTGAGTAACTCTATGGATGAGTGGCGGTGTGTAACAGGATGTATAGGTGTATGAGTACATATGATGAGTGAGTACATGTATGAGTGACTGTATAGGGACTGTTGGTGAATGAGTGGATGTGTGTGTAGATCTTGGAATTACTGAATAGGTGTGTTGTAACTGGTATTGGTATGTCCATTGTTTTGAAAATGTTAGTTTGTATTTTTGAGTGTGTGTATCAAAGGTTATATTAGGGTGAGAGGAGGTCTGCCACTCTATCACAAGGATTATGTCATCAGTGATGTCATCAGTGATGTCATTTGAGATGTCATCAGTGATGTCATGAGTGATGTCACTGACCATGTCATGAGTGATGTAATATGTGACGTCATCAGCAGTGCATTGCGGGCACGCGAGTTATAGTTAGCTGAACTAACTATAACGGGAGAATTTCTATGGTTTTGTACGAGTGAAATGTCCAACTAACTATAACGCCCCTGAAACCTATGGTTTTTTCAGTGAATTTCTAAGGTTTTTTAAATGCTCATTTCTAACTATAACGTGCTTGAAACCTATGGTTTTTTCAGTGAATATATATATATATATATGTATATATATATATATATATATATATATATATATATATATATATATATATATATTAACTGCTGGCGGTTGAAAGTAGTAAGTTGTAGTTAGGACCTAGTTTCCCTAGATAGAGGGGTTTTTGTTTTGCTAATAACAATGGTGCCTTTTGACGAATATTCACAAAATGTTCAAAACTAGTTTCCCATGCACTTCAGCTGCTATCTGGAAAGTTTCAGGGTTATCTGTCAAGCAGGGGCCAAGAAAAAGGGAGGTCCCAAAATGCGTTTTCCCCATGCAATTTGCCATAGTGAATTTAGGCATGACTACATCCCGAACTGCTGAATGGAATTACACCAAATTTGGCAGAAAGGTAGATCTTGATCCAAAAAGAGTGCTTTATATAACTTGGTGCAAATCTGTTCAGTAGTTTTGGAGTTATTAAAGAAAAAAGATATATGCATATCTAGAGACGTGGATCCAATGCTGATCCAACCCAGTGGATCTGGGGATCCACTAGCCAACAGCACTGCCATGATTGGCTGGCCGCAACCTGAAAGGAAAGTTGTGGCTGCCAATTTGGATATCGGAATGCAGTCCGGGGAGGGGGAAAATAAAGCTAAAATTGATGGTAGAAGTACCCTGACCCCATGGGACTGATAGAGGGGTCTAGGAGGGACCCCTCATTGGCAAAAATCTTCATTTTTTGGGCATGCGAGGATCTGCAGAGACACTCTCGCACCCCCACACAACCACTCACACACCTACTTACACATCCATACACCCACTCACGTACCCATTCACACACCCATACAGTCACTTACACACCCTCTCACACACCCACACACCCATACAGTCCTTCACACATCCACTCATTGACCCAGAAACCCACTCACAGATTAGGAAAATAGGGTAAGCAAGAACAAACGAGGGGTCTTGAACCCAATGAGCAAACCCAGTTCTTAGAGGGGCTCGGAGCCACTCAGTCACAACGTTAAGGGGACAAAAATCTGAGATACATAGAGGCAAATAGGATGATGGGCCACAAAATCAAAATCAATTACAACATGTCACAGTGCATTGGGCTTGGCTTCCGAGTGCCTTGCTATTAGAACCACACAGGTGCAGGAAGTACTGACAGAGTAACTATACCATCGATGACAATCCTAATGAAAGCTTTTCAATATATTCATGGGACATAGAGGGACTTTCCAGTAAAATCGAGGATGAGCACTTTATTGCCTACATTAATACTTTCCACTTGGTGATTTTTCAAGAAACCTGGTCCCTCATTCTTGGGCTACAGCAAACCGGCAATTAAAACTCACATGCTGGGCAGTCCTGCTGGGGGCCTAGCCATGTGTGCAGTGGTAGTAAAACTCTCAGAGTGCCTGTCATTCAGTGCTCTTCCTCTGCTGATTCTAAATGTTTATATCCACCCCTCACCTGCTAAAAAACAAGAAACAATCAATGTTTATTGGCCTTCCTTACAGCACAAACCAGTAAAGATCCAGCACCACTCATATTAATATCTGGTGATTTTAATATTAACCTAAAACAGGTTACAACAAGGGACCAAATAATAGATATATTTGATCAGATCTGGCACATACCCAAATTTCAACCATCCACGAAGAGAAAGGATGCCAGGGGCAAAAATTAATAAATGAAGTGGAGCACCTGGGTCTGAACTATGAATGGTCGCATTAACTCAGACATTCTGGCTCAGTCAACCTACCATTTGGCAACCTCCAGTTCAATAATTGATTAGACTTTCGTCTCACTTGCCCTATTTCAAATGGTTATACACTATGAACTGGAAAGTGAGCTGGAAAGAGACCGTCAACCACAGAGGATCCTGCTACGCTTAAACTGTTCAATGCATGACCAAGTCCAGCCAGAGAGAGGCACAGTCTCTACTACTAACTACAAAAGGCTTTATCGGGCCACGGATTCCATTGAGGGTGGAATGTAATGCCAACTAGAAATGGGAGCAGGTATGTGAAGTAATTACTGACCCACTGGATCAGTGGGCACAATTTTCAGAGCAACTTTTGAAGGTTCATCGCTGTTCTGGACCAAAAGGGCTACGGCTCAACTCATAGCAGCCAAAAAGAAGCTGAATCGTGCACTACGGTTACTTCGAAATAGTACGAATTTGACCTTCTGGAGTGCGACCCTTCCAAAGCTGAGATCACTTTACAAAAAAGCCACATGGGAAGTAGCAAAGTCAGAGGTAGAATTGTACTGGTGTAAATTTCTTTCAGCCTCCAGGAAAAAATGTGGTAGAGAGTTGTGGCAAGTGGTAAATTGTGCTACAGGTCCGCAGATGTCCCGCTCAGCTTCGAACAATACGGTAGTTACCTGGACTGTCTATCTCCAGGAAATGTATGGGAGTCCGAGGTTACCACAAGGTTATCATGAAGAAGGTCCTTCAAATCAGGAGGCGGTAAGGTAAGTTAGTTCTATCTCAATAGGCGAAGTGAAGAAAATAATTGCTTCCAGTCACCCTGATGGTGCCCCCAGCCCTAATCGCTTACCGCAAGCAATCTTCAAACAGAACCCCCAGTATTGGGCCAAATATCTGTCCACCCCATACAATCACGTTCATACTAACAGGTAATCTCAGACAGCTGGAGGGATCAATCTTGGCCCCAATTCATAAAGCAGGAGAGACTACGTTACCCTCCAACTATCAGTTGGTTGCTGTAATGGATGGGGAGGCAAAATATTTTGCCAAACGTCTGCTTACTGATCTGATAACTTGGGCTGAAGCAGGTTCATTGGTGCCAGTGAACCAAACTGGGTTCATTAAGAAAACGGATACAACCACTAACATCTTTATGCTTGCCCTGCTAATTGACCAAGCCAGGTGCTGTTCCTCTAATCTACATCTGTGCTATGTGGATTTTCGCTCTGTCTTTGATGCAGTACAGCTTAACATTCTACGGTTCAAACTGAAAATCTGGGAAAATCCTTTTCTTTTACAAAGAGCTAATCAACTGTTGTACACTGATATGTGGATAAGGGGGAGGCTGAGCAAAGGTTCATCAATCTCGAAGAAAAATCCTTGAGAAATGGCCTTAAAGAAGGATGCATTTTGGCTTTGTTTTTCTTCAACTTGTGTCTGGCAGAGCTAACAATGGTTCTCAACAGTGCCAATTCTCATTCTCCGATGGTGTCTGGATTTTTCACTTCTCACATGCTGTACCAAGGTCAGCCTACAGCGACTAATTACTGCAATGGCCCAGTATGCTGCGGACCATGGGCTATGAGTTTATCTCTCTAAAACAAAAACAACGCAAATAACCTTGAGAAGATGCTCGCTGCCAATATTCTATGTAGATGGCTCAGCCTTGGAGTCTGTGTTGGAATACAAATACCTTCAAGTGGGGCTTTTATCAAACAGAGCAGTGTGATACTAAGGAGAAAAAATACTTTAACCTCCGCTTTCTACTCCCCAATGAACTCCATGAAAGGAATGTCTCTACGGCCACTATTACAAGTTATGGCAGCTAATCATAGGCCCTCTCTTACGTATGGAATAGAGGTACTAAGAGGCAGTGCTGACAAATTAATTGATAAAGCTATAACAGGGATATATCGCCTTGTGATTAATCTTCCTTCTCATGCCTCTCAGGCTCAAATACATCTGGAGTTTAGGCTCCAGAGATAGGTTGTAAACAGCCTAGGTGCAAATCTGAAATTTTGCTATAAGCTAAAGAAAGACCTCAGACCTACCTTAAGTAGTAAGGTGTGGAAGGCTATAATGGATCGAAGAAACACCGAGGCTCATAGCTATTTAAACCTGGTGTTAACCACTTTCAGTGTAGAGGAACTTTGGGGCCTTAACCCATTCACAATAAGCCTTTAACAGAGTTATAAACTCAACTGGGAAAAAGATCTAATCTCTAGATGATAAATCTGTACTATCTAAAAGATCTCATGCTTGGATGGTAATATGCTCATACGGCCTCCTAAAGCCTGAACCATATTTAGGGGAACTGTTCGGGCTAAAACCTAAGCTCAGACTGTCGAACCTGGGATTGGGAGTTCTCCAAACCCGTTATAATGCTGAAGGTGATCCTTCACTGAGGTCACATGCCAGCTTTGTAATTATACAAAGGAGGACATTTGCCATATTGTTTGTACTTGTCCTGCTCTAATGATGGAACCAAAAGGTCTGCTGAGGCAGTTCTTCAATAGGAACAGCATACATACTTGTCAGCAAGCGATAATAGCCTGCCTTCAAGGAGCGGGCGCGATGTTATGTGGAAAATCTCTTCAATTTATATCCATCGTAGTAGCTAAATTGGCTGAGATAGAATTATAAAGGAGTGCTTGTTTATTATGATTATTTTCTGCTGTTCTGCTCTCCTTCACCTAGTATTTACAGTATGAGGAAATTATATTATGCTAGCGCACCAAAGCACCTTTTCCCCACAATATTGGCATTTCTAAAAGAATTTGCCATATGAGGAAATTATATTAAGCCAGCGCACTAAAGCATCTTTTTCCAGAATATTTGCACTACTAAAGCCATTACGTTCTCTCAGTCTAGTACTCCTTGTATAGGAAATAAAATTGAATCAAAGCACTAAGCACTTTTATTCCAGTGTATTTGTACTTTTAAATATATTATGCTTAAGCTGCCACTTTCTCTCCCTTCCACCCTCCCTCTAGTCTAGTACTCTCTGTGTGAAGAATTGTAATTAATATAATGCACTAAGCACTTTTGCTCTGTGTCTTTCTGAATTAGCAATGTTTTTACGTTTATAGCTCCCATTTTGATACAGCAATTCGAGAATAATGACCCTGACACCAATTTAAAGTATCCAGTCCTGCTTTCTTGAGTAATTGTGCTAATAGTACAAACTGGTTTTACATTTTTACAGAGTGTTTTAATGAACGTCGATTGTGTAGAGATACGCAAAAATGTTGGATTTTATTTAAGTGACATTTTTAAATTGTGATGTTCTGATGATTGTAAGTTTTCATTAACTGAACAATAAAGATTACTTACCTTACCTTTGCCACTCACAGACTCACACAGGCATTCACACACTCACTCCCACAGCCATGTACACACCCATACAGCCACTTACACACCCACTCAGAGACCAACACATCCACTTACACAGCCACTCACTTACCCATACAGCCACTGACACACCACTCAGAGACCCACACAGTCACTTACACTGGGTGTATGACTGGGTAGTCATACACCCACCCATCACACACTCACACGCCTAGTTATGCACCCACACAACCACTCACACACCCACATAGCCACTTATACACTCACTAAAACACCCAGAAAACCACTCACACACCCATACAGACACTCACACATTCAGTCACACATCCATAGAGCCACTCACACACCCCCTCACACACCCATACAGTTATTATTACATCCACTCAGAGACTCAGAGAACCACTCACATACCCACTACAGACCCACACAGGCACTCACACACTCACTCACTCACCCACTCACACACCGAGTATATTAAATGTGTTGGTGTTTTGTACTGAATGTATGATTTGGTTGGGGATGGATTTACGGATCCACTCACAGCATAGCTGGTAGACCCATTATTTGGCCTAGGATCTGCAATGGATCCACAGATCCGAGTGAGAAATTACAAAAATTATTTGAAAACAAAAAGAACTAGTGTTTGGGAAAAGAGTTGACTCTAAAAGAGCCTTGGTGTTTATGGTGTGTAGATGATAACCACACATAGAACAGGATGCAGTCTTTTAAGTTGTTGAGGAACACCCTGTTGGCTGTGAAATGGACTCAGTCTTTTCGATATATTTCTTCCATGTCGAAGCGTAAGTTCTTATGGTATATAGAACCCATGTTGTGGTCTGTTGTGGCAGAAACAGCTTTCCAGACATGTTTCCTGGAATTCTCTAACTGTGTACAAATTGGGTTGACCAGTGACAAAAAAAAAAGTGACATTCATTTACCAAAGGTATCCTTCATTAGGATTTCCAGTACTACCCCAGTAATTGTGCCTAGGTCATTGCCACCACAGCATGCAAACATGAGGTCTGGATATTGGCAATCCACAATGCTTTCAACCAAAGGCGGACATTGATGCCACTTTAACCCTCTCTGGGCAAGCCAAGTAATGTCTGCATTAGGTAAACCTAGGTCCCTGTCAATGCCACTCTTTCTAACACTCTCTCTGGCCCAAAACACAAAACTATGGCCCACAGTCCAAACTCTGACAAGTAGGAGTAGTACACAGGAAAAAGATGCAGAAGAATGAGGCAGTTTTGAAGATGAAAAGCAGCTAAAATGGAGGACAGAAAGTAAAATATGAAAGAACATATTTGATTGAATGGTGGGGATGTTCGGGAACTAAAATTAGCTAGTGACTTTATTAAAAAAAAGTAACTACCTCTGTGATTGGCTTCGGAAAAATAATATAAAGTTATGTTGTTTGGGATATGCTTGTAATTGCTAACAGTCAACCACACCTGATACAGTTAATTTGAAGGTAGTAAGCTGTTTAGAGAAACTCTTAAAACTTTTCACCTACTGGTAGGCAGAGACTACTGGTTACTATGGAAATGGAGGTAAAACAGTGTGGGGCAAGGGAACAAAAGCAACTGCAGTGTGAAAGTGAAATGCAGACTGGTGTACATAAATTGCTCAGTATTGAGGGTATGACAATATTTTTCAAAATGAAACATAAATGAAAAGTATTAACAGAAGAATGTTCAATGCTTTTAAAGGCTTCCATGTAGCTCCATGCATCCACCACGGATTCACACGGGGGCCATGCTGAGCCCCACGGTGGATCTGCTGATCTGCAAAAAACCTACCAAATTGGGCTTTTTTACAGGAAACATGGAAAGGGTTAAAAAATAGTGACCATTTTGGAGTGATATAACAAAAATAAAAGATGAAAGGAAATCTGTGATTTGCTAAGTATACGACTATGAGTAAGAGCACATGGGGAAGGGTAGCCACTTTAGATTCTTTTCTACTGAGAGTGGAGTAGGATTGCCAAAACATTGGAAAATCTTTTGGTCTTTGGGAAAGCCTTAAAATCGTGACTGCTTAACTGTACCTAAAGGTATCTGCTAGAAGTTGATTCAGTAAGCAGTTTAACCGAGCTAGCGCCAAGACACCGCGTGCTGCCCTTTATAAATAAAATTAATATAACATAACATAGTTCTGATTTGAGATTTACGGTGAAAAACAGATGTTAACAGATATTACACTAAAAGGTGGACTAAAGCAAAGAGATTTCACAGGTATGTTAGTTAGGTTGTACTATAAAAAGGTATATTCTTTTAAAAGTGTGAGCATATATAAGCTGAAAGAAAATGTGTAGCTTCTAGACATTGCAGTAAAAGACATAATAGAAGGGAGCTTAGATAAAAACATGAATTAAAAATATAATGAGCAGCAAAGAAGGAAGAGGGATTGCAATACTGAAAATATAGTTATTTTATTAAGCCAGTATGAATAAATGTGTTAGAAATTAGATGTGGGTGCCTGCTTAGAGTATGTAATTTAATAGTATGTAATTTTCACACAGTCAGGTAGGCAGTTACACATGCAGAAACACTGCCACAAAAGCACTTATGTACCTGCCACTCATATAGCCAGACAGTGACTGACATACTCAATCACACACCCATAAAACTATACATGTACCCATTTACTCACCTATACATCAACTTCACACATTCATACAGGCACTGCCACACCCACTCACACACCTATGCAGCCATTTATGTCCCCATACCAGACACACAGTTAAACATGTACTCAGTCACCCACCCATATAGCCACTCACATACCTATTTACAAAACCAGGCACTTACATATGCATTCACACACCCACAAAGCACTTAGATGTCAATCACTAATAGAACCACCTGCACACAGAGTTACCCATCCAAACACTTACTAAAACAGCCAGTTACCATCCATGTATCCACCTATCCATTTAGACACCCATACAGTTGCTAACACACCCAGTCATGCATCAACCAAGCTACTTACATATCCAGTGACACACCCACAGAGGCACTGATACACTCACTCACATATCCCCTCACCACTCACACATCCAGTCACCCACCCATACAGCCACTCATATCCCCATTTATACACCCATACTCAGACACTTACACAGCATCGTACATACTGACATAACCACTTATGTAGCTACTCACTTGCTTATAGTATGTAATCTAAAGTTAAATTTATTCTATATCTGCTTTTCAGATATCTACTTGTGTTTAAAGATTAATGGAAGATGGAAGGATGAGGTGAAAAAATATAAAGATGTATGCTTCTTGACAGCATCCATAAACTAGGCAGCAGATGATATATTTAGTTCAATTGGCATATGGTGTTTGGCACAAGGAGTGACCATGTCTTACAGCACTTACACATACATTCACACTCCCACACAGCACTTATGTGTCCACCACTAATAGAGTCACTTGCACACATAGTTACCCATACAAACACTCACTAACACAGCCAGTTACCATCCATACAGCCACTTACCCATTTAGGCACCCATACAGTCACTAACACATCCAGTCATACACCAACACAGCTACTTACACATCCAGTGACATACCCACAGAGGCACTGATGCAATCACTCACATATCCACTCAACCACTCTCACAACCAGTCACCCACCCATAAAGCCACTCATATCCCCATTTATACACCCATACTCAGACACTTATACAGCATCGTACATACTGACATAACCACTTATGTAGCTACTCACTTGCTTATAGTATGTACTCTCAAGTTAAATGTATTATTTATTTGCTTTTCAGATATCCACTTGTGTTTAAAGAGTAATGGAAGATGGAAGGATGAGGTAAAAAATATAGAGAAGTATGCTTCTTGACAGAAACCATAAAGTGGGCAACAGATGATATATTTAGTTCAATTGGCATATGGCGTTTGGCACAATGAGTGACCATGTCTTACAGTTTTTAGAAACAGTGGGGATTGTAAGTATCTAGTCAGTTGGTAAGTGTCTCACAGATGGTCCAACTGCTGATGATGATGGACCACCTTCCCTCTCTCTTATTATCCTCTGATACATCCTTATATGTATGGTTTTCAGGTGTTTTGAAACAGAGGATGTGCCATGTGAACACTTCTTCAGTGCAGCTCTTGACAGTTTATTGCTGCATAGATTGCATTGGACAATTTTTGCAAGAACTTTATTTTTTCCTGAAGGCATGGAAAAATATTTCCAAAAGCCAGAGTAATTGTTTGGAGGTGGTCTGTCTTCTTCTTCTTCATCTTGCTCTTTACGTTCTCTTCTATCTTCAGCAGAAGAGATCTTAAGTTTGAAACTCTCTTCTTTTGAAGGAAAGGGAAAAGTATGATGGAGCTGTACTGCAGGGACTGTCTTCAGAGAGATGCAAAATTGAAAGAAATGATTTTGGGTATGGTTTTCAATGTGCGTGGGTGGCCATATTTGTGGAGGCATTGCAGCAGATCTCAGATCCATAAAATGAATGGAAAACAGAGAAAGACTTTGGGGCCGATTCCGATTCGGGCCGGAAATCTCTCCGACCGAGCCGGACCCGGAGAGATTTCCGACCGAATCGGACCCTAGCAGCCCGACCGAACGAGTACGATGCGTACGCATGCTATCGGACTCGATTCGGTTGGACTCCCATTGAAGTCAATGGGAGCCGGTCGTACAATGCGTACGCGGGCTCCCATTGACTTAATGGGTGCGAGGCGAACAAGGGCGCCCCCTACAGCGTGTACGCGGCGAAGCAACTCGTGCCATACACGCACAGGTAGGGGGACCCATGGGTCCCCCCTGTGTGCGACTCACGCGGCTACGCGTACAGGGGGGTCCGACACGGACCCCCAAAGTGCGGCTCCGACTGCTCTTTGGAGCCGGACTGCGCGAGTCGGTCGGACTGCTCGAGGCGCGCATCTTACTTGCCCGGCCGGGGAACGTCTCCATTGCGCGGTGTGAGGCGCATCCGTGCGAGTCGGTCGGAGCGGTTGGGACCCGCGAACGAGTCGGCCGGCGAATTCGCACGCGCTCGCATCGTACTCGCTCGCCCGGACGCACGTACGAATCGGTCGGGAAAAAGGGCTCCGAATCGGATCCGGTTCAGCCGAATCCGATTCGGTGCCCTACCGGCCGAGATCGGAATCGAGTGTCTTGCATTTGTAAAAAAGTTTAATACGTTATATTATGTTCATTTGTTAATTGTTTGTTTTAAATTGTATAATAATAAATGTGGTAATAAAATGTATTTATAAACTTGTAAAAATGTGGATTACTAAATTGAACTTATAGGTGAAATTGTAATACACTGTATATTAAAAAAACAGGTGAAATTCACTAAAAAAACAGAATTACAGGGATGTTATAGTTAGGAAATAGCATTAAAAAAACTGTAGAAATTCTCTGAAAAAACAAAGGTTACAGGGATGTTTTAATTAGGAAATAGAATTTAAAAAGTCTTAGAAATTCCCTGAAAAATATAAAGGTTACAGTAACTTAATAGTTAGGCTCAGATGTTACACACTCAAAACCATAGAAATTCAGCAGGTATAGTTACCTATGATAACTATAACTTACGCTCCTTACGCCCCCGCAGTACACTTCTTACAACCTCACATATTACATCACTCATGATATGGTCAGTGACATCACTGATTACATCTCAAATGACATCATTGATGACATCACTAATGACATCACCCAGCAATGTAAACTTAAATATACTTCATAAAATACCATTGAAATGTTTTAAAAGTAAGAAGACAGAGGCGAGAGATGTACAACAGAGAGGTCACTGTAAACTTATCAACTACTACACTCACTTATCACATAAGCAGATAGTCCTGTGTTTTCTAAGCCACTACTGTCAACATTAACGACCAAAGTAAAATGTCTAACTGTATAGGCTAGTCTGTTGCAAACCACAGCAACACCATTCGTGAACCTGGAAAGAGGTTTAGTGAAAATGTCAGATTTATATCAACCACTACAAAATAAACCAGTAGGGAGGTAATAGCGGACAAGCCACTGTATGGTAAACCACTAGTAAAATGATTTTTTATACTGGAGAAAGGTGTGAGTAGAGAGGTGACTCTGTTGTAAATGTCTACTACACTGAGCCATCACCCTAGAGAAAGGTCTGACTAAACAGATGTATTTATTGTAATCTCCTACTACAGTCATTCATCACAAAGGAGAGAGGTCTAAGGAAACTGGTCAGTATGTCATAAAACATAACTATTCTCAGCCATCACTGTGGAGTGAAGTCTCAATGAACAGCTTTAGCTGTCTAAAAGCATAACCATACACATACATCAGCAGGGGACATGTGTCAATGTAGAGGCTAGTTTACTGATAAATAGTACACCCGCTTTAAAAACAGGATTATAGATCAGATGACATATGTTAGAAATAGTAACACTCATTAGTAGTACAGAAAGAATAGTAATTTAACTTATGCAGTAGCTCAGTAGATATCTTTAAGTCTCAGAAACATTTACAAAGCACTTACACTCACTGGATTATGTCATCAATGATGTTATTTGAGATGTCTTCAGTGATGTCACTGATCATGTCATGAGTGATGTAATATGTGAGGTCATAAGCAGTGCCTTGTGGGGGAGTAAGTTATACTTAGTTTAAGTAACTAAATGTATATATATATATATATATATATATATATATATATATGCCATTTACATTTATTCAAAATAAGAAAAGGAGACAGGTGAGAGACGTGCCATAGAGAGCTCACTGTAACCTTATCATCTGCTACACTCACTTATCACTCAGGAGAGAGTTCCCAGCGGATAGTCCTGAGTTTTGTAAACCACTACCCTAAATACTAATGACCATAATATCCCTGTACCCTTTGGATTTTTCAGCAAACCTCTAAGGTTTATTTAATTCTATTTCCTAACTACAACATCCCTGTAACCTTTGTGTTTTTCAGTGAATTTCTACGGTTTTTTAATGCTATTTCCTAACTATAACATCCCTGTAATCATTGGTTTGTTTTTTATTTGTTTTTAAAATTTATTTATTCAGTTTTATAGAGTGTGAACATGACCCTTTTGGGTATTAGAGGGCTGTACAACATGGTGGCAAACAAATAAGCATATACAAGTGACCCTTTAGGGAACCAAAGTGCTGTACATCAGGAAAAGTAAACAAAGTAATATACAAATACAGGAGAACAGTCAAAGTGAGTATAAATGTAAGCAGATAAGCATATAAAAGTGAGCCTAACGAGGCTTAAAGAGCTGGACATCAGGAAGCACAAGAGTGAGTGAAGGGACGGACGTAGGTTGGCACACATAGAAACTTGAATCGGAATGGTCATTATAAGATATGTAGAGTGTCATAGAAGAAAGTAACGAGGGGCATGCAATTCGCCCCGATAGTCCTGTTGATGGGCAGGAGGGGGAAAGGTTGGATCTTCAGTGGGGGAGGTATCTGATCATTAGTATTTGTTTTATTCTTCATTTGATTATGGCTGTTGAGGTTTTGGATCTGGTCTCAGGGGGAAGTGAGTTCCAGATTTTGGAGGCCATTCCGGAGAAGGAGCGCTTGTAGGTTTTCTTTTTTTGAAATTTGTAGGGCTTCAGTAGAAGGGAGCCTGTGCTTCTAAAAGTTCAATTCTTGCCTGACAAGATGAGTTTCTTAGCAAGGTAAGTTGACGTGTTGTACTACAGAGCTTTGTGAGTCAGGCATGCAATAGCCAGTTCAGTGCCTTGAGATCCGGGTGATATGATCACTTTTTTGAGTATGTGATGAGTCGAGCTGCAGCGTTGCAGAGGTGCTTCTTTTGATTTTGATAGACCCACGAGGTGGCACTAGGTCAAATCAAAACAAAAACCCACTGCCTGAATTATTTAGTAGATCCGCAATATGTCAGAGATAAAGAGACAAGGGAAACTGTCAATCCAGTCCCCGGGAGTGAAGAGACCGGGGAGCTGCGTGGAGACAAACAATCTAATACACATAACAGGAAAGAGACCTCGATTATATGAGAATAGCATTTATTCAACATTTTCAGATATCAAAAATTTCATTAGGACAAAATTAAATAAAAAACCACATCCTATGCATAGGGGATGCTATAAGTGAAAACAGTACCCAGGCGCAAGACAGACACACACTAGATCCTCACATACATACCACAGATTCATGCTAACTCATTCACACAAAAAATAGCTCAATGGCCTTCCACTGACTCCATAGAAAAATCTCCTAAGAGGATAATGGATGGTATTTAATATACATCTCAGTATGCAGAGCTTAATAATAATTGCTTGATATGCTGCAATCACGGAATGGACATGGATAGTCAATGGCCAATGGTTAAATAATGTTCTTGAAGCTACATGTTAGCCTCGGGGTGTGCATATCTCAGATGGTAAGAGATGGAGATGTATAAGTCAGTGGACAGCCACGCCGATGCGTATTTCGGTGACTCACCCGGAATGGGTCACACCTTATTCAGGGCGCAGAGGTGGAGATGAACAGGAGAAAATAGGGCACCTGGGGTACCTGAATAGTGGCCCGAGTCCAAATGACAGGCCTGTACACAAGACAGAGCACCTCAAACTGCAGGGGAGCCGGGCTCCCAGTGATCAACAGGGAAGTAAGATTTAGCAAGATAAAACTGTAGTCCGTTGGGGCCCATGACACACACACCAGGAACACAGGTAGTGATTTCTCAGGTCCGATGTGGGCCACTTTCCATCTTATTCGAATAATGGATGGGGGCAGCCAACGACAACGGTCTTCAAGCGCCGTGGCGGTATCATGCGCTGGTCCCAATCGGCATTTTCGAGTAGCTTGCCGCAATGAGAGAGGTGGCACTACCATAATCTAGTTTGGAGATCACAAGCGATTGTACTGCTGTCTTGAGATCTGCAGTCGGAATGAAAGATTTTAATTTCCTTAGTACCTGCAGTTGATAGTTGGCGCCTCTGGTGGCTGCGCTGATGTGAACCTGCATAGAGAGGTTATTTTCCAGAATTACTCCTAGTGATTTCACTGAGACTAAGATGCGTGGTGAACAGTTCAAGGATTTAAGATCGGCGAGCAATTCTTTGATGTTCGGAGTGTGGTTGGGTGGAGAGATTATGAGGAATTCAATTTTAAAGGGTTAAGTTGAGGTGATTGCATGTCAGCCAGTGTTTAGTTTTTGTTAGTGTGATGTTGAGGATGGTGATGTCATCTGGAAAGGCGATTTTTAGGTAGAAGTGAGTATCAATGGCGTACATATGATATGACATGTTGGAGAGTTGGAGGATGTCAGTCAGGGGTTTCATGAGCAAGTTGAAAAGGGTGGGGGAGAATGAGGAGCCTTGTGGGTTGCAAATTGTGACTGGTGTCTGGATGGATAGAGCATGGTTGAACATTGCTTGAGTTCTGGTGTGTAAGAATAAGGAGAACCATTATATCACAGTACTGGATAGACCCATCCTGCATTCTAGGAGGTTCAAAAGGTTCTCATGTTTAAGGGTATCAAACACAGCTAACAGATCTAGCAGGATTAATAGGTAGGATTCATTCTGGTCGAGAAGTGCTAGGGCATCATCAACGATATGGATCGGGGCAGTTTTGGTACTGTGGCACAGCCAGAAACCAGATAGGTATTGGTTGACGAGTTAGAATTGATCTATGTGATTACATAGCTGTTGATGTATGCATTTTTCTAGGAGTTTGGGCAGAGTTAGGGTGTTGGAAATAGGGTGATAATTGTGGGTTCTGAGTGGTCAGCATTAGGATTTTTTAATATAGGGTCCACCTGGCCACTTTTTAGACAATCTGGTATGAAGCCTTGTGTTAGGGAAGCATTAATAATCATGGTCCATAGAGGAAGCAGAGAGTGTTGATCTCGTTGAGAAGTTTTGAGGGTAAGGGGTCGTTGTAGTGGCTAAAGTATTTCAGAGAGGATAGCAAATTTAAGATGTCCGATTTGTCAAAAGTCTTAAAGGTGGACCAGGAGTCGTTGTTTTTAGTTTGGGGCAGGGGATATATGGATGTGGTGGGGCGATGAAAGATAAGAGTTCTAAAGCAGTTTGGAGCTCGTGTCAATTTGCTTAGTTTTCACATTGAAGAAGGAGGTAAATACATCTCAGCTGTGTGGAGATACGTTCTCATAGGACGGGGGATTGTGTTTCCTATTAGTTTGATTATTGACAAGTTCAAACAGTTTTTTGCTACGGTTTTCCACTTTGTTGAGTTGTTGTTTGAAGAAGGATGCTTTGGATCTTCTGATATGCCTATTGTAGGATTTCCATCTTAATTTCAGTAAATTGAGATTATTTGAAGAGGGAGAGAGTCTCCAAGTTCTTTCCGCTGCTCTTAGTGAGAGGCGCTCGTCATTCAGGCTGTGCCAACTCGGCGATGCAGCGAGCGCAAGGTAAATAGTTTTATTTATTTATTTTCTTACTTTACTCCTGCCGGTCGTATGTCTGACTCCACTACCCCCCACCCAACCCCTCCCCCGCCCCGCCCCACCGCCCGCAGCACTCCCTCTGCGAGCTGCCACTGGAGGGAAGGAGTGTGAGGATGGTGTATTGGTTGGGAAGAGATCCTCAAAGAGCTCCAGGTTATGGTTGGAGGATTGTATGAGTACAGTGCCATTGTTATAGATAGTAATGGTGGCATCAGCCTTATACACTGATGAGGGGGGAGATAGTAAGTTTGATGCCGTGCGGTGAGGTTCTTTAATTTTGACCCCATCTTACAGTCACCGCCATTTTTGTGTTGCCTTTACACAGGCTGCTCGATGAGCGAAGTGTCTCTGCCCTTTTGGACTGCAACGTGTCAAAAACCCCCTCCGTCCTTGTCCTTAAACCAATCTCAGACACCAGCCGGCCTAACTAATCCTTGTCTGGACTACCTAATCCCCGTATCAACTATCTGTTAGCCTTTAGTATTCTCCTCTCGCCATATCTTATCTTCTGGCCTTCGCTATTCTCTCCCTGTGTTTTCCTACTTTGTAACCTTCTCTTGAAGCATACAGATATGTCCTGCCATTGCAAACACCGAACTATGGGTACCAGTATTGATTAACTTTGGGGGCTGGATAACACACAACATGTAAGCAGAGAGCATTCTGGTGACACAATATCTTGTTTTCAAACTCTCCTGATTGGCTAAAAATTTGTGCGATGGGTGTATGTTTGTACAGATGTATTTCGACGATAAAAGCTTGTGAGCCACGGAGTCAAGTGGCAGTCTCCTGAGAACCTACTTGATGTACTTCTTGGACAACTGTGCTTAGCTGCAGCTAATAAACTTGGTTTTCTACGCCAACAGGGTATTCCGTGTCTCTGTGCAACAAGGCAGGTGAACCCGAAGATTTCAGGCGTGCCCTGCGCCGCCAGGCCCAAAGGCCCGGTTCTTCAATTGGCGCCCAACGTGGGGCGGCTTCAGAGGTAGCGGTTGAGCCCAAGGATCGTGAGGAGCCCCGCAGGAAAATTCCAGAGGAGGCGCCCCCACACCAGCGACCCCTGTATGTCGAAGAGTGGGCCGATGGTCTTTTGAAGTGTGGCTTCTCCTTTCCCACGGCTGCTGGTGCCTGCTGCCCTGACTGCTGCCCTGCCTTGGTCCCTCTTTTGGTGATGACTGGTATTGCGAGACGTTAGACGGACCTCTGTTGGCGTGAAGAAGACATTTGTTAAGTACTGGTGGGTAGCTCCCACTCCTTTTTGTTTGTTTTTGGGTTCTTAGATTCGAAAATTGCAATTGTCGAAGCCAAGGGGTGAGTACGTTTGTGCTGTTTTGATTAGCCCCTTGTTGTTTGTAGGAAGCCAGTGAAAGTAACGATGCCTGGTTTCAGTAAGTTTAAAAAATGGTGTTGTTTTTGTTGCGATATGGACTCCCGACTGGAGGACTCTTGTCCAATTCCTCCGGCTGGAACTCCTACTTATGAGCTTTACTCTAAACATGGTATAGGCCCCATCACCTTTAATGAAATATGGGTCCGCTATACGAAGAAA
The DNA here is from genome assembly GCA_963921515.1 of Calotriton arnoldi. Lineage (NCBI taxonomy): Eukaryota > Metazoa > Chordata > Amphibia > Caudata > Salamandridae > Calotriton > Calotriton arnoldi. The sequence goes on from CAWUFW010015512.1 coordinate 207,600, forward strand.
GATGGTGTTTTACAGTGGCCACATAATGGTAGTTTTGAGCCTGATATTTTAGACAATTTAGAAGCTACTTTGTTTAAAAGAAAAGCCCGGCCGGCTATGTTTGACTCTTTTCGCCTTTGGCGCAAGGAAGCCAAACAGAAAGAAATTAAACAGGCAAAAAGAGATAGGAAAGAAAAAGATATCACTGTCATACAGGCTGCCCAACAGTTTAAAAATAATGAAATAGATCATGCGATAGAGATCTTAGATAGGCAACATCACATGGCGATTGACAAATGTTACCCAGTGCTGCCAACTTCTTCCCCAAATCGCGATGCTGATCCTGAGAAGGATCCTTTAATGTCTCACTTATTACGATCGCCCCCGCCCTATGTACAAGGCGCTAATGCACCCCTGATTTTGTTACCCGTCCAACAACCTGTTATTCTCCCACCAGCTCCAGCTCCTGCACCTCCAACACAGCCCTTTGTGGCACTGCCACTCCCGCCATTTCCTTTACCTTCAGCTCCCTTGTTTTCAGCTCCTCTGCCTCCGACTTCTTTGCCTCAGTCTTCTTTGCCTTCGACCTCCGCTCTACCTGTTGCCTCTTCTCCTGCTCCGTCTCATACATTATCTCCTGTTTTTCTGTCAACTTCCCCTTCTATCCGTCAGCGGATGGTTGAGACTGTTTCTGGTCTCTTTTCTCCTCTCTTTGGGTCAGTAAGTCTGACTCCTGTTCTTCCCCGTAGGCAGACCCGTAGTTTACTTCCTGACTCCCAAGAACGAGATACGTTCATGGGTCTTGCTCGCAGGTGGATCCTGAGTGATCTCGAATATACTGTTTGAGATATCATGGATACTTTTGAACAGTGGGATCCCCCTGTACAAAGATTCGTTTTCAATGCCATGTGTGAAATCCTAGGTCAGGAATGGGAGGCCACGGGATTGGGTTTAGCTCCCAAGGGTTTGCTGGATATTAGGACTGATTTTGATAAAGGAATTATTGTGGGTCCTGAGGTTGAGAATGCTATACGGACACTTATTACTTTTAGATCAATGTTCTTTTCCCGGTCTTTGTCTGAACCTGATCCTTCTGTTAGGCGCAAACTGAAACACTATCCTATGCGAGAGGTTCCCCCAGTATGGAGAGAAGAGGTTGCAGCCCAGGGTAATAATCCGCTTATACCGGCTCACTTCCAACGTATATGGGTACATGTACCTTGGAAGAGATCTGAGGTGCTGGCCCTTAAACAGTCTTTACCTGACCCCCGTAAAAACCCTGCTGGTTACTACAAGGAATTATCTCAGACTGTTGACGCTTGTATTATGAATTTGGCTGACATAGATATGTTAATGGGAAATGTTGTCCCACAACCATTGTGGGCTAGGATTCGGAAAGAGGACCACGCCCAAGAATTAGGAGGTGGTTGGAATGCTATACTGGCTGCTGATGGGCTCCAAGTGGGTGGTGCTAAACCCGATAATTTAATTGCAGAACTTCCTGGTAGAATAATTACCTTAATGAAAACTATGATGCCCGCTCTGCGAGTTAATTGGGATAAGTTAGCTGCTTGTAAGCAGAAGAAGGATGAGAGTGTCTCTGACTTCTTCACTCGTTTTGAAGAAACGTTTCTTGATCACAGTGGTCAGGATATGAGCACAGAGGGGGGACAGCGATTGTTCGTGGATAAATTTGTATTTAATTTGCTTCCCGAGCTCTCTAATAAATTAAAGGATTCCGAAAGTTCATGGGCTGTTTCTTCTTCAGCCCAGATATTGGCTACTGCCCAATATTACGAAAATAGGGATAAGGAGGAGAAGGACAAATTGGATAAAAAGACTAAAGATTTAAAGACGAAGGCTCTTTTACAACAGGCTTATCCTCCTCGTCCTGCTCAGCGCCAGTTTCAGCCGACTCCCCAGTTTCAGAAGGTGTTTCAGAAACCTGAGCCTTTTGTTCCACGGCCTCCACTGGGTCCTAATCAATGTGCCTATTGTAAGGAAGAAGGTCACTTCAAGAATAATTGCCCGATATTATTGCAGCGTGCTGGAGGTACGCCTGGGCCGCGAGGCCGAGGTGGCTTCCAGTCAACACCTAGGGGGAGGGCGAAGTACCATGTCCCAGGATCAACGTTCCTTTCCGCCGCAAAACTCCATGAATTATTTTGATCAGCAAAATACTCAGTCTGCCCATTATTATAATGACGATTATTATATGGAAGATGAGAATCAGGGTTTCTCTAGCTAGGACAGCCATGGAAAAGTGAGGGAGTCATTTCAGTTCCAGTGGACCAAAATGGGCCTTATGTTGATGTCGTTGCGCTTGGTGTATCAGAACCATTTCTCTTGGATACTGGTGCAACAAAGAGTTCTATCATCCACTCTAAACTCCCTGGGGCACCTTTGTCTGGCTTAACAAATGTTTCTGTAGGATTTTCTGGCGCCCGGTTCGTAACCCAGTTTATTGTCTTTTACCTATCTCCATTGGCCCTTATGATTTGGAGGCTCCTCTTATTTTGACAACTGGTTGTGGTGAGAATTTGTTGGGGTTGGACTTGTTAAAGAGATTGTATGCGACACTGCATTGTTCTCCTTCTGGTGTACATCTTACTTTAGGCAAGAGATTAATTTCCCGACATATTTGTCTAGAGACCAACTCCCTTCTGAATTACGTTCCCTGCCTACTACTCTTTGGGCTACAGGCCCCAATGATGTTGGTCTCTTGCAGATTCCACCCTATGTTGTCACCCTCAAGTCCAATGTTAGGTTACCTCGCATTCCTCAGTATAGAATTTCGAGTGATGGTGAGAGAGCACTGATGGCTATCATTTATGATTTGGTTGAGAAAGGTGTGGTTGAAGAGACTAGAGGAAATGTGTGCAATAGTCCTGTTCTGCCTGTCCTTAAATGTACTGCCTCTTCCCAGCCACCGGTTTATCGTTTTGTAACCGATCTCCGGGAGGTCAACAAGATCGTTGTACCCCAGTTTCCTGTCGTCCCAGATATCACTGCTTTATTGACAATGATACCTGCCTCAGCTGCCTGGTTTTCGGTCATTGACCTTAAGAATGCTTTCTTTAGCATTCCCATTGCTGAGGAAAGTAGGGATATTTTTGGCTTCTCTTTGGGAGGCCGAAGCTTCCGGTTCAAGCGCGCACCTCAAGGCTATTGTGAAAGTCCCTCCATTTATAGTCAGGCTTTGAAAACTCAGCTCGATGCTTTCACTTTGCCTCCAGGTGCCACCCTTATTCAGTACGTAGATGATCTGCTAGTTGCTGCTGATTCTGAGGAAATTTGTAAACGAGTTACTGTTTCACTGTTGCATCACTTGTCTGACCTTCATCATAAGGTTTCACCCTCTAAATTACAATATTGTCGCCAAGAGGTTACCTACTTAGGTCATCTCTTGTCGAAGGAGGGACGGCGGTTGACCCCAGAAAGAATCCAATCACTTGCACAAATGTCTGTACCATGCACACAGAGAGAGGTGCGTGCCTTTTTAGGTATTACCTCTTACTGCAGACAATGGATTCCGAATTTTTCTTTGTTAGCAAAACCTTTGTTAGCACTTACCCTTAAAGATACCCCCCAACCTCTTCCTTGGACAGAGGAATGCCAGAAAATTTTTACTGATTTGCGTACTTCCTTGTGTTCTGCTCCTGTGTTGGGTACTCCGGATTACAGCAAACCTTTCACACTTTATGTGCACGAGAGAGAAGGTTGCACGTTGTCAGTTTTGACACAACAATTTGGTGACAAACAACGCCCGTGTGCTTATTTTTCGGCTACGTTAGACCCTGTAGCTAAAGCATTACCTAGTTGTCTGAAAGCTACAGCAGCAGCAGCAGTTTCTATTCGCCAATCTGCTGGATTGGTGCTAGACAATACGCTTATTGTCATGGTGCCACATGCAGTGGATACACTTTTAAACAGGACAAAAACCCAGCATCTTACGAGCGCCCGTTTATCGGGGTATGAGCTGACACTCTTGGCTAGTCACGTGCACATCAAGCGATGTAATACCCTAAATCCAGCTACATTGTTACCAATCCCAGTAGAGAAAGACATTCAAGAGCAACATGATTGTTTTCTCCGTACAGAGGAGGAGACAAAAGGTAGGATTGATTTAAAAGATACGCCGCTCCTGGACCCGGATGGGATCCTATGGGTGGATGGTTCGTGTTTTAAGCTCCCCAATGGTGAAACGACTGCAGCCTATGCTGTTACCACTTTGCATACGATTGTGGAGACAGCACGCATTAGGCAGAATTCAGCCCAAGCAGCTGAATTGATAGCTCTGACTAGAGCTTGTGTATTGGCCGAAGGGAAGAGAGTGAATGTGTTCACCGACAGCCAATATGCATTTGGGGTGGCCCACAGTTTTGGACGCCTTTGGAGGGAAAGAGGATTCTTTACCTCACATGGTACTAAAATACAGCATGGTCAGTTAGTGAATGACCTTTTGGAATCACTTGCTTTACCCACTCAGATAGCAATTGTGAAGCGTAGTGCGCATAAAAGGGTCACTGATGATGTGGGTGAAGGAAACGCTTTTGCGGATCAGATAGCGAAAGAGACAGCGAGAGATGTGACGAGTCATATGTATGTTGCTGGACCTGCTAGATGGGTCAGTCAAGGAGGAATGTGTGAGGACACAATAGAAAGTGTGAAAATGATTCAGGAAGAGGCTACAGAGAAAGAATTGAGTAAGTGGAGAGATAGTACGGGAATGTTGGATGCGACAGGATGTTGGATAGAATTGTCAGAACACCAACGTTGGCTGTTACCAGACGCCTATGTACTTCCAGTAGTGACTATGGCACATGGTCCAGCCCACATCAGTGCGAAAGGAATATGCAAGCTTTTGGCTCCGGTATGGCAGAATGCAGGGATTCCTAAATGTGCAGACAATCTTGTTAAACATTGCATTGTTTGTTTGATGCACAACCCAGGAAGAGGGACACCAACCCCAGCAGGCCATTTTGCTCCCCCAACGTATCCTTTTGAGGTAGTGCAGATAGACTACATTCATATGGAGAGATGCAGAAACCTAAAGTATGTCCTTGTGGTGGTATGTGCCTTTTCCAGATGGATAGAGGCCTACCCCCTAAAGGATAATACTGCCTTGTCTACAGCTAAGGTCCTTCTGAAAGAATACTTCCCGAGGTTTGGTTTACCTCGAATTGTCTGGAGTGACAATGGAAGTGAATTCGTGGGTCAAATCATGCAGAAAGTATGTGCAGGTCTTGGGATTAAGCAAAAATTCCACGCGGCAAACCACCCTCAGTCAGCGGGTTTGGTAGAGTGCTATAATGGCACTCTCAAGCTTAAACTTGCAAAGATACAAGCCAGCACAGGTCTTGCCTGGCCCGACGCCTTACCTCTAGCCCTCTTGTCAACTCGAACAACTGTTCATTCTCGTGTGGGACTTAGCCCATATGAGATTGTGTTCGGACGCCCGGCTAATGTCTGGGGTGTCCCTAGACCCAAGAAGTACTCTGACATAGAATACCCAATGTTAATTGACTATTTGCATGACCTCACCACTAAATTGCGTGTTCTCCATCAGCAGGTACAAGACACCTTGCCACAGGCTTCCTCAGATCCTGGGCACACCCTCCAACCTGGCGACTGGGTGTGCCTTAAGAATTTTCAGAGGAAGAGGAATTTGGAGCCTCGCTGGCGGGAGCCAAGACAGGTCCTGCTGACAACACGTACAGCCGTAAAAGTCGTTGGGAAGAAGAACTGGATCCATGGTGTGCACTGCAAAGGGTACCCTTGCCTTTGCCTTTTGATCAGTGGGTCCGCGAAGGTATAGGTGATTGTGAAGGAGAGAGAGTTCCCCGGTTTGTACCTTTTGGCGATGCACACCTAGAATGGACTCGGCCTGAGAAAGAGGACGATGATGTTTTGCAAGAAGCTGTACCATCGCATCTCAGAATAGATACAACTGATCCAGAGACACTTTTTCAAGACCAGACTGTGTCAAACAAGGATAGATACAATCTGAGGCCTAGAGTGGCCAAAGACATTTGAAATTTATTTTTATTTTTTCTCCCCTTCGTTCCTAAACTGCATTTTTTTATTTCTTAGATTGCATTTTTGAATTTTTGAATTGTATATATTTTCTTCCTTATGTGATACTGGACTCATCCCATTTTTGCAGGGTCGTAGTAGGAGACTTGGTTTGTGACCTGAGTAGTGGCACTAGGTCTGCAGGACTTGCAGTGTCATAGGACGGCCAATAACCACAACTGAGCGAGATAGGAAGATTGCCACGAGCAACACTTTAGGGGATGACTTCCGGTGAATCAGAAATTGATAAAAAAACAAAATGAAGGAAAAATATTGTAAATTACTATTTAATAGATGTGGCGTAGTATTATGTGTTTTAATTCTGTTATGTGTTTTATTAGCTTGTGTGGGTTGGGTTATTCACACTTTGCAGCCAGCATCTGTACCTATATCTACCTCTCAACCCATACCTTTTCGCACTACTATTTCCCCACACCAATTCTATATGCTACCAGGGCATGAACAAATTAGGAGAATGGAATATCTCAACAATTCATTCATCCAGCTATTACACCAGCATCAATTAGTAATCAATACCACCGATTGTTGGGTTTGTGGACTTTTACCCCATAATACAGATAAAGGAATGCCATATTTAGTTCTACCCTTCTCCCTAAAAGGATCTGCTTGGGCTTACACCTCTATGTTTGCCAATGCCTATGAGAACCAACATCGACATCCTGTTGGTCCGTATAGGGATGGAATTGACGTTAGTCATAATTCACTAATAAAGGGAATAGTGGCTATGTCAAAACATTATAAAACATTTAGTGAATTCCCCACCGACGAGCGACAAGCATACATTGACTGGAATGTGACACATTATGTCACTAGCCTTACAGACAGAGCCAAAAGGAAAGGATCCCCACCTATATATACTGTACCCCACCAAGGTCACCTATGTCTCCAAGCCAATGGTCAAAATCCTAAGGCTCAATTGGGAAAGAGCACTTGTAATATTACATATATCTATACATCCCGAACGTCTCCACCATTGGTAGCATCTCAAGGAACATATTTCGTCTGCCATGACAGAGCCTATACATGGTTACCAGCCAATTTCTCAGGGACTTGTTATATGGCTTTTCTCCTCCCTCCAACATATTCAGCTCCTTCGGGACATCACAAGACAAGGTACGGCAGAGGGGTTATTGCTTTGGAGGACACAGCAGGACAGGAAGGAGGTGACTTCCTTAAAGGATTCCTCCCATTTTGGGGCCCTATGGCCAATAGTAGAAATATCAGACATCTCATTCGGGTAGTTGAGGCAACAATAAATGAAACTGTCGGAGCACTGAGTAATATCACTGCTGAGCTTCAGGCGGATCGCCTTATGACATTACAGAACAGAATGGTGTTAGACATCATTCTCGCAGATCGTGGTGGAGTCTGTACATTGATTGGATCGAGTTGTTGCATTTATATACCTGATAACGCCCCTACAGTATACCAGGCCATCTCTAAATTGCACCACATTGCTGAGTCCATCCACCAGGACAAAGGAAATTGGTCTCTGATGGGATGGTTTTGTGAACTACTGTCCACATGGGGATGGAAGGTATTGACCTTTGTTGGAGTAGTTTTGGCCATCATCTTCTTGTGTTGCCTTTGTTTACAATGTGGCCCCGCAATATGTGGTCTTTGTGCTATCATGTGTGTCCCAAGACCCATGCCACAGAAAACGGAGAATATGAAGATGAAGATGATGTTGCAGCAACAGCTTGACGACTTCATGACCATCGACATTGATTCAGATTAGCGTGAGTCTTTGTGTATTGCCTGCGTAATGGCAAAAGGAGGGTCTGAGGTTCTTTAATTTTGACCCCATCTTACAGTCACCGCCATTTTTGTGTTGCCTTTACACAGGCTGCTCGATGAGCGAAGTGTCTCTGCCCTTTTGGACTGCAACGTGTCAAAACCCCCTCCGTCCTTGTCCTTAAACCAATCTCAGACACCAGCCGGCCTAACTAATCCTTGTCTGGACTACCTAATCCCCGTATCAACTATCTGTTAGCCTTTAGTATTCTCCTCTCGCCATATCTTATCTTCTGGCCTTCGCTATTCTCTCCCTGTGTTTTCCTACTTTGTAACCTTCCTCTTGAAGCATACAGATATGTCCTGCCATTGCAAACACCGAACTATGGGTACCAGTATTGATTAACTTTGGGGGCTGGATAACACACAACATGTAAGCAGAGAGCATTCTGGTGACACAATATCTTGTTTTCAAACTCTCCTGATTGGCTAAAAATTTATGCGATGGGTGTATGTTTCTACAGATGTATTTCGACGATAAAAGCTTGTGAGCCACGGAGTCAAGTGGCAGTCTCCTGAGAACCTACTTGATGTACTTCTTGGACAACTGTGCTTAGCTGCAGCTAATAAACTTGGTTTTCTACGCCAACAGGGTATTCCGTGTCTCTGTGCAACAAGGCAGGTGAACCCGAAGATTTCAGGCGTGCCCTGCGCCGCCAGGCCCAAAGGCCCGGTTCTTCAGCGGTATGTTCTTGGTGGTGAAGACCTTGAGAGCGGAGGATAAGGATTTCCTCCATTTCCTACATTGAGTGCGATGGTTGGTGAAGAATATGAAGTCATTGATAATCGTGGCCCTATTGATGCAAAAGTAGGAGTCTAGGAAGAGAGTTTCTATGTTCAGTTTGAACCTTTTGTGTTTGAGATTTTTTGCAGCAGTTTTGGTTAAGTTTGGTGGGTAGTCAATTTTGAAAGAGTTGTGACCAGCAGGAGAAAGTAGGGGTATTGGTGTCTTGAAGTGAGGTGAATCCATGATGATGAAATCGTAGGGCAGGGAGGAACCAGGGAAGAAGGAGGGGAGTAGCTAAAAGACACAAGTAGGGGAGAACAAGGAGAATGAATATAGGGTGCTAGTAGAGGGAAAACTAATTCTAAGATGTTTGCCACTTTGGAGAATATGGAGTGTAGGCTTATTTCTGTTACTATGCACATACACTATATATATATATATATATATATATATATATATATATATATATATATATATATATATATGTGTATGTGGTTCCGTGATTTTGAGATATATATATATATATATCTCTCAAAACCACGGAATATCCACTGACAAGAATATCCACGAGCCCACTGATCCGGTAAAAAGGTATTTATTTAGGCAAAAAAGACACGTTTCGACCACAGCCGTGGTCTTGCTCACATGTATATGTACACACCCACACATACACACACACTACCTGGTAGGATCTGAGTGGCTTCCAACACTTCAACCAGGAAGTGTTGGCGGCCATTCCATGACCAATATACATGATAGCACTCCATTGAAAAGCATTGTAGTTTTTGAGGGTCAGAAAAGAAAAGAACATATAAAGGGTGATAACAGATTTTAGTTACAATATAAATCATTTGGTGATGGTACCATGCTAATTTTAGGAATTGTGGTGTGTTCTAAGGTGATTTTTCCTTGTGAAAAACCTTCTGCTGGGATCTCATGAATCATGTTTCAGAGAAAACTGTTTTCTCATGCTTTTCCTGTAGAGGTTATGGAAGATGCTCCAGAAGCCAAAATGAGAGCATATTTTTCTGTAAATTCACACTATCTTTCTCAGCCATATGAAAATGTAGTCTGGAATTCTCAGTAAATCATGTACTTCCAACAGGAGCAGCCTGTCAGTTGATTCCCTTCTGTTCTACTGCAGCCTCCCAGAGTGTTTTAAAGAACAATAAGAGTGCTACCAGTGTTACTTATGACACAAGTATGGCACACCTGAAGCCATGTTGATTAAATGAAACTGGTAAAACTTAAAGCATTTAATTCAAATGGAACAAAATGAGGGGGTTCAGTTTATCATAAAAATTATGGTTAGTGCTGAAGAAAGAAAAATGAGGACACATTTTAAGAGAGTTCTCAAATAACTTCGCGGAGGGGCGAGCTTACCAGCAGCAGCAGCGGGCGGACAACACAGGCGGAGCTGTGTGGTGGGGGAGCGACCTACCTGGCAAGGTCAAGGGTCGCTCTCCTCACCGCGCAGCGGCCGCCATATATGGGGAGGTGGGAGGGAGGAGCAGCTGGGAGGCAGGGGCAGTGAATGGGCAGTCAGGGGGGCGGGGCCGCAGGGGACGCAGCTGCGGGAATGGAGAGAGGCAGCGGTGGCACAGAAGGAAAAATGGAGAGAAAACAAGCAGAGAAATACGGGCACAGTACAATGGGGCAGCGAGGGGCACAGAAGGAAAAATGGAGAGAAAACAAGCAGAGAAATACGGGCACAGTACAATGGGGCAGCGAGGGGCACAGAAGGAAAAATGGAGAGAAAACAAGCAGAGAAATACGGGCACAGTACAATGGGGCAGCGAGGGGCACAGAAGGAAAAATGGAGAGAAAACAAGCAGAGAAATACGGGCACAGTACAATGGGGCAGCGAGGGGCACAGAAGGAAAAATTGAGAGAAAACAAGCAGAGAAATACGGGCACAGTACAATGGGGCAGCGAGGGGCACAGAAGGAAAAATGGAGAGACAAAAAGCAAAGAAATACGGGCACCGAGGCCACAAGCGGAGGGGCGAGCTTACCAGCAGCAGCAGCGGGCGGACAACACAGGCGGAGCTGTGTGGTGGGGGAGCGACCTACCTGGCAAGGTCAAGGGTCGCTCTCCTCACGCGCAGCGGCCGCCATATATGGGGAGGTGGGAGGGAGGAGCAGCTGGGAGGCGGGAGGCAGGGGCAGCGAATGGGCAGTCAGGGGGCGGGGCCGCAGGGACGCAGCGGCGGGAATGGAGAGAGGCAGCGGGGGCACAGAAGGAAAAATGGAGAGAAAACAAGCAGAGAAAAATGGGCACAGTACAATGGGGCAGCGAGGGGCACAGAAGGAAAAATGGAGAGAAAACAAGCAGAGAAATACGGGCACAGTACAATGGGGCAGCGAGGGGCACAGAAGGAAAAATGGAGAGAAAACAAGCAGAGAAATACGGGCAGAGTACAATGGGGCAGCGAGGGGCACAGAAGGAAAAATGGAGAGAAAACAAGCAGAGAAATACGGGCACAGTACAATGGGGCAGCGAGGGGCACCGAAGGAAAAATGGAGAGAAAACAAGCAGAGAAATACGGGCACAGTACAATGGGGCAGCGGGGGCACAGAAGGAAAAATGGAGAGAAAACAAGCAGAGAAATACGGGCACAGTACAATGGGGCAGTGAGGGGCACAGAAGGAAAAATGGAGAGAAAACAAGCAGAGAAATACGGGCACAGTACAATGGGGCAGCGGGGGCACAGAAGGAAAAATGTAGAGAAAACAAGCAGAGAAATACGGGCACAGTACAATGGGGCAGCGAGGGGCACAGAAGGAAAAATGGAGAGAAAACAAGCAGAGAAATACGGGCACAGTACAATGGGGCAGCGGGGGCACAGAAGGAAAAATGGAGAGACAAAAAGCAAAGAAATACGGGCACCGAGGCCACAAGCGGAGGGGCGAGCTTACCAGCAGCAGCAGCGGGCGGACAACACAGGCGGAGCTGTGTGGTGGGGGAGCGACCTACCTGGCAAGGTCAAGGGTCGCTCTCCTCACCGTGCAGTGGCCGCCATATATGGGGAGGTGGGAGGGAGGAGCAGCTGGGAGGCGGGAGGCAGGGGCAGCGAATGGGCAGTCAGGGGGCGGGGCCGCAGGGACGCAGCGGCGGGAATGGAGAGAGGCAGCGGGGGCACAGAAGGAAAAATGGAGAGAAAACAAGCAGAGAAATACGGGCACAGTACAATGGGGCAGCGAGGGGCACAGAAGGAAAAATGGAGAGAAAACAAGCAGAGAAATACGGGCACAGTACAATGGGGGAGCGAGGGGCACAGAAGGAAAAATGGAGAGAAAACAAGCAGAGAAATACGGGCACAGTACAATGGGGCAGCGAGGGGCACAGAAGGAAAAATGGAGAGAAAACAAGCAGAGAAATACGGGCACTGTACAATGGGGCAGCGAGGGGCACAGAAGGAAAAATGGAGAGAAAACAAGCAGAGAAATACGGGCACAGTACAATGGGGCAGCGAGGGGCACAGAAGGAAAATGGAGAGAAAACAAGCAGAGAAATACGGGCACAGTACAATGGGGCAGCGAGGGGCACAGAAGGAAAAATGGAGAGAAAACAAGCAGAGAAATACGGGCACAGTACAATGGGGCAGCGGGGGCACAGAAGGAAAAATGGAGAGAAAACAAGCAGAGAAATACGGGCACCTTACAATGGGGCAGCGGGGGCACAGAAGGAAAAATGGAGAGAAAACAAGCAGAAAAATACGGGCACAGTACAATGGGGCAGCGAGGGGCACAGAAGGAAAAATGGAGAGAAAACAAGCAGAGAAATACGGGCACAGTACAATGGGGCAGCGGGGGCACAGAAGGAAAAATGGAGATAAAACAAGCAGAGAAATACGGGCACAGTACAATGGGGCAGCGAGGGGCACAGAAGGAAAAATGGAGAGAAAACAAGCAGAGAAATACGGGCACAGTACAATGGGGCAGCGAGGGGCACAGAAGGAAAAATGGAGAGAAAACAAGCAGAGAAATACGGGCACAGTACAATGGGGCAGCGGGGGCACAGAAGGAAAAATGGAGAGACAAAAAGCAAAGAAATACGGGCACCGAGGCCACAAGCGGAGGGGCGAGCTTACCAGCAGCAGCGGGCGGACAACACAGGCGGAGCTGTGTGGTGGGGGAGCGACCTACCTGGCAAGGTCAAGGGTCGCTCTCCTCACTGCGCAGCGGCCGCCATATATGGGGAGGTGGGAGGGAGGAGCAGCTGGGAGGCGGGAGGCAGGGGCAGCGAATGGGCAGTCAGGGGGGCGGGGCCACAGGGGACGCAGCAGCGGGAATGGAGAGAGGCAGCGGGGGCACAGAAGGAAAAATGGAGAGAAAACAAGCAGTGAAATACGGGCACAGTACAATGGGGCAGCGAGGGCACAGAAGGAAAAATGGAGAGAAAACAAGCAGAGAAATACGGGCACAGTACAATGGGGCAGCGAGGGGCACAGAAGGAAAAATGGAGAGAAAACAAGCAGAGAAATACGGGCACAGTACAATGGGGCAGCAAGGGGCACAGAAGGAAAAATGGAGAGAAAACAAGCAGAGAAATACGGGCACAGTACAATGGGGCAGCGAGGGGCACAGAAGGAAAAATGGAGAGAAAACAAGCAGAGAAATACGGGCACAGTACAATGGGGCAGCGAGGGGCACAGAAGGAAAAATGGAGAGAAAACAAGCAGAGAAATACGGGCACAGTACAATGGGGCAGCGGGGGCACAGAAGGAAAAATGGAGAGAAAACAAGCAGAGAAATACGGGCACAGTACAATGGGGCAGCGAGGGGCACAGAAGGAAAAATGGAGAGAAAACAAGCAGAGAAATACGGGCACAGTACAATGGGGCAGCGGGGGCACAGAAGGAAAAATGGAGAGAAAACAAGCAGAGAAATACGGGCACAGTACAATGGGGCAGCGAGGGGCACAGAAGGAAAAATGGAGAGAAAACAAGCAGAGAAATACGGGCACAGTACAATGGGGCAGCGGGGGCACAGAAGGAAAAATGGAGAGACAAAAAGCAAAGAAATACGGGCACCGAGGCCACAAGCGGAGGGGCGAGCTTACCAGCAGCAGCAGCGGGCGGACAACACAGGCGGAGCTGTGTGGTGGGGGAGCGACCTACCTGGCAAGGTCAAGGGTCCCACCCGATCACGAGCCTGACTCTGATTGTCTGCCAACACTTCAAACCAGGAAGTTTTGGCAGCCATCTTGTGACTCGGTTGAACCGAGTCACAAGCAAAAAGGTAAAAAATCATTAAAAAACAAGAAAAGGGACAGGGTAGAAACACACTGACCCCCTAGGCCTGGTCAGGGGATCCCACAGGGACTCCCAGGGCCAAAAAAAGCATTAAAAAAATATATTTTTGGCAGGATTCGCGTAGGGTGCATGAATCCCGCTGAACATTTTAAAAAAATGAAGTGCGGTCTCCTGCACTTCGTTTACTTTAGCCTCCGGGTGGGCCAGGTCCCGGGGTAAATGTTTAAAATACATGCGGGGCCACATGGGCTCCAGCAGTCCCAGGGACCGCCACCTCCTGGGGGCTTTTTAATAATCAAAAAGCATGGGGGGGCTCCTGCCCCGAGGACCACCACCTCCCCGGGGCATTACTTAATTAGTGTTCCCTCTTTCTGCACCTCTCCTGCCTGTTTCTGCACCTCTCTTGCCTCTTCCTGCACTTCTCTTGCCTCTTTCTGCACCTCTGTTGCTTCTTTCTGCAACCCTGTTCCCTCTTTCTGCACCTCTCCTGCCTGTTTCTGTACCTCTCTTGCCTCTTTCTGTATGCCTCTTACTGCACCTCTTTTGCTTCTTTCTGCATCCCATTTGCCTCTTTCTGTACCCCTCTTCCCTCTTTCTGCAAGTCTCTTCCCTCTTTCTGCACCTCTCTTGCCTCTTTCTGCACCTCTCCTGCCTCTTACTGCAGTTCTCTTGCCTCTTTCTGCAGTTCTCTTGCCTCTTTCTGTACCCCTCTTCCCTCTATCTGCAAGTCTCTTCCCTCTTTTTGTGCGTCTCTTGCCTCTTTCTGCACCTCTCTTGCCTCTTTCTGCAGTTCTCTTGCCTCTTTCTGCAGCTCTGTTGCTTCTTTCTGCACTTCTCTTCCCTCTTTCTGCACCTCACTTGCCTCTTTCTGCACCTCTCTTGCCTCTTTCTGCACCTGTTTTGCTTATTTCTGCATCTTACTTGCCTCTTTCTGCACTTCTCTTCCTCTTTTCTGCACTTTTCTTGTTTCTTTCAGCAACTCTCTTGTCCGTTTCATCACTTCTCTTGCTTCTTTCTGCACCTCTGCTGCTTCTTTCTGCACCCCTCTTGCCTCTTTCTGCACCCGTCTTGCCTCTTTCTGCACCCCTCTTGCCTGTTTCTGTATCTCTCTTGCCTCTTTCTGCACTTCTCTTGCCTCTTTCTGCACCTCTGTTGGTTCCTTCTGCACTTCTATTCCCTCTTTCTGTACCCCTCTTTCCTCTTTCTGCACCTCTGTTGCTTCTTCCTGCACTTCTCTTGCTTCTTTCTATACCCCCTTGCTTCTTTCTGCACCCCTCTTCCCTCTTTCTGCCCCGCCTGCCTTTTTCAGCAGTTATCTTGCCGCTTTCTGCACCTCTGTTGCTTCTTTCTGCACTTCTCTTGCCTCTTTCTGCACTCCTCTTGCCCCTTTCTGCACCTCTGTTGGTTCTTTCTGCACTCCTCTTGCTTCTTTCGGCACCTCTCTTGCAAATTTCTGTACCTCTCTTGCCTCTTTCTACACCCCTCGTCCTTCTTTCTGCACCTCTCCTGCCTCCGTCTGCACCCCGTTCCATCTTTCTACACCTTGTTTGCCTGTTTGTACAACTTTCTTGCCTCTTTCTGCAGTTCTCTTGCCTCTTTCTGCACCCTCTTCCCTCTTTCTGCACCCCTCTTTCCTCTTTCTGCACCTTTCTTCCCTCTTTCTGCACTTCACTTTCCTCTTTCTGCATCACTGTTGTTTTTTCTGCACTTCTTTTGCTTCTTTCTGAACCTCTCTTGCTTCTTTCTGCACCTCTCTTGCCTCTTTCTGCACTCGTCTTTACTCTTTCTGCACATCTCTTGTCTCTTCGTGCACCTCTCTTGTCTCTTTGTGCGCCTCTCTTGCCTTTTTCTACACTTCTGATGTCTCTTGCTGCACCTCTTGCTTCTTTCTGCACTTCTCTTGCCTCTTTCTGCACCTCTGTTGCTTTTTTCAGCACTTCTCTTGCCACTTTCTGCACCCCTCTTGCTTCTTTCTGCACTTCTGTTGCTTCTTTCTGTACTTCTCTTGCTTCTTTGTGCACTTCTGTTGCTTATTTCTGTATCACTCTTGCCTCTTTCTGCACCCCTCTTCCCTATTTCTGCACCTCTCTTGCCTCTTTCTGCACCCGTTTACTCTTTCTGTACCTCCTTTGCCTGTTTCTGCACCTCTCTTCCCTCTTTCTGCACCTCTTTGCCTCTTTCTGCACTGATATTGCCTCTTTCAGCACCTCTGTTGCTTTTTTCAGCACTTCTCTTCCATCATTATGTACCCCTCAAGCCTCTTTTTGCACCTCGGTTGCTTCTTTCTGTACTTCCCTTGCTTCTTTCTGCACCTCTCTTGCTTCTTTCTGCACCCCTCTTGCGTCTTTCTGCACCCCTCTTCCTGCACCTCTCTTGCCTCCTTCTGCACCTCTCTTGCCTTTTTTTACAGTACTCTTGCCTCTTTCTGCACCTCTGTTGCTTCTTTCTGCACTTCTCTTGCCTCTTTCAGCACCCCTCTTGCCTCTGTCTACACCTCTGTGGGTTCTTTCTGCTCTTCTCAAGCCTTTTTCTGCACCTCGCTTGGCTTTTTCTGAGCATCTCTTGCCTTTTTCTGTGCATCTCCTGCCTCTTTCTGCACTTCTCTTAACTCTTTCTGCACTTCTCTTGCTTCTTTCTGCACTTCTCTTGCTTCTTTCTGCGCTTCTCTTGCTTCTTTCTGCACTTTTCTTGCCTCTTTCTGCATCCCTGTTCCCTCTTTCTGCACCTCTCTTGCCTGTTTCTGCACCTCTCGCCTCTTTCTGCACCCCTGTTTCCTCTTTCTGCATCTCTCTTGCCTGTTTCTGCAACTCTCTTGCCTCTTTCTGCAGTTCTCTTTCCTGTTTCTGCACCTCTCTTGCCTCTTTCTGCTCCTCTCTTGCCTCTTCCTGCACATTTCTTACTCTTTCGGTACCTCTCTTGTTTTTTTCTGTGCTTCTCTTGCTTCTTTCTGCACTTCTCTTGCCTCTTTCTGCACCTCTGTTGGTTCTTTCTGCACTTTTCTTGCCTCTTTCTGTACCTCTGTTGCTTCTTTCTACACTTCTCTTGCTTCTTTCTGTAACTCTCCTGCTTCTTTCTGCACCCCTCTTGCGTCTTTCTGCACCCCTCTTCCCTCTTTCTGCACCTCTCTTGCCTCTTTCTGCACCTCACTTACCTCTTTCTACAGTTCTCTTGCCTCTTTCTTCACCTCTGTTACTTCTTTCAGCACTTCTCATGCCCCTTTCTGCACCCCTGTTCCCTCTTTCAGCACCTCTCTTGCCTGTTTCTGAACCTCTTGCCTCTTTCTGCACCCCTGTTCCCTCTTTCTGCACCTCTCTTGCCTGTTTCTGCACCTCTCTTGCCTCTTTCTGCAGTTCTCTTTCCTGTTTCTGCACCTCTCTTGCCTCTTTCTGCTCCTCTCTTGCCTCTTTCTGCATGTCTCTTGTCTCTTTCTATACTTCTCTTGCCTCTTTCCGCACTTCTCTTGCTTCTTTCTGCACATTTCTTACTCTTACTGCACCTCTCTTGTTTTTTTCTGAAATTCTCTTGCTTCTTTCTGTACTTCTCTCGCCTGTTTCTATATTGAAATGGGAAATGCAAGCTGTAAAGTTTAAAGGTCTGCGTGCTCTCGTGACTGAGGTATATGTTTACTTGTACATGTATTCACACATGTGTTATGCATCTGAAGATGGTAGCTCAAAAAGCGGGTAGCTTCTCTTATAGGTGGTCCAATATTCTTAGTTCTGCTCTGTCATTCGGTTGCACAGGCAGACATGTCTTTTGTATATAGGTGTTATAGAGCCCCTCAAATATACTATTGAATATGCATGTGAGCAGAAAAAAATACATCCACCTTCTTGTACACAAATTTACAGAGTATGCTGTTTGAAACACGGATATTCAAGTATTTGTATGTTTTTATGTAACATGTCACCAGGTAAAAGCAGAGACACACGCATGCATAACTTCACAAACTTGGTCAGACTTACAACAGTAATATGGTTAGGATTGCTGTTTTACATGTGGTAGGCCTAACATTCTGAGCAGTCGATGAATAGTGAATCTTCAAGAGAAAAGTGAGGTTTAAGACATCTTGGGAGAAGGATTAGTGATTAGGCTACTTTGTATGAGTCTGTGGAAAGGTACAGTCGAAGTAGGCCTCTTTCTGCACCTCTGTTGCTTCTTTCTGTACTTCTCTTGCTTCTTTTTGTACCTTTCTTCCTCTTTCTGGACTTCTGTTGCCTCTTTCTGCATTTTTCTTGCTTCTTTCTGTACCTTTCTTCCTCTTTCTGCACCTCTCTTGCATCTTTCTGCACTTCTCTTGCTTCTTTGTGCGCCTTTCTTCCTCTTTCTGTACTGTACCAATCATCGATAAAACGACACCAGACCTTTATGTTCTGTTTCCACTTGTGTTTCGTATTCCACCCTGAGCACATGCTCCTCCCACCAGCCCATGTGAAGATTCGCATAGCTGGGGACGAAGCAGGTGCCCATGGCCGTGCCCCTCAATTGTCTGTAGGTGTCTCTCCCAAATAGAAAAAAAGTTGTTTTCCAGGCATGTTTCAGCCATTGTGGTCAGCATCTAAGAGTGTTGGTATAGGTTTATAGGTCTGGTGCCCAAAAAGTGCCTAAGCGCCCTTAGGCCATCGCTGTGCGCTATAATCGTATACAACAAGGCCACATCTAATGTGATTAATAGATCTGATTCTTCCCAGGGGACACTGTAAAGTTTTGCAAAAAATCCCTGGTGTCCTGAATATAGGCCGGCAGGGATTTTACAATATCTTGCAAAAAATGATCTATGTACCTAGATGAGGTTTCGAACAAACTACCTATGGCCGATGTTATCGGTCGGCCTGGAGGGGTGTACATATCCCTATGGATTTTTGGAATTAGATACAGGATTGGTGTTATTGGGTTATCTACTTTAAGATATTGGTACTCACCCTCCGTGATGAGTCCTAACCCCCTCAATCTGGCTAATTCCTTGTGGTATTTGTTCTTTACCTCTTAAAGATTACTCTGTGGTACCCTTTTATAACATTATAGCAATGCAAATTTACACATGGGCAGGTGGAAGGAGCAGGTGGTCCGCACAAAATACCAAGATGAATGGCAGCACCATATCATGCATTGGAGTCGTTTTATTGACGACTTGTTCGTGGTATGGAAAGGTTCCGAAAGGGAAGCAAAGGAGTTCATTAAGAAAATACAAGTGAACAATTTAAACTTAAGATTCACAAGCAACATCAGTGATACTAGTGTAAATTTCTTGGATCTCACAGTATATATACAGAATGGCAAGCTTGAAACCAAATTATACAGAAAACCAACAGCAGGTAACACGTTGCTTCATGCAACTAGTTTCCATCCAAAAACTTGATTAGAAGCATCCCGTATGGGGAATGTTTAAGAAGATGAGAAACTGCAGCAATCCGGTAGAAACTAAAAATGAGATATCTTGCTTGAAAAACAGATTTAAAGCGAGAGGATACTCAGATGATTGCATTGAATCAGCGGTCTTCAAGGCAAATAAAAAACCGAGGGAGGAAAACCTATTCAGTAAAAGTAAAACCAAAGAAAAACGTGAGAAAATCAACACAGATCAGTGTAGAATAATAACTACCTACAGTAAACAGCAAGCCAATTTCAGAAGTATTTTAAATAAACATTGGCATATCGTACGGAATGATCCTACCTTAGGTAAAGTAATACCCCGTAAGCCAAGGATAACTTTTAGGTGAGCAAAATCACTCAAGCAAGTACTTGTCAGTAACATGTTAAAAGATATGAAATTAACAAAGCCAAAACCAACGTGGCTAAATAGGAAACAAGGTTTTCTAAAATGTTCAAAATGCAAAGCCTGCCTCCATGGAAAAAACACGACATCATACAAGTCAGGTCTATCGAACATGGTGAAAAAAATTAAAGGCGAGTTCAACTGTAAGACAGAGTTTGCGGTGTAGGTGCTTCAGTGCCCTTGTGGCCTGAGATACGTAGGGAGCACAATTCTGGCGGTACATAAACGTATACTTCAACATTTAAGAGCAATAACAAAATGGCTATAGATCATATCCTGTAGCTCGCCATTTTGAAATTTTTCACAACAAAGATGTAAAAGGTTTAGCTTACTTTGCAATAGATGCAGTACCTCCCAATATAAGGGGTGGCAATCGGGAAATGAAATTAAGGAAATTAGAGTCTTGTTACATCATTGAACTAGACACTCAAATCCCAGGAGGATTGAATATGGAAGAAGACTTCCATACTCACTTGTGAGAAGTAACTGCTGTAACAAACTTCCTCGGTCCGCAGTATCTGTGTACATATATAAATTTTATCATGATGTATTATTTATTTCTTTCATTATAATTTTTAGTTTTTGGTAATTTCGTTTGAATTCACAATTGCACATAGCACTTTTAAAGACAGTCACTATTCAATAGTATAATATGTAGTGATACATTTACCCACCGGGGCTAAATTGCAATAGTATACCAAACAGGAAATGTAATTCCGAAAATCTGCCCACTTGGGCTGTAGTGTAAAAGCATGCAGTAAATTGCATACTTGTCATAGAAAATATCCTGTCTCAATTTTATGATTGACATGGTTGTGGTATATAACTGCAAACATTTTTTTTGTATTAAACATGTTATGAGTTGGGGGGTATTCATATCAGTAATGAGATTTAAACCTGAATTTATTTTTAAATTTAAATTTTGTTTACCTTCCATTTATGTGTCTGTACTTAAATGAAATTGCGATAAATCACTGTGATTTGTAAATACATTAAGGTTAATATATCAAAAACTACGAGTCTGTCTTCAGTAGTAATCTCACAGTAGTCTACACGTGACACGTGGTGAACAATGTGTTTAAAAAGTGTTTGAAAACTTTACTTCGGCATTGGTGAACAAGGCTGCTGCGCAGCCGAAACGCATTCAATGGAGGCCGGCAAATAAACATATTTGCGCATCTATACATGGCGTTGTCATCCTTTTTGTAAAGGTGAATGGTGATATATATATATATATATATATATATGTAAATATATATATATATATATATATATATATATATATATATATATATATATATCCCCCTCTGTTTTCGGCGACTTGCTCCCGGGCTGACCAGACTGCCGGTGGTGCACAGTGACAGCGCTTCGCCGCGCGCTGTTTCAATCAAAATAACACAGATTCCTCCTCCCCACAAGGACTCCACGGCACTCCGGTTTAGGTTCAAGGTGATTTTAATTCAATTCAGGCAAAAAGGCACTACGCCAATGCGTTTTTGGTGCACATAGGCACCTTGGTCACGACGCTGACCATGACTCAAAAGTTCACTTTTAACAGGAAACACAAAGTAATGAAAGTGGAAATCAAAATAGGACAGGAGCGAGATCGGATCAAGCACCGAGAAAGTCGTCGCCATTTTAGAGTGGTTAAAATGGCATTAAGTTAGTAATAGCCCTGTTTTAAGGCTACGTTAAATACTCATGATATTTTGAGTTGGACAATCAATTAACTACAGATCATTTTTAACATTCATAATGTACAGTTAATTGGCTTAAAAAAAAACTATTAATTTTTTATTTATTTTTTGCAGTTTTCTCTTAGAGATCAATTTATAAATAACCATTTCGCCCATGTGTGCATTTCAGCCATCTAGAACACTTGTGAAAGACTGTTCCTATTTCAGTAAAGTTAGAACCAATAGCTATTGCCACCTTAGTTAAGGAATTAATTCAAACCTCTTCTATACATAACTTTGCCCAAGTGGGCTTTCGAGTAATTGGCCACAGTATCTCATATCCTTGCAGAAAGGTCTGACTAAACAGATGAATTTATTGTAATCTCCTACTACAGTCATTCATCACAAAGGAGAGAGGTCTAAGGAAACTGGTCAGTATGTCATAAAACATAACTATTCTCAGCCATCACTGTGGAGTGAAGTCTCAATGAACAGCTTTAGCTGTCTAAAAGCATAACCATACACATACATCAGCAGGGGACATGTGTCAATGTAGAGGCTAGTTTACTGATAAATAGTACACCCGCTTTAAAAACAGGATTATAGATCAGATGACATATGTTAGAAATAGTAACACTCATTAGTAGTACAGAAAGAATAGTAATTTAACTTATGCAGTAGCTCAGTAGATATCTTTAAGTCTCAGAAACATTTACAAAGCACTTACACTCACTGGATTATGTCATCAATGATGTTATTTGAGATGTCTTCAGTGATGTCACTGATCATGTCATGAGTGATGTAATATGTGAGGTCATAAGCAGTGCCTTGTGGGGGAGTAAGTTATACTTAGTTTAAGTAACCAAATGTGTATATATATATATATATCCACAGTAAGCTCCTGCCGACTGCTGGGGGCCCGTGGGAGGTGGCAAATACACCAGCGGAGCGTGCCGGTTAACTTAAATCCCAAAGAAGTCGATTGACAAATGCTCTCAGGAACCACAGACTCACGGAAAATCCAAGGGTGTTTAATCAAAACAACGCGTTTCAGCCTCACAAGAAGCCTTGTTCACGTATGATTATGTGCACACGGAGCCATACTGATAAAGTAAAAACAGCTAAACATTGTTGTAGGACTAGAGATACTGAAGTCTCAAATTGCACCAAATAACAGCAGACATCTTGGAATGGACTAACGGCAATAGTGCAATGATACAATACAATAATTGTTGTATTGTATCATTGCACTATTGCCGTTTAAGGCCCCGGGGACCCCATCCCCCGGGGCCGGCCATACCCTTTTTTTTTTTTTAACTTTGGGGAGGGGGGCCGCGTGGCCCCCCTCCCGGGCCACTACTTGCCCCGGGGACCCCATCCCCCGGGGCTGGCTCTTCTCCATTGGGGACTGTGGGGGTCCCCAATCCCCCCACAGTCCCGCCGGCTCCCGTGTCCCTTGGGAGCCGGCATTGCTTTTACACATGGGGAGCAGCTAACATGCTGCTCCCCATGTGAAAAGCAATGTGCTTTGGATATTGGAAGAGAGAGCAGGTTTCCCTGCTCTCTCTTCCAATATCCAAAGCAGCTTGCTATGGCAGGACGGGAGCCGCGAGGCTCCCGTCCTGCCATAGCAAACTACAGTGTCCCGGGGTAGGCACCCGGGACACTGCAGGAGCCGGCCCTGGGGGTGGTGGTCCCCAGGGCCATCAAGGGCTCCAGGAGGGGGCCGCGCGGCCCCCTCCCATTCAGTTCACAGCCCCGGGGAGGTGGTGGTCCCCGGGGCTCTGGGGTCCGTAACGGACCCCCATATTTAAATGTTTAGTGCCCCGGGAGGTGGCGGTCCCGGGCGTGTGGGGGCTGGAGCCCCCCACACAGGTTTTTCAATTTATTAAAAAAGCCCCGGGGAGGTGGTGGTCCCCGGGGCTGCGGGAGGCTCAGAGCCCTCCCGCACCATTTAAAAAAAAGCCCTGGGGGGTGGCGGTCCCCGGGCTTGGGGGCCCTTGAGGCCCCCACACATTAAATTATCCCCCCACCATGCCCCCGGGACTTGGTCCACCCGGGGGCAAAATACAACCGAAGCGCGGGAGACCGCGCTTCGATTTGCTCGGCAGGATTCGCGCACCCTGAGCGCATCCTGCCGATTTTTTTTATTATTTTTTTTTTTTGCCCAGGGGGTCCTTGTGGGACCCCCTGAGCAAACCTAGCGGGTCAGGGTGTTTCTACCCTGCCCCCTTTGTGCGCTTTGCGCACTTGTTTCTGTCCCTCGGTTCTACCGAGGGACAAAATGGCTGCCAACATTTCCTGAATCGGAATGTTGACAGCCAATTAACATGCAGCTCGTGATCGGGACGGTGCGCGCAGGGTGCGCTGAGGGTACGCGGACCCTACTCGGCCATAGATATCACTATCTTTTTTACTTTTCATTTTCTCAGCAACTACTGAACGGATTTACACCATTTAACAAAAGGGTTCTTTCTGAACCAAGAACTACCTCTTTGCCAAATTTGGTGTAATTCCGTTCAGCAGTTCGGGCTGTAGCCGTGTCTAAAGTTTCCTATGGAAAAATGCATGGGGAAAACGCGTTTTGGGACCCCCCTTTTTTCTCGGCCCCCGCTTGACGAATCCCCCGAGACTTTCAGGGTAGGAGCGGACCGGAGCGGGCCACAAAGTTTGAAAAATTTCGCGAAGATACGTCAACGGGCAAGAGAGTTATTTCAAATAGAATGTCGCGGATTTCCTATGGATAATAGGTTGTAACTATAACTATCTACTGGCGACCGCCAGTAGATAATATATATATATATATATATATATATATATATATATATATATATATATATATATATATATATATATATGCCATTTACATTTATTCAAAATAAGAAAAGGAGACAGGTGAGAGACGTGCCATAGAGAGCTCACTGTAACCTTATCATCTGCTACACTCACTTATCACTCAGGAGAGAGTTCCCAGCGGAGTTCCCAGTCCTGTGTTTTGTAAACCACTACCCTAAATACTAATGACCATAATATCCCTGTACCCTTTGGATTTTTCAGCAAACCTCTAAGGTTTATTTAATTCTATTTCCTAACTACAACATCCCTGTGAGAAGTTGGCCTGGTATATGCTGTTCACTAATTAAAGTGGACACCTTGCACCAGTACAATTCGACTCTTATGGTAGGTAGGTTTAAGACAACCTTTATAGAAAGCTATCCTAGTGGTAGCTGTGGAGAGCAGCCTTCAGGCTAAGTCTTGGAGGAATGTAAAGCAGCTTGTTTTACCACACAATCTCTTGAATCACCAAATGAAAAGACACCACACAGGTATATATATCAAATATATATGTATTTATTAATAAACAACTCTCTACTAATCTCTTTATGAGATTAGAAGTCAGGAACATATGTACAATGCAAAGTTATCACAAATAAGTTAGCACAATCAAATATCACAATCTTAGTTTGGCTAGACCTAGGTCTAGAGCCGTTAGAATCGAGGGACCCCCAAGAACCACCCCAGGTAGTTGTAGGAGACCCACAGGGACGGACGCAGTGTCCTGGCACCGGTGCGAGTCCTGTACGAGTCTATGCGAACAGACGCGATTGAGATTTCAATGTTAAAGGTCCCTTGCGTGTTCGAGGCGAACACACCGATCGGTCCTTATACGAGTCGAAGGACGCGGTTACAGATAGAGTTGCAAGGGAGATGGACGCGCTGTGTCTAACACAGACGCGAACCTTGTACGAGTCAGCGCAATGGATATTCCAATGTTACAGGCCCCTTGTGTGTTCGAGGCGAACACCGATCGGACTCAGTACGAGTTGAAGGACACGGTTATAGATAGGGTTACAAGGGAGATGGACGCGATGTGTCTAACACAGACGCGAACCCTGTACGAGTCAGCGCAATTGTCGCACTTAGAAAATAAGAGTTTTAGGGCACTTCTAGGGTAGCTACAAGCAAGCCACTTACAGGGTAAGTAGTTCTAGGGCCCACACCCACGGGAGCACCGTAATGCTAAAGTTACCTCACCCAGGGGAGCCGGGTGCATAGGTGTCCTTTGGTGTCGGGTCGCGGCATCGTTTTCAATGGGAGCCAGTGAAGACTTGCTGCTTGCGGCGACAGAAGAAGTGTCCGTTGGAATCCAAGCCTGGATTCGGAAGGAGGAAGATCTGAAAGCAGAGGGGACAGTGTTCACAGTCACTTGGCAGTGACCTGGGGCAAGGAAGATGAATGCCCACCGTCGTCGACAGATTCAGGTCGTTCACTGGTGTCTTGACTCTTCAACCACAAGGTCCATGAGGCGTCGAGGATGGCCAGGAGCTGGATTCAGCGTGTCCCACAAAGTCTGCAGCTGACTGCAGTGTCGGCGACCCGATTGGAGCCAACAAGCCTTAGTAGCAGCAAGTCTCGTGGTGGAACGGAAAAGTCAATGGTGCAGACAAGCAAGGTCTGAGGAACTTACCCAGCAAGGGTAGTTCAGGGCAGGCCTGGAGCAACCAGGGGAGCCCTTTGGTTTCTTTGGAAAGTCTTCTGGGGACCCACAAGCTGGCTGGCAAGGGATCACGAAGATGCCTCAGGAGGATTCACTCAACAGGGGCCCACGGTCACTCGGGACGGTGTAGGCCTCCGATTTTGGGAGGGATCTCTGCTGGAGGCTGGGACCACACGTGGTCCAAAGCACAAGTTCATAGAACGTCGTGAAGGGGTTGCACTCGACAATAGTGCACGGTACCCAGGGTCTGCAGTTGCTCGTGGGGTCCACTTGCCTCAGCTTCGCTGGGGACTCACGATGGCCTTGGAGGGGTCAGGAAATCCTCTTCCTGGGCTGCAGGGACTTCGGGCTCCGGCGGGAGTGGCGTCGTTTGCGACCGTCATTGTCGTTTTTGGTGCCTGCCAAGCAGGGGAGTCACTCCTTGACTCCAAGGGAGATTCTTCCGTCTTCCAAAGGTAGTGGAACGTCGAAGGTCCGGGATTCTTCTTGTAGAGCGTCGTCCAGGGGTATCTAGTTTGCAATGCACAGGTTCCCCCTCTTATACTAAAAGAAAGGGAGGGACTAGCTCTATGACCCCACGTATGGGAGGGTCAGGGGAGTGGGTGGCTACACCCACTTCCCTTTGTCCAGTTTCACGCCAGAGCAGGGGCAGGTAGCCCCTGAGCTGGTTTGAACTGGCATATGCACAGAGGAGCCTTCTGCTCCCCCCAGTGCAGGACTTCAAAGCACTCTAAGAGTGCACCCACCCAGCCCCAATACACTAAACCCTGTCTGGAAGGTGGTCACACCCTCCTGTGACAGGATACCTATTGTTGGGCTTCCTCCACTGCGAGTTTCGGTCATCAGCAGGAGGGCAGCCCAGTGTCTGTGACTGGTGGCATCCATTTTGTGATGCCAGGGCTCTGCAGGATTCTACCGCGTTTTCACAATAGGTACATGTCTATCCCTCTAGAAGGGTGGAATGCTACCCCCGCTGCCAGAACTGCCAGGGGGGTAGTATTCCAAGATGTTTGACACCAAACACGACATGTTTTGATGCAGCCATTCCAAAGTTAGCATTCTCCCGCGAGGATATAATGCACTTTAAGAGTATATGGTTTAACCGCATCCACAAACAGCCCCAGAGAATGGACTCTGAGAGCTGCAGAGGGGCCCTGCTCAGGCAGAGGCACCCTCTCACATAGGAACCAAGCACCCTGCCCTCAGGATTGATAGGGCCTGCCTTAGGGGTGACTGATAGGTTTAAATGTGTGTGCAGAGGAGATATAGGAAACCTATATCTCAGTGAGGAGTGCTAGCACCACCTCACCCAGGCTGCAGTAGCAGGCCTGTGGTGTCAGATTTAGTCTGCTTCCCAGGGGTGGCATAATACATGCTTCAGCCCCTGGTAGGCCTGTGAAGTACCTATGCCCTTGGTACCTAAGGTACCATATACTAGGGACTCATAAGGTACCACAGTATCCAATCACTAGTGCACCTAGAGTGCACTCCAAGTCATTTAGAGAGAACAGAGAGGCTGGGGCCCTGATTGGCAGGGACCCAGCCAGACTATAGCCAGAAACCAGTGTAAACATCAGAAAATAAAGTGGGTGCAACATAAGAGGCATATCCTACTCTCCTACACAACCCCCCCCAAACGCAGGGACACTAAACTAACCTTGACCAGTTGAGTCTTCGTGTTCTAAGTGGAAATACCTTGAGAAGCCATCTGCATTGGCATGTTGGGTCCCAGGTCTATGTTCCACTGTATAGTCCATCCCCTGTAGGGAAATGGACAACCTCAAAAGTTTTGGGTTTTCACCTTTCATCTGTTTAAGCCATAGGAGGGGCTTGTGGTCAGTCTGAACTATGAAGTGAGTGCCAAACAAGTATGGCCTCAGCTTCTTCAGGGCCCACACCACAGCAAAGGCCTCCCTCTCTATAGCTGGTCAACGTTTCTCTCTAGGGGTCAGCCTTCTGCTAATAAAAGCTCCTGGCTGGTCTTGACCTTCATCATTCAGTTGAGACAGTACAGCTCCCACACCCAGCTCAGAAGCATCTGTTTGGACAATGAACTTTTTGGTGTAGTCTGGACTCTGTAAGATGGGGGCAGTGCACATGGCATGCTTTAGGTCTTCAAATGCCTTCTGACAGCTAGTTGTCCACTGAACCTTTTTGGCATTTTCTTTGAGGTCAGATCATTCAAGGGGGTCACTATAGATCCATATCCCTTGACAAACCTCCTATAGTACCCAGTCAGGCCTAGGAAGGCTCTCACCTGTGTCTGGGTGGTTGGAGCAACCCATTCCATTATGGTTTGGATTTTGCTCTGTAAAGGCTGAACCTGGCCTCCACCTACAAGGTGGCCCAGGTACACAACCTGACTCTGCCCTATCTGGCACTTAGTGGCCTTGATAGTGAGGCCTGCTTTCTGCAGAGCCTCCAAAACATTTCTGAGGTGGACCAGGTGATCCTGCCAGGAGGAACTCAAGACAGCAATATCATCTAGATAAGCTGAGCAATAAGTTTCCATCCCTGCCAGAACTTTATTCACCAACCTCTGAAAAGTGGCAGGTGCATTTTTCAATCCAAAGGGCATCACCACAAAGTGGTAGTGCCCACTAGGGGTCGAAAATGCTGTTTTGGCTTTTGCATCATCAGCTAATCTGATCTGCCAGTAGCCAGCTGTTAGGTCAAATGTACTTAGATACTTGGCTGAGGCCAAAGTATCAATCAGCTCATCTGCCCTTGGTATGGGATAGGCATCAGTCCTAGTGACTGCATTGAGGCCTCTGTAGTCTACACAAAACCTCATTTCTTTCTTACCACCCTGGGTATGAGGCTTGGGTACTAGGACTAATGGGCTAGCCCATGGGCTATCTGAAGGCTCAATTACACCTAGCTCCAACATCTTCTGGACTTCAGTCCTGATACAGTCCCTGACATGGTCAGGTTGCCTGTAGATTTTACTCTTGACAGGCAGACTGTCTCCAGTGTCCACCTCATGGGTGCACTAGGAAGTCTGACTAGGGGTCAGGCTAAACATATGTCTGTACTGTTGCAGAACTTGCCTGCACTCAGTTTGCTGATGGTCAGTGAGGCTGCTTGCCAAAGCAACACCATCTACTGACCCATCATCAGGGTTCTGCGAGAGCAGGTCAGGGAGAGGGTCACCCTCCTCCTCCTGTTCCTCATCAGTTGCCATGAGCAAGCCCATGTCAGCCCTGTCAACATATGGTTTCAATCTGTTGACATGGAGCACCCTTAGGGGGCTCCTGGGAGTTCCAAGATTCACCAGATAGGTGACCTCTCCCTTCTGTTCAACTATTGTATGGGGGCCACTCCACTTGTCTTGGAGGGCTGCTGGGGCCACAGGCTCCAACACCCACACTTTCTGTCCTGGCTGGTATACAGTCAGTACAGCCTTTTGGTCATGCCAAGCTTTTTGCAATTCTTGGCTGGCCTCCAGGTTTTTGGTTGCCTTTTTCATGTATTCGGCCATCCGGGAGCGGAGAACAAGTACATAGTCCATCACATCCTGTTTGGGGGTTTGAGAGGTAACTCCCAGCCCTCTTTAACCAAACACAATGGACCTCTTACAGGGTGCCCAAACAGAAGCTCAAATGGGCTGTAACCAACCCCCTTCTGTGGAACTTCTCTGTATGCAAATAACAGGCAAGGAAGAAGAAGGTCCCATTTCCGCCTAAGCTTCTCTGGGAGTCCTTTAATCATTCCCTTCAGGGTTTTGTTGAAACGTTCAACCAACCCATTGCATTGTGGGTGATAGGGGTGGTGAACTTATAAGTTACACCACACTCCTTCCACATTGCTTTCAAATATCCTGACATGAAGTTTGCACCTCTGTCAGAGATTACCTCCTTTGGGAAACCCACTCTGGAGAAAACTCCAATGAGGGCTCTTGCCACCACAGGGGCTGTGGTGGTCCTCAGGGGAATTGCTTCTGGGTACCTGGTGGCATGATCCACTACCACCAGGATACACCTGTGCCCAGATGCAGTTTGAGGGTCAAGGGGACCAACAATGTCAATCCCTACCCTTTCAAAGGGTACCCCCACCACAGGTAGTGGTATCAGGGGGGCCTTTGTTGTGCCACCTGCCTTACCTTTGGCTTGGCAAGTGACACAGGAGCAACAAAACTCCTTGGTGTCCTCTGACATATGTGGCCAATGAAAATGTGGAACAAGCCTGTCCCAGGTCTTGTTTTGGCCAAAGTGACCTGCTAAAGGGATGTCATGTGCTAGGGTCAAGAGGAACCCCCTAAACTTCTGAGGTATTACCAACCTCCTGGTGGCTCCAGGGGCTGGGTCTCTACCCTCAGAATATAGGAGTCCCTCATCCCAATAAACTTTATGGGACCCACTAGCACTCCCAGCAGCCTCAGCAGCAGCCTGCTGTCTGAGGGGTTCAAAAGAGGGGCAGCACTGTTGCTCCTTACTCAGATCTTCCCTAGAAGGGCCCCCTGCCCCCAAGAACTCAACCTGATCAGGCTCAAGTCCCTCTGGGGCAGTTCCTTCTTCAGGATCTGCTTCACCTCCCTCTGGAGGTGAATCTGTGATCTGAGACAGAGGGGAAGGCACTGCCTTTACCCTACTGCTCCTCCTCTTGGGAAGCATCTGGTCCATTGTTCCAGGATCCAGAGCTGGTTCAGTGTTATGCATTCTTGCTTGTGACCTGGTCACAGCAAATACCTCTGCAGGGATGCCCAACATCTCAGCATGAGTCCATAACTCTACTTCAGACCAGGCTGAAGTCTCTAAATCATTGCCCAATAGACATTCTACAGGGAGGTCTGCACTGACTACAACCTTCTTGAGGCCAGTTACCCCTCCCCAGGAGAAATTCACAACTGCCAGACTATGGTTGGTCCTGACATTGCTTGCATTGGTCACCTGGTACATTTCACCCAGGATGATTTGTCCAGGGTCCACAAGATCCTCTGCCACCATGGTGACACTAGCACCTGTGTCCCTAAATGCCAAAGCCTGTTTGCCATTTATTACAGGCTGCTGTTTGTATTTGCCCAGATTACTGGGGCTCACAAGGAAGGACATGTCCATGTCTCCATCACAAATCAGCATTGCCTGAGTGGGTACTCTGACTAGGCCAGAGTCCACTTCAGAACCCAGGGTCAACCCTACTACACCCTTATTCTGAGTACCACCTCCACCAGTAGCTGAACTAGGGGGAACAGTTGCCTTAGGGGCAGGAGTGGTGGTGGTTTGGTCTTTGGACTTGTTACAATCAGAAGTCCAGTGCCCTTTCTGTTTACAGAATTTGCACCAGGGCTTCTTTTGGCCTTTTCCCTTGTTGGATTGTGACTCCCCACCAGATGCAGATTTTTGGGGCCCTTGTGAAGACTTCTGGTCTTTTGACTTATCCCCACCTTTCTCAGAGCCCTTAGGATCCTGCCTCTTGGTGTCACCCCCTTGGTTCTGGGGTTTCTGCCTTACCCTGGTTCTGACCCATTTGTCTGCCTTCTTTCCCAACTCTTGGGGAGAGGTCAGATCTGAGTCCACCAGGTATTGATGCAACAACTGGTTCTGGCAATTATTAAGGATCTGTTCTCTCATCATCAGATTATACAATCCCTTGAAATCAGTAACCCTACTGCCAACCAGCCAACCCTCCAGAGCCTTGGTTGCACAATCTACAAAGTCAGTCCAGTCCTGAGTCTGTGCCTTCTGGGTGTCTCTGAACTTCAACCTGTACTGCTCAGTGGTTAAGCCAAACCCATCTATCAGTGCACTCTTCAGGACTTCATAATCATCAGCATCCTCTTCTCAAACAGTGAGGAGCTTGTCTCTACCTTTGTCTGAAAAGGAGAGCCACAAGATTGCTGCCCACTGCTTTTGGGGGACCTGCTGTACTCTACAGGCCCTCTCCATAGCAGTTATCCACTTGTGGATATCATCCCCACTCTGGTAGGGAGGAACAACCTTGCTCAGGTTCCTATGGTCTGGAATATATTCTCTGCCTCTAGGGACACTGTTGCTGCCACCAGGGGGTTCTAACCCCTCTTTTCTAGAAGCTCTCTGGATCTCCAGGGCTTCTCTATCCAGTGCCAACTGCTTGGTTCTGAGGGCAACTCTTGCTTCCTCATACTGCAGCAGTTTGCACATTCTGTCAGAGGAGCTCTCTCTTATGGGGAAGTATGAGTTCCTCTGCTGGACAAATTCTCTGCCAGAGTGATAAGAGTGGTCAGATTCCCTGGAAGGGGACCTATGCCTCTCATCCACTCTGTCAGTTCTCTTAGGGAGAATTCCTCTGTCCTTTTCAGGCCCCTTGGAGCCTGGCCCTTCAATCACAGAGTCTTGGTCATTCTGATTTTCATCATCTGACCCAGACACTGTAATTGACCCACCCACTGATTCAGACCCATTAGCTCCTAGAGCCAATCTAAGATCATCTGCTGTCAGCAGATCTATCAGGTGTAGTGTGGAGGGACTCTGTCCTAGCTTCAGGTGTCTTTCAACACACATGGCTCTCAAGTCAGAGAAAGCCATGTCCTTATACTGAGTCTGAGTGGATCCACTGGTTCCACCCTTTAAGGACATTCTAGTGTTGTGCAGTGTTGTACTACCTACACTAGTTTGTGGCCTACTGATACTAGCTTGAGCTGTAGGAAGGGTGTGCTATCCCTTGGCACACAGCTCTAAGTTCAGTAGAACTTATTGATACTAAGCTTGCCTTTATATGTACCTTAAGTACCTATAGTGGTTTTCAGTTAGTAATTCAAATAGAGATTTTCTGGTAAAACAATAGCAAGCTGGAATCCCACACGCTGCCACCAATGTGAGAAGTTGGCCTGGTATATGCTGTTCACTAATTAAAGTGGACACCTTGCACCAGTACAATTCGACTCTTATGGTAGGTAGGTTTAAGACAACCTTTATAGAAAGCTATCCTAGTGGTAGCTGTGGAGAGCAGCCTTCAGGCTAAGTCTTGGAGGAATGTAAAGCAGCTTGTTTTACCACACAATCTCTTGAATCACCAAATGAAAAGACACCACACAGGTATATATATCAAATATATATGTATTTATTAATAAACAACTCTCTACTAATCTCTTTATGAGATTAGAAGTCAGGAACATATGTACAATGCAAAGTTATCACAAATAAGTTAGCACAATCAAATATCACAATCTTAGTTTGGCTAGACCTAGGTCTAGAGCCGTTAGAATTGAGGGACCCCCAAGAACCACCCCAGGTAGTTGTAGGAGACCCACAGGGGACGGACGCGGTGTCCTGGCACCGGTGCGAGTCCTGTACGAGTCTATGCGAACAGACGCGATTGAGATTTCAATGTTAAAGGTCCCTTGCGTGTTCGAGGCGAACACACTGATCGGTCCTTGTACGAGTCGAAGGACGCGGTTACAGATAGAGTTGCAAGGGAGATGGACGCGCTGTGTCTAACACAGATGCGAACCTTGTACGAGTCAGCGCAATGGATATTCCAATGTTACAGGCCCTTGTGTGTTTGAGGCGAACACCGATCGGACTCAGTACGAGTCGAAGGACACGGTTATAGATAGTGTTACAAGGGAGATGGACGCGATGTGTCTAACACAGACGCGAACCCTGTACGAGTCAGCGCAATTGTCGCACTTAGAAAATAAGAGTTTTAGGGCACTTCTAGGGTAGCTACAAGCAAGCCACTTACAGGGTAAGTAGTTCTAGGGGCCACACCCACGGGAGCACCGTAATGCTAAAGTTACCTCACCCAGGGGAGCCGGGTGCATTGGTGTCCTTTGGTGTCGGGTCGCGGCGTCGTTTTCAATGGGAGCCAGTGAAGACTTGCTGCTTGCGGCGACAGAAGAAGTGTCCGTTGGAATCCAAGCCTGGATTCGGAAGGAGGAAGACCTGAAAGCAGAGGGGACAGTGTTCACAGTCACTTGGCAGTGACCCGGGGCAAGGAAGATGAATGCCCACCGTCGTCGACAGATTCAGGTCGTTCACTGGTGTCTTGACTCTTCAACCACGAGGTCCAGGAGGCGTCGAGGATGGCCAGGAGCTGGATTCGGCGTGTCCCACAAAGTCTTCAGCTGACTGCGGTATATGCGACCCGATTGGAGCCAACAAGCCTTGGTAGCAGCAAGTCTTGTGGTGGAATGGAAAAGTTAATGGTGCAAACCAGCAAGAGCTGAGGAACTTACCCAGCGAGGGTAGTTCAGGGCAGGCCTGGAGCAACCAGGGGAGCCCTTTGGTTTCTTTGGAAAGTCTTCTGGGGACCCACAAGCTGGCTGGCAAGGGATCACAAAGACGCCTCAGGAGGATTCACTCAACAGGGGCCCACGGTTACTCGGGACAGTGTAGGCCTCCGATTTTGGGAGGGATCTTTGCTGGAGGCTGGAATCACACGTGGTCCAAAGCACAAGTTCGTAGAACATCGTGAAGGGGTTGCACTCAACAATAGTGCACGGTACCCAGGGTCTGCAGTTCCTCATTGCTCGTGGGGTCCACTTTCCTCAGCTTCGCTGGGGACTCACGATGGCCTTGGAGGGGTCAGGAACTCCTCTTCCTGGGCTGCAGGGACTTCGGGCTCTGGCGGGAGCGGCATCGTTTGCGACCGTCGTTGTCATTTTTGGTGCCTGCCAAGCAGGGGAGTCACTCCTTGACTCCAAGGGAGATTCTTCCATCTTCCAAAGGTAGTGGAACGTCAAAGGTCTGGGATTCTTCTTGTAGAGCGTCGTCCAGGGGTATCTAGTTTGCAATGCACAGGTTCCCCCTCTTATACTAAAAAGAAAGGGAGGGACTAGCTCTATGACCCCACCTATGGGAGGGTCAGGGGAGTGGGTGGCTACACCCACTTCCCTTTGTCCAGTTTCACGCCAGAGCAGGGGCAGGTAGCCCCTGAGCTGGTTTGAACTGGCATATGCACAGAGGAGCCTTCTGCTCCCCCAGTGCAGGACTTCAAAGCACTCTAAGAGTGCACCCACCCAGCCCCAATACACTAAACCCTGTCTGGAAGGTGGTCACACCCTCCTGTGACAGGATACCTATTGTTGGGCTTCCTCCACGGCGAGTTTCGGTCATCAGCAGGAGGGCAGCCCAGTGTCTGTGACTGGTGGCATCCATTTTGTGATGCCAGGGCTCTGCAGGATTCTACCGCGTTTTCACAGTAGGTACATGTCTATCCCTCTAGAAGGGTGGAATGCTACCCCCGCCGCCAGAACTGGCGGGGGGTAGTATTCCAAGATGTTTGACACCAAACACGACATGTTTTGATGCAGCCATTCCAAAGTTAGCATTCTACCGCGAGGATATAATGCACTTTAAGAGTATATGGTTTAACCGCATCCACAAACAGCCCCAGAGAATGGACTCTGAGAGCTGCAGAGGGGCCCTGCTCAGGCAGAGGCACCCTCTCACATAGAAACCAAGCACCCTGCCCTCAGGATTGATAGGGCCTGCCTTAGGGGTGACTGATAGGTTTAAATGTGTGTGCAGAGGAGATATAGGAAACCTATATCTCAGTGAGGAGTGCTAGCACCACCTCACCCAGGCTGCAGTAGCAGGCTTGTGGTGTCAGATTTAGTCTGCTTCCCAGGGGTGGCATAATACATGCTTCAGCCCCTGGTAGGCCTGTGAAGTACCTATGCCCTTGGTACCTAAGGTACCATATACTAGGGACTCATAAGTTACCACAGTATCCAATCACTAGTGCACCTAGAGTGCACTCCAAGTCATTTAGAGAGAACAGAGAGGCTGGGGCCCTGATTGGCAGGGACCCAGCCAGACTATAGCCAGAAACCAGTGTAAACATCAGAAAAAAAAGTGGGGGCAACATAAGAGGCAGATCCTACTCTCCTACAATCCCTGTAACCTTTGTGTTTTTCAGTGAATTTCTACGGTTTTTTAATGCTATTTCCTAACTATAACATCCCTGTAATCTTTGGTTTGTTTTTTATTTTTTTATTTGTTTTTTTTATTTATTTATTCAGTTTTATAGAGTGTGAACATGACCCTTTTGGGTATTAGAGGGCTGTACAACATGGTGGCAAACAAATAAGCATATACAAGTGACCCTTTAGGGAACCAAAGTGCTGTACATCAGGAAAAGTAAACAAAGTAATATAAAAATACAGGAGAACAGTCAAAGTAAGTATAAATGTAAGCAGATAAGCATATAAAAGTGAGCCTAACGAGGCTTAAAGCGTTGGACATCAGGAAGCACAAGAGTGAGTGAAGGGACGGACGTAGGTTGGCATACATAGAAACTTGACTCGGAATGGTCATTATAGGATATGTAGAGTGTCATAGAAGAAAGTAACGAGGGGCATGCAATTCGGCCCGATAGTCCTGTTGATGGGCAGGAGGGGGAAAGGTTGGATCTTCATTGGGGGAGGTATCTGATCATTAGTATTTGTTTTATTCTTCATTTGAATATGGCTGTTGAGGTTTTGGATCTGGTCTCAGGGGGAAGTGAGTTCCAGATTTTGGAGGCCATTCCGGAGAAGGAGCGCTTGTAGGTTTTCTTTTTTTGAAATTTGTAGGGCTTCAGTAGAAGGGAACCTGTGCTTCTAAAAGTTCTATTCTTGCCTGACAAGATGAGTTTCTTGGCAAGGTAAGTTGACGTGTTATACTACAGAGCTTTGTGAGTCAGGCATGCAATAGCCAGTTCAGTGTCTTGAGATCCGGGTGATGTGATCACTTTTTTGAGTATGTGATGAGTCGAGCTGCAGCGTTGCAGAGGTGCTTCTTTTGATTTTGATAGACCCACTAGGTGGCACTAGGTCAAATCAAAACAAAAACCCACTGCCTGAATTATTTAGTAGATCCGCAATATGTCAGAGATAAAGAGACAAGGGAAACTGTCAATCCAGTCCCCGGGAGTGAAGAGACCGGGAGCTGCGTGGAGACAAACAATCTAATACACATAACAGGAAAGAGACCTCGATTATATGAGAATAGCATTTATTCAACATTTTCAGATATCAAAAATTTCATTAGGACAACATTAAATAAAAAACCACATCCTATGCATAGGGGATGCTATAAGTGAAAACAGTACCCAGGCGCAAGACAGACACACTAGATCCTCACATACATACCACAGATTCATGCTAACTCATTCACACAAAAAATAGCTCAATGGCCTTCCACTGACTCCATAGAAAATCTCCTAAGAGGGTAATGGATGGTATTTAATATACATCTCAGTATGCAGAGCTTAATAATAATTGCTTGATATGCTGCAATCACGGAATGGACATGGATAGTCAATGGCCAATGGTTAAATAATGTTCTTGAAGCTACATGTTAGCCTCGGGGTGTGCATATCTCAGATGGTAAGAGATGGAGATGTATAAGTCAGTGGACAGCCACGCCGATACGTATTTCGGTGACTCACCCGGAATGGGTCACACCTTATTCAGGGCGCAGAGGTGGAGATGAACAGGAGAAAATAGGGCACCTGGGGTACCTGAATAGTGGCCCGAGTCCAAATGACAGGCCTGTACACAAGACAGAGCACCTCAAACTTCAGGGGAGCTGGGCTCCCAGTGATCAACAGGGAAGTAAGATTTAGCAAGATAAAACTGTAGTCCGTTGGGGCCCATGACACACACACCAGGTACACAGGTAATGATTTCTCAGGTCCGATGTGGGCCACTTTCCATCTTCATCAAGTAATGGATGGGGCAGCCGACGACAACGGTCTTCAAGCGCCATGGCGGTATCATGCGCTGGTCCCAATCAGCATTTTTGAGTAGCTTGCCGCAATGAGAGAGGTGGCACTACCATAATCTAGTTTGGAGATCACAAGCGCTTGTACTGCTGTCTTGAGATCTGCAGTCGGAATGAAAGATTTTAATTTCCTTAGTACCTGCAGTTGATAGTTGGCGCCTCTGGTGGCTGCGCTGATGTGAACCTGCATAGAGAGGTTATTTTCCAGAATTACTCCTAGTGATTTCGCTGAGACTAAGATGCGTGGTGAACAGTTCAAGGATTTAAGATCGGCGAGCAATTCTTTGATGTTCGGAGTGTGGTTGGGTGGAGAGATTATGAGGAATTCAATTTTAAAGCGTTAAGTTGAGGTGATTGCATGTCAGCCAGTGTTTAGTTTTTGTTAGTGTGATGTTGAGGATGGTGATGTCATCTGGAAAGGCGATTTTTAGGTAGAAGTGAGTATCAATGGCGTACATATGATATGATATGTTGGAGAGTTGGAGGATGTCAGTCAGGGGTTTCATGAGCAAGTTGAAAAGGGTGGGGGAGAATGAGGAGCCTTGTGGGTTGCAAATTGTGACTGGTGTCTGGATGGATAGAGCATGGTTGAACATTGCTTGAGTTCTGGTGTGTAAGAATAAGGAGAACCATTATATCACAGTACTGGATAGACCCATCCTGCATTCTAGGAGGTTCAAAAGGTTCTCATGTTTAAGGGTATCAAACACAGCTAACAGATCTAGCAGGATTAATAGGTAGGATTCATTCTGGTCGAGAAGTCCTAGGGCATCATCAACGATATGGATCGGGGCAGTTTTGGTACTGTGGCACAGCCAGAGACCAGATAGGTATTAGTTGACGAGTTAGAATTGATCTATGTGATTACATAGCTGTTGATGTATGCATTTTTCTAGGAGTTTGGGCAGAGTTAGGGTGTTGGAAATAGGGTGATAATTGTGGGTTCTGAGTGGTCAGCATTAGGTTTTTTTAATATAGGGTCCACCTGGCCACTTTTTAGACAATCTGGTATGAAGCCTTGTGTTAGGGAAGCATTAATAATCATGGTCCATAGAGGAAGTAGAGAGTGTTGATCTCGTTGAGAAGTTTTGAGGGTAAGGGGTCGTTGTAGTGGCTAAAGTATTTCAGAGAGGATAGCAAATTTAAGATGTCCGATTTGTCAAAAGTCTTAAAGGTGGACCAGGAGTCGTTGTTTTTTAGTTTGGGGCAGGGGATATATGGATGTGGTGGGGCGATGAAAGATAAGAGTTCTAAAGCAGTTTGGAGCTCGTGTCAATTTGCTTCGTTTTCACATTGAAGAAGGAGGTAAATACATCCCAGCTGTGTGGAGATACGTTCTCATAGGACGGGGGATTGTGTTTCCTATTAGTTTGATTATTGACAAGTTCAAACAGTTTTTTGCTACGGTTTTCCACCTTGTTGAGTTGTTGTTTGAAGAAGGATGCTTTGGATCTTCTGATATGCCTATTGTAGGATTTCCATCTTAATTTCAGTAAATTGAGATTATTTGAAGAGGGAGAGAGTCTCCAAGTTCTTTCCGCTGCTCTTAGTGAGAGGCGCTCGTCATTCAGGCTGTGCCAACTCGGCGATGCAGCGAGCGCAAGGTAAATAGTTGTATTTATTTATTTTCTTACTTTACTCCTGCCGGTCGTATGTCTGATTCCACTACCCCCCACCCAACCCCTCCCCCGCCCCGCCCCACCGCCCGCAGCACTCCCTCTGCGAGCTGCCACTGGAGGGAAGGAGTGTGAGGATGGTGTATTGGTTGGGAAGAGATCCTCAAAGAGCTCCAGGTTATGGTTGGAGGATTGTATGAGTACAGTGCCATTGTTATAGATAGTAATGGTGGCATCAGCCTTATACACTGATGAGGGGGGAGATAGTAAGTTTGATGCCGTGCGGTATGTTCTTGGTGGTGAAGACCTTGAGAGCGGAGGATAAGGATTTCCTCCATTTCCTACATTGAGTGCGATGGTTGGTGAAGAATATGAAGTCATTGATAATCGTGGCCCTATTGATGCAAAAGTAGGAGTCTAGGAAGAGAGTTTCTATGTTCAGTTTGAACCTTTTGTGTTTGAGATTTTTTGCAGCAGTTTTGGTTAAGTTTGGTGGGTAGTCAGTTTTGAAAGAGTTGTGACCAGCAGGAGAAAGTAGGGGTATTGGTGTCTTGAAGTGAGGTAAATCCATGATGATGAAATCGTAGGGCAGGGAGGAACCAGGGAAGGAGGGGAGTAGCTAAAAGACACAAGTAGGGGAGGACAAGGAGAATGAATATAGGGTGCTAGCAGAGGGAAAACGAATTCTAAGATGTTTGCCACTTTGGAGAATATGGAGTGTAGGCTTATTTCTGTTACTATGCACATACACTATATATATATATATATATATTATCTACTGGCGGTCGCCAGTAGATAGTTATAGTTAGGACCTATTTTCCAGAGGCAATCCGCAACATTCTATTTGAAATAACTCTTGCGTCGGTTGACGAATCTTCGCGAAATTTTCAAACTTTATGGCCCGCTCCGGTCCGCTCCTACCCTGAAAGTTTCGGGTTGATTCGTCAAGCGGGGGCCGAGCAAAAAGGGGGGTCCCAAAACGTGTTTTCCCCATTCATTTTCCCATAGGAAACTTTAGCCACGGCTACAGCCCGAACTGCTGAACGGAATTACACCAAATTTGGCAAAGAGGTAGTTCTTGGTTCAGAAAGAACCCTTTTTGTTAAATGGTGTAAATCCGTTCAGTAGTTGCTGAGAAAATCAAAAGGAAAATCACATATATATCTATGGCCGCGTCGGATTCGCGCACCCTGAGCGCACCCTGCGCGCACCCTCCCGATCACGAGCTGCATGCTAATTGGCTTTCAAGTGGCTGTCAACACTCCAAATCAGGAAGTGTTGGCAGCCATTTTGTCCCTCGGTAGAACCGAGGCACAAGAAACAAGTGCGCAAAACGCACAAAGGGGGCAGGGTAGAAACACCCTGACCCCCTAGGTCTGCTCAGGGGGTCCCACAAGGACCCCCTGGGCAGAAAAAAGCATTTTTTTTTTTTAAATCAGCGGGGTGCGCTTAGGGTGCGCGGATCCCGCCGATAAAAAGAAAATCGAAGCGCGGTCTCCCGCGCTTCGATGCTAATTTGCCCCCGGGTGGGCCAAGTCCCGGGGGCATGCGGGGGTTGGTTTTAATTTTATGTGGGGGGCCTCTAAGGCCCCCCAAGCCCCAAGGACCGCCACCCCCCGGGGCTTTAAAAAAAAATGGTGCAGGACGGCTCTCCGCCCTCCCGCAGCCACGGGGACCGCCACCTCCCCGGGGCTTCTTTTTAAAAAAAAGAATGACCTGTGTGGGGGTGCTCCTGCCCCCCACATGCCCCGGGGACCGCCACCTCCCCGGGGCACTAAGAAAATACATGTGGGGGTCCGTTTCGGACCCCCGAAGCCCCGGGGACCACCACCTCCCTGGGGCTATGTAGAAGTGGGGAGGGTGGCCGCGCGGCCCCCCTCCTGGAGCCTGTGGTGGCCCGGGGGACCTCCACCCCCCAGGGCCAGCTCCTGCAGTGTCCCGGGGTGCCTACCCCGGGACACTGCTGTTTGCAATCACAGGACGGGAGCCTCGCGGCTCCCGTCCTGTGATTGCAAACTTGCTTTGCTTCATTGAAGCGAGAGCAGGGAAACCTGCTCTCGCTTCAATGAAGCAAAGCAGAATTGCTTTTCCATAAGGGGAGCTGCATGTCAGCAGCTCCCCTTATGGAAAAGCAATGCCGGCTCCCGCAGGACGCGGGGAGCCGGCGGGACCGTGCGGGGATTGGGGACCCCCCCACGGTCCCCAACGAGTGGCCAGGCCCCGGGGGATGGGGTCCCCGGGGCCATTAGTGGCCCGGGAGGGGGGCCTAATGGCCCCCCTCCCCAAAATGTAATTAATATAAAAAAAACCATTAAAATACAAAGGCCGGCCCCGGGGGATGGGGTCCCCGGGCCATAAGTGGCCTGAGGAGGGGGGCAACGCAACCCCCTTCCTTATGTTTTATTTAAAAAAAAAAAGAAGGCCATGCCCCGGGGGATGGGGTCCCCGGGGCCGATTAAGGCCTCGAAAGGGGGGCCACGCGGCCCCTTCCAAAATTAAAAAAAAAATAATAATAATTAGGGGGCAGGCCCTGGGGGATGGGGTCCCCAGGGCCAATAGATTAGAAAAAGAAGGGGGGCCACACAGCCCCCCTTCTTAAAAAAATAAATTAAAAAAGACCGGCATCGTGCCGGAGGCCACGCCCCCCTGCTTGCAGCACTCTGCAAACGCGCCCCCTGGCGCGTTTGCAGAGGGGGAACGAATTCCCCTTGAATACTGGGGGTCCCTGGGGGCCAACTAGCCCACCAGGAACCTCCAGTATGCACCAGGGGGCTGCATTGCAGAGAGGTGTACAGAGGCCACGCCCCATTTTACACCTCTCTGCAACGCAGCTCTGTGGTGCTTTTTGGACGTACATGGTGGGCTAGTTGGACTCCAGGGACCCTCAGGATTCAAGGGGACTTAATCCCCCAACTTAAAACGCACCACGGGGCCCGTTTGCACAGTGGTGAAGGGAGGGGGCGGGGCTTCAGGTGACATGTGTGCAAACAGGCCCCGTGGCACGTTTTAAGATGGGGAATAAAATCCCCTTCAATCCTGAGGGTCGCTGGGGGACAACAAGCCCACCAGGTACGTCCAGAAAGCGCCACAGAGCTGCGTTGCAGACAGGAGTAAAAAGGGGCGTGGCCTCTGAACACCTCTCTGCAACGCAGCTCCCTGGCGCATACTGGAGGTATCTGGTGGGCTAGTTGGCCCCTAGGGATCCTCGGGATTGAGGAGGAATTCATTCTCCAACTTAAAACGCGCCACAGAGCGTGTTTGCAGACATGTCACCTCAGGCCCCACCCCCTTCCTTCACCATTGTGCAAATATTCCTCTAAAATCAGCCGAACTACGAATTCCGATTTACTCACCTGTTATCAGGAGAGACCTCAGTGCTGCATCTTTGAGCCCAGTACAGATCCTGAAAAGTAATTCTAACCGTACTTACCAGTAACTTGAATTTCCTTCCATAGGCTAACATTGACTGGTTTCACTTGGAAATTCTTCTAAGTGTGGAGTTTTGGAACTTTATAATATTCCTCTAAAATCAGCCGAACTACGAATTCCGATTTACTCACCTGTTATCAGGAGAGACCTCAGTGCTGCATCTTTGAGCCCAGTACTGATCCTGAAAAGTAATTTTAACCGTACTTACCAGTAACTTGAATTTCCTTCCATAGGATATCATTGACTGGTTTCACTTGGAAATTCTTCTAAGTGTGGAGTTTTGGAACATTATAATATTCCTCTAAAATCAGCTGAACTACGAATTCCAATTTACTCACCTGTTAACAGGAGAGACCTCAGTGCTGCATCGTTGAGCCCAGTACAGATCCTGAAAAGTAATTCTAACCGTACTTACCAGTAACTTGAATTTCCTTCCATAGGCTAACATTGACTGGTTTCACTTGGAAATTCTTCTAAGTGTGGAGTTTTGGAACTTTATAATATTCCTCTAAAATCAGCCGAACTACGAATTCCGATTTACTCACCTGTTATCAGGAGAGACCTCAGTGCTGCATCTTTGAGCCCAGTACTGATCCTGAAAAGTAATTTTAACCGTACTTACCAGTAACTTGAATTTCCTTCCATAGGATATCATTGACTGGTTTCACTTGGAAATTCTTCTAAGTGTGGAGTTTTGGATCATTATAATATTCCTCTAAAATCAGCTGAACTACGAATTCCAATTTACTCACCTGTTAACAGGAGAGACCTCAGTGCTGCATCTTTGAGCCCAGTACAGATCCTGAAAAGTAATTCTAACCGTACTTACCAGTAACTTGAATTTCCTTCCATAGGCTAACATTGACTGTTTTCACTTGGAAATTCTTCTAAGTGTGGAGTTTTGGAACTTTATAATATTCCTCTAAAATCAGCCGAACTACGAATTCCAATTTACTCACCTGTTATCAGGAGAGACCTCAGTGCTGCATCTTTGAGCCCAGTACAGATCCTGAAAAGTATTTCTAACCGTACTTACCAGTAACTTGAATTTCCTTCCATAGGAATCCATTGTCTGGTTTTCAGCAGAAAAGTTTCAAAGTGTCGATTTTCACAAACTACAAATATTCCTTAAAAATCGCATGTATGACTTAAACGCATTCTTTCAACTGTTTACAGGAGATGCACCAGTGCTGGATCCAGGATCCACCAGTGAGTAAGAAAAAGTAACGATAACACTACTTACCTGCTAAGTGAATTTCCTCCCATAGGATAACATTGGTGATTCTATGTGAAAAAGTTTCTAAGTGTAAACTTTTAAAATACAATAATATTCCATAAAAATCACTACTGTAACCAAAACGCTTTTACTCAACTGTTTACAGGAGATGTCCCAGGACTGAATCTAGGATCCAGTCCTGTGGTTAGAAAAGTAATCCATAAAGTAACTAATTGCATTTAACTAGAAATTCACATTGAGCTCAATGTTGCATTGTGTTTGAAATTGTGTTGCCCATTGCAAC
This sequence comes from Calotriton arnoldi, assembly GCA_963921515.1. Classification (NCBI taxonomy): domain Eukaryota; kingdom Metazoa; phylum Chordata; class Amphibia; order Caudata; family Salamandridae; genus Calotriton; species Calotriton arnoldi. The sequence goes on from CAWUFW010015512.1 coordinate 251,655, forward strand.
AACTGTAACTACTGTACTTAAAAGTCTATTGCTTATTTGCAAAGTATTTAAACTAAAGTAATTCATTCTGAGAAAGTATATTTTGTAATGTAATGTATAATGTAAGTATAATGTAATTTAAAAAATAAAATATCTAAAAATAAATAGTTTAAAAAAATGTAGTAAATCAGTATCAAAAAAATAAATATAACAATTAATACATTTAAAAATTGTCATTTACAAAACCTTTGAAATTCACTGAAAAAAAACATAGTTTTGAGGCACGTTACAGTTAGGAATTAGCATTTAAAAAACCTTTGAAATTCACTGAAAAAACCATAGGTTTCAGGCACGTTATAGTTAGAAATTAGCATTTAAAAACCTTTGAAATTCACTGAAAAAAACATAGGTTTCAGGCACGTTATAGTTAGAAATTAGCATTTAAAAAACCTTACAAATTCACTGAAAAAACCATAGGTTTTAGGGACAGTTATAGTTAGTTGGACATTGCACTCGTAGAAAACCCGTGAAATTCCCCCTTTATAGTTAGTTCAGCTAACTATAACTCGCGCCCCCGCAATGCACTGCAGATGACGTCACATGTTACATCACTCATGACATGGTCAGTGACATCACTGATGACATCACTGATGACATCTCAAATGACATCACTGATGACATCACTGATGACATCATCCAGTGACTGTGTGTTTCTGTAAAGTTTAAATATGTTTTATATATATGCCAAGGTGTATTGAATAATGAGTGGGTGTATAAGTGTCTGGATGGATGATTTAGTAGGTGCATGATTGACTCTATAAGTGAGTGATTAAACGTATCTTACTAAATGCATGGGTTAGTGACTAAACTGTGTGAATGTCTTTATCCGTCTGTCTGTTGGTGTGTAAGTGGCTGCATGGGTTTGTAAATAGCTACATGAGTGTCTATATGAGTTATTGATTGGTTGTCTGAGTATCTGTATGGGTGCCTGAGTGTTTGTGTGGATGGGGTGTGTGTGACTGCACATAGATGTATCAGTGGGTGATTCACTGGGTGCATGGTTTCAAGAGTGCATCTGTGATGGACTGTATGGGTGGGTGAGTGTGTGTATGGGTGTGTTAGTGAGTGAATGTATATCTCAGTGGTACATGTGTGAGTAACTACATATGTGAAAGGCAGTATATATGTGTGTTGGAGTATATAAATGGGTATAAGTGAGAGTGTGTGATTGTGAGAGTGGCTGTATGGATGAGTGTGTACTTGTATTAGTGATTGTATAAGAGCGTAAGAATGTGCTAGTATTTGTATGAGTAAGTGAGCTGGTGTGTGTATAACTGTATAGGTGAGTAAATGGCAGTGTGATTAATTATTTGCATGACTGACTAGGTGTGAGAGTACCTCTATGGATGAGTGGCGGTGTGTGAGTGTCTATGTAGGTGTATGAGTGCATATGATAGTCCTGTACTGAGTGACCGTAAGTATGAGTGACTGTACAGGTGAGTGAGTGGATGTGTGTGTAGACCTAAGAATCAGTGAGTGGGTATGTAGTTATTGGTGTTGGAGTGTCTATGGTTTTGAGAATGGCAGTCTGTAATTTAGAGTGGGTGTATCAAAAGTTATATTAGGGTGTGAGAAGATGCATGAAATTATCACATGGATGATGTCATCAGTGATGTCATCAGTGATGTCACTGACCATGTCATGAGTGATGTAATATGTGACGTCATCAGCAGTGCATTGCGGGGGCACGAGTTATAGTTAGCTGAACTAACTATAACGGGGGAATTTCACGGGTTTTCTACGAGTGCAATGTCCAACTAACTATAACTGTCCCTAAAACTTATGGTTTTTTCAGTGAATTTGTAAGGTTTTTTAAATGCTAATTTCTAACTATAACGTGCCTGAAACCTATGGTTTTTTCAGTGAATTTCAAAGGTTTTTTAAATGCTAATTTCTAACTATAACGTGCCTGAAACCTATGGTTTTTTCAGTGAATATATATATATATATATATATATATATATATATATATAGTATGTGGTTCCGTGGTTTTGAGATATATATATATATATATCTCTCAAAACCACGGAATATCCACTGACAAGAATATCCACGAGCCCACTGATCCGGTAAAAAGGTATTTATTTAGGCAAAAAAAGACACGTTTCGACCACAGCCGTGGTCTTGTTCACATGTATATGTACACACCCACACATACACACACACTACCTGGTAGGATCTGATTGGCTTCCAACACTTCAACCGGGAAGTGTTGGCGGCCATTCCATGACCAATATACATGATAGCACTCCATTGAAAAGCATTGTAGTTTTTGAGGGTCACAAAAAAAAGAACATATAAAGGGTGATAACAGATTTTAGTTACAATATAAATCATTTGGTGATGGTACCATGCTAATTTTAGGAATTGTGGTGTGTTCTAAGGTGATTTTTCCTTGTGAAAAACCTTCTGCTGGGATCTCATGAATCATGTTTCAGAGAAAACTGTGTTCTCATGCTTTTCCTGTAGAGGTTATGAAAGATGCTCCAGAAGCCAAAATGAGAGCATATTTTTCTGTAAATTCACACTATCTTTCTCAGCCATATGAAAATGTAGTGTGGAATTCTCAGTAAATCATGTACTTCCAACAGGAGCAGCCTGTCAGTTGATTCCCTTCTGTTCTACTGCAGCCTCCCAGAGTGTTTTAAAGAACAACTAGAGTGCTACCAGTGTTACTTATGACAAAAGTATGGCACACCTGAAGCCATGTTGATCAAATGAAACTGGTAAAACTTAAAGCATTTAATTCAAAAGGAACAAAATGAGGGGGTTCAGTTTATCATAAAAATTATGGTTAGTGCTGAAGAAAGAAAAATGAGGACACATTTTAAGAGAGTTCTCAAATAACTTCCTCTTTTATTTCATTAAAACATTCTGACAGGCAGACTGATACATGCAATTTCATACATGCACTCACACACCCATACAGCCACTCAGACACCCACTCACACACTAATACAGACAATCACACAGCTACTCAGCCCACATATGTTAGAAATAGTATCAGTTATTAGTAGTACAACTAGTATACTAATCTAACTTCTGTAGTAGGTTAGTATATATTTAACACTCATAAGCTCTTAGAAAACACTCACACTCACTTGATGTCATCGATGTCATCAGTGATGTCAATGACCATGTCATGAGTGGTGTAATATGTGAGGTCAGAACCAGCACATTGCGGGGCCATAGGTTATAGTTAGCTCAGTTAACTATAACTGCTGAATTTCACTGGTTTGTGCAAGTAAAATCTGAGCCTAACTATAACATCCCTGTAACCTTTGGTTTCTTTCTGTGAATATATATATATATATATATTCATAAATATATATATATTTATATAGATATTATTACCTACTGGCGGTTGCCAGTAGGTAGTTATAGTTAAGACCTTGTTTCTATTCAGAAAGCATTTGTTCTTTTGCCAATATCTTTGCCACCGGTTGACGAATCTTCGTGAAATTTTCAAAACTAATGGCCCGCTCAGGTCAGCTCCTGTCTTGAAAGTTTCGGGGTGAGTTGTCAAGTGGGGGCCAAGAAAAAGGGGGTCCCAAAACGCGTTTTCTCCATGTTAATTTCCGTAGGAAACTTTTGTTGCAGCTACAGCCCGAACTGCAGAAAGGATTTACACCAAATTTGGCAGAGAGGTAGCTCTTGGTCCAGAGTGCACTCTTCGCTTTAAATGGTGTAAATCCGTTCAGCAGTTCCTGAGAAATTCATATTTAAAAAAATACGGATATCTTGTGACTGCGGTGGATCCACGAACCCACCCGATCATGAGCCTGTCTCTGATTGTCTGCCAACACTTCAAACCAGGAAGTTTTGGCAGCCATCTTGTGACTCGGTTGAACCGAGTCACAAGCAAAAAGGTAAAAAATCATTAAAAAACAAGAAAAGGGACAGGGTAGAAACACCCTGACCCCCTAGGCCTGGTCAGGGGATCCCACAGGGACTCCCAGGGCCAAAAAAAGCATTAAAAAAAATATATTTTCGGCAGGATTCGCGTAGGGTGCATGAATCCCGCTGAACATTTAAAAAAAAAAATGAAGTGCGGTCTCCTGCACTTCGTTTACTTTAGCCTCCGGGTGGGCCAGGTCCCGGGGTAAATGTTTAAAATACATGTGGGGCCACATGGGCTCCAGCAGCCCCAGGGACCGCCACCTCCTGGGGGCTTTTTAATTATCAAAAAGCATGGGGGGGCTCCGGCCCCGAGGACCACCACCTCCCCGGGGCATTACTTAATTAGTGTTCCCTATTTCTGCACTTCTCCTGCCTGTTTCTGCACCTCTCTTGCCTCTTCCTGCACTTCTCTTGCCTCTTTCTGCACCTCTGTTGCTTCTTTCTGCAACCCTGTTCCCTCTTTCTGCACCTCTCCTGCTTGTTTCTGCACCTCTCTTGCCTCTTTCTGTATGCCTCTTACTGCACCTCTTTTGCTTCTTTCTGCACCCCTCTTGCCTCTTTCTGTACCCCTCTTCCCTCTTTCTGCAAGACTCTTCCCTCTTTCTGCGCCTCTCTTGCCTCTTTCTGCACCTCTCTTGCCTCTTTCTGCAGTTCTCTTGCCTCTTTCTGTACCCCTCTTCCCTCTTTCTGCAAGTCTCTTCCCTCTTTCTGTGCCTCTCTTGCCTCTTTCTGCACCTCTCTTGCCTCTTTCTGCAGTTCTCTTGCCTCTTTCTGCAGCTCTGTTGCTTCTTTCTGCACTTCTCTTCCCTCTTTCTGCACCTCACTTGCCTCTTTCTGCACCTCTCTTGCCTCTTTCTGCACCTGTTTTGCTTATTTCTGCATCTTACTTGCCTCTTTCTGCACTTCTCTTCCTCTTTTCTGCACTTTTCTTGTTTTTTTCAGCAACTCTCTTGGCCGTTTTATCACTTCTCTTGCTTCTTTCTGCACCTCTGTTGCTTCTTTCTGCCCCCCTCTTGCCTCTTTCTGCACCCCTCTTCCCTCTTTCTGCACCTCTCTTGCCTGTTTCTGTACTTCTCTTGCATCTTTCTGCACCTCTGTTGGTTCTTTCTGCACTTCTCTTGCCTCTTTCTGTACCCCTCTTGCCTCTTTCTGCACCTCTGTTGCTTCTTCCTGCACTTCTCTTGCTTCTTTCTATACCCCCTTGCTTCTTTCTGCACCCCTCTTGCCTCTTTCTGCACCCCTCTTCCCTCTTTCTGCCCGCCTGCCTTTTTCAGCAGTTATCTTGCCTCTTTCTGCACCTCTGTTGCTTCTTTCTGCACATCTCTTGCCTCTTTCTGCACTCCTCTTGCCCCTTTCTGCACCTCTGTTGGTTCTTTCTGCACTCCTCTTGCTTCTTTCGGCACCTCTCTTGCAAATTTCTGTACCTCTCTTGCCTCTTTCTACACCCCTCGTCCTTCTTTCTGCACCTCTCCTGCCTCCGTCTGCACCCCGTTCCATCTTTCTACAGCTTGTTTGCCTGTTTGTGCAACTTTCTTGCCTCTTTCTGCAGTTCTCTTGCCTCCTTCTGCACCTCTGTTGCTTCTTTGTGTACTTCTCTTGCCTCTTTCTGCACCCCTCTTGCTTCTTTCTGCACCTCCCTTGCCTCTTTCTGCACCCAGTTCCCTCTTTCTGCACCCCTCGTTCCTCTTTCTGTACCTTTCTTCCCTCTTTCTGCACTTCACTTTCCTCTTTCTGCATCACTGTTGTTTTTTCTGTACTTCTCTTGCTTCTTTCTGTACCTCTCTTGCTTCTTTCTGCACCTCTGTTGCCTCTTTCTGCACTCGTCTTCACTCTTTCTGCACATCTCTTGTCTCTTTGTGCACCTCTCTTGTCTCTTTGTGCACCTCTCTTGCCTTTTTCTACACTTCTGATGTCTCTTGCTGCACCTCTTGCTTCTTTCTGCACTTCTCTTGCCTCTTTCTGCACCTCTGTTGCTTTTTTCAGCACCTCTCTTGCCACTTTCTGCACCCCTCTTGCTTCTTTCTGCACTTTTGTTGCTTCTTTCTGTACTTCTCTTGCTTCTTTGTGCACTTCTCTTGCTTATTTCTGTATCCCTCTTGCCTCTTTCTGCACCCCTCTTCTCTATTTCTGCACCTCTCTTGCCTCTTTCTGCAACCCTGTTTACTCTTTCTGCACCTCCTTTGCCTGTTTCTGCACCTCTCTTCCCTCTTTCTGCACCTCTTTGCCTCTTTCTGCACTGATATTGCCTCTTTCAGCACCTCTGTTGCTTTTTTCAGTACTTCTCTTCCCTCTTTATGTACCCCTCAAGCCTCTTTTTGCACCTCAGTTGCTTCTTTCTGTACTTCCCTTGCTTCTTTCTGCACCTCTCTTGCTTCTTTCTGCACCCCTCTTACGTCTTTCTGCACCCCTCTTCCTGCACCTCTCTTGCCTCCTTCTGCACCTCTCTTGCCTTTTTTTACAGTACTCTTGCCTCTTTCTGCACCTCTGTTGCTTCTTTCTGCACTTCTCTTGCCTCTTTCAGCACCCCTCTTGCCTCTGTCTACACCTCTGTGGGTTCTTTCTGCTCTTCTCAAGCCTTTTTCTGCACCTCGCTTGGCTTTTTCTGAGCATCTCTTTCCTTTTTCTGTGCATCTCCTGCCTCTTTCTGCACTTCTCTTAACTCTTTCTGCACTTCTCTTGCTTCTTTCTGCACTTCTCTTGCTTCTTTCTGCGCTTCTCTTGCTTCTTTCTGTACTTCTCTTGCCTCTTTCTGCACCCCTGTTCCCTCTTTCTGTACCTCTCTTGCCTGTTTCTGCACCTCTCACCTCTTTCTGCACCCCATTTCCTCTTTCTGCACCTCTCTTGCCTGTTTCTGCAACTCTCTTGCCTCTTTCTGCAGTTCTCTTTCCTGTTTCTGCACCTCTCTTGCCTCTTTCTGCTCCTCTCTTGCCTCTTTCTGCACATTTCTTACTCTTTCTGTACCTCTCTTGTTTTTTTCTGTGCTTCTCTTGCTTCTTTCTGCACTTTTCTTGCCTCTTTCTGTACCTCTGTTGCTTCTTTCTACACTTCTCTTGCTTCTTTCTGTACCTCTCCTGCTTCTTTCTGCACCCCTCTTGCGTCTTTCTGCACCCCTCTTCCCTCTTTCTGCACCTCTCTTGCCTCTTTCTGCACCTCACTTACCTCTTTCTCCAGTTCTCTTGCCTCTTTCTTCACCTCTGTTACTTCTTTCAGCACTTCTCATGCCCCTTTCTGCACCCCTGTTCCCTCTTTCTGCACCTCTCTTGCCTGTTTCTGTACCTCTTGCCTCTTTCTGCACCCCTGTTCCCTCTTTCTGCACCTCTCTTGCCTGTTTCTGCAGCTCTCTTGCCTCTTTCTGCAGTTCTCTTGCCTCTTTCTGCTCCTCTCTTGCCTCTTTCTGCATATCTCTTGTCTCTTTCTATACTTCCCTTGCCTCTTTCCGCACTTCTCTTGCCTCTTTCTGCACATTTCTTACTCTTACTGCACCTCTCTTGTTTTTTTCTGAAATTCTCTTGCTTCTTTCTGTACTTCTCTCGCCTGTTTCTATATTGAAATGGGAAGTGCAAGCTGTAAAGTTTAAAGGTCTGCGTGCTCTCGTAACTGAGGTATATGTTTACTTGTACATGTATTCTCACATGTGTTATGCATCTGAAGATGGTAGCTTAAAAAGCGGGTAGCTTCTCTTATAGGTGGTCCAATATTCTTAGTTCTGCTCTGTCATTCGGGTGCACAGGCAGACATGTCTTTTGTATATAGGTGTTATAGAGCCCTCAAATATACTATTGAATACGCATGTGAGCAGAAAAAAATACATCCACCTTCTTGTACACAAATTTACAGAGTATGCTGTTTGAAACACGGATATTCAAGTATTTGTATGTTTTTATGTAACATGTCACCAGGTAAAAGCAGAGACACACGCATGCATAACTTCACAAACTTGGTCAGACTTACAACAGTAATATGGTTAGGATTGCTGTTTTACATGTGGTAGGCCTAACATTCTGAGCAGTCGATGAATAGTGAATCTTCAAGAGAAAAGTGAGGTTTAAGACATCTTGGGAGAAGGATTAGTGATTAGGCTACTTTGTATGAGTCTGTGGAAAGGTACAGTCGAAGTAGGCCTCTTTCTGCACCTCTGTTGCTTCTTTCTGTACTTCTCTTGCTTCTTTTTGCACCTTTCTTCCTCTTTCTGGACTTCTGTTGCCTCTTTCTGCATTTTTCTTGCTTCTTTCTGTACCTTTCTTCCTCTTTCTGCACCTCTCTTGCATCTTTCTGCACTTCTCTTGCTTCTTTGTGCGCCTTTCTTCCTCTTTCTGTACTGTACCAATCATCGATAAAACGACACCAGACCTTTATGTTCTGTTTCCACTCTGTTTCGTATTCCACCCTGAGCACATGCTCCTCCCACCAGCCCATGTGAAGATTCGCATAGCTGGGGACGAAGCAGGTGCCCATGGCCGTGCCCCTCAATTGTCTGTAGGTGTCTCTCCCAAATAGAAAAAAGTTGTTTTCCAGGCATGTTTCAGCCATTGTGTTCAGCATCTCAGAGTGTTGGTATATGTTTATAGGTCTGGTGCCCAAAAAGTGCCTAAGCACCCTTAGGCCATCGCTGTGCGCTATACTCGTATACAACGAGGCCACATCTAATGTGATTAATAGATCTGATTCTTCCCAGGGGACACTGTAAAGTTTTTGCAAAAAATCCCTGGTGTCCTGAATATAGGCCGGCAGGGATTTTACAATATCTTGCAAAAAATGATCTATGTACCTAGATGAGGTTTCGAACAAACTACCTATGGCCGATGTTATCGGTCTGCCTGGAGGGGTGTACATATTCTTATGGATTTTTGGAATTAGATACAGGATTGGTGCTATTGGGTTATCTACTTTAAGATATTGGTACTCACCTTCCGTGATGAGTCCTAACCCCCTCAATCTGGCTAATTCCTTGTGGTATTTGTTCTTTACCTCTTAAAGATTACTCTGTGGTACCCTTTTATAACATTATAGCAATGCGAATTTACACCTGGGCAGGTGGGAGGAGCAGGTGGTCCGCACAAAATTCCAAGATGAATGGCAGCACCATATCATGCATTGGAGTCGTTTTATTGACGACTTGTTCATGGTATGGAAAGGTTCCGAAAGGGAAGCAAAGGAGTTCATTAAGAAAATACAAGTGAACAATTTAAACTTAAGATTCACAAGCAACATCAGTGATACTAGTGTAAATTTCTTGGATCTCACAGTATATATACAGAATGGCAAGCTTGAAACCAAATTATACAGAAAACCAACAGCAGGTAACACGTTGCTTCATGCAACTAGTTTCCATCCAAAAAACTTGATTAGAAGCATCCCGTATGGGGAATGTTTAAGAAGATGAGAAACTGCAGCAATCCGGTAGAAACTAAAAATGAGATATCTTGCTTGAAAAACAGATTTAAAGCGAGAGGATACTCAGATGATTGCATTGAATCAGCGGTCTTCAAGGCAAAAAAACCGAGGGAGGAAAACCTATTCAGTAAAAGTAAAACCAAAGAAAAACGTGAGAAAATCAACACAGATCAGTGTAGAATAATAACTACCTACAGTAAACAGCAAGCCAATTTCAGAAGTATTTTAAATAAACATTGGCATATCGTACGGAATGATCCTACCTTAGGTAAAGTAATACCCCGTAAGCCAAGGATAACTTTTAGGTGAGCAAAATCACTCAAGCAAGTACATGTCAGTAACATGTTAAAAGATAAGAAATTAACAAAGCCAAAACCAACGTGGCTAAATAGGAAACAAGGTTTTCTAAAATGTTCAAAATGCAAAGCCTGCCTCCATGGAAAAAACACGACATCATACAAGTCATGTCTATCGAACATGGTGAAAAAAATTAAAGGCGAGTTCAAATGTAAGACAGAGTTTGCGGCTTAGGTGCTTCAGTGCCCTTGTGGCCTGAGATATGTAGGGAGCACAATTCTGGTGGTACATAAACGTATACTTCAACATTTAAAAGCAATAACAAAATGGCGATAGATCATATCCTGTAGCTCGCCATTTTGAAATTTTTCACAACAAAGATGTAAAAGGTTTAGCTTACTTTGCAATAGATGCAGTGCCTCCCAATATAAGGGGTGGCAATCGGGAAATGAAATTAAGGAAATTAGAGTCTTGTTACATCATTGAACTAGACACTCAAATCCCAGGAGGATTGAATATGGAAGAAGACTACCATACTCACTTGTGAGAAGTAGCTGCTGTAACAAACTTCCTCGGTCCGCAGTATCTGTGTACATATATAAATGTTATCATGATGTATTATTTATTTATTTCATTATAATTTTTAGTTTTTGGTAATTTCGTTTTAATTCACAATTGCACATAGCACTTTTAAAGACAGTCACTATTCAATAGTATAATATGTAGTGATGCATTTACCCACCGGGGCTAAATTGCAATAGTATACCAAACAGGAAATGTAATTCCGAAAATCTGCCCACTTGGGCTGTAGTGTAAAAGCATGCAGTAAATTACATACTTGTCATAGGAAATACCCTGTCTCAATTTTATGATTGACATGGTTGTGGTATATAACTGCAAACATTTTTTTTGTATTAAACATGTTATGAGTTGGGGGGTATTCATATCAATATTGAGATTTAAACCTGAATTTATTTTTAAATTTAAATTTTGTTTACCTTCCATTTATGTGTCTGTACTTAAATGAAATTGCGATAAATCACTGTGATTTGTAAATACATTAAGGTTAGTATATCAAAAACTACGAGTCTGTCTTCAGTAGTAATCTCACAGTAGTCTACACGTGACACGTGGTGAACAATGTCTTTTAAAAAGTGTTTGAAAACTTTACTTTGGCATTGGTGAACAAGGCTGCTGCGCAGCCGAAACGCGTTGAATGGAGGCCGGCAAATAAGCATTTTTGCGCATCTATACATGGCGTTGTCATCCTTTTTGTAAAGGTGAATGGTGATATATATATATATATATGTAAATATATATATATATAAATTCACTGAAAAAACCATAGGTTTTAGGGACAGTTATAGTTAGTTGGACATTTCACTCGTACAAAACCCGTGAAATTCCCCCGTTATAGTTAGTTCAGCTAACTATTACTCGCGCCCCTGCAATGCACTGCTGATGACGTCACATATTACATCACTCATGACATGGTCAGTGACATCACTGATGACATCACTGATGACATCTCAAATGACATCACTGATGACATCATCCAGTGACTGTGTGTTTCTGTAAAGTTTAAATATTTTTAATATATATAGGGAAAGGCGTATTGAAGAATGAGTGGGTGTATAAGTGTCTGTATGGATGATTTAGTAGGTGCGTGACTAACTCTATAAGTGAGTGATTAAACGTATCTTACTGAATGCATGGGTTAGTGACTAAACTGGGTGAATGTCTGTATCCGTCTGTCTGTTGCTGTGTAAGTGGCTGCATGGGTTTGTGAATAGCTACATGAGTGTCTATATGAGTTATTGATTGGTTGTCTGAGTATCTGTATGGGTGCCTGAGTGTTTGTGTGGGTGGGGTGTGTGCGACTCTGTGCATAGATGTGTGAGTGGGTGATTCACTGGGTGGATGGTTTCAAGAGTGCATCTGTGATGGACTGAATGGGTGGGTGAGTGTGTGTATGGGTGTGTTAGTGAGTGAATGTATATCTCAGTGGTACAAGTGTGAGTAACTACATATGTGAAAGGCAGTACATATGTGTGTTGGAGTATATAAATGGCTATAAGCAAGAGTGTGTGATTGTGTTAGTGACTGCATGGATGAGTGTGTGCTTGTAGCAGTAATTGTATAAGAGCGTAAGAATGTGCTAGTATTTGTATGAGTAAGTGAGCTGGTGTGTGTATAACTGTATAGGTGAGTAAATGGCAGTGTGTTTAATTATTTGCATGACTGACTAGGTGTGTGAGTACCTCTATGGATGAGTGGCGGTGTTTGAGTGTCTATATAGGAGAATGAGTGCATATGATAGTCCTGTACTGAGTGACCGTAAGTATGAGTGACTGTACGGGTGAGTGAGTGGATGTGTGTGTAGACCTAAGAATCAGTGAGTGGGTATGTAGTTATTGGTGTTGGAGTGTGTATGGTTTTGCGAATGGCAGTCTGTAATTTAGAGTGGGTGTATCAAAGGTTATATTAGGGTGTGAGGTGGTGCATCAGATTATCACGTGGATGATGTCATCAGTGATGTCATCGGTGATGTCATTTGAGATGTCATCAGTGATGTCATCAGTGATGTCACTGACCATGTCATGAGTGATGTAATATGTGACGTCATCAGCAGTGCATTGCGGGGGCGCGAGTTATAGTTAGCTGAACTAACTATAACGGGGGGATTTCACGGGTTTTGTACGAGTGAAATGTCCAACTAACTATAACTGTCCCTAAAACCTATGGTTTTTTCAGTGAATTTGTAAGGTTTTTTAAATGCTAATTTCTAACTATAACATGTCTGAAACCTATGGTTTTTTTCAGTGAATTTCAAAAGTTTAGTAAATGACAATTTTTAAATGTATTAATTGTTATACTTATTTTTTTGATACTGATTTACTACATTTTTTTAAACTATTTATTTTTAGATATTTTATTTTTTAACTTACATTGTAATTACATTATACTTTACATTACAAAATATACTTTCTCAGAATGATTTACTTTAGTTTAAATACTTTGCAAATAGGCAATAGACTTTTAAGTACAGTAGTTACAGTTGTTGCAATGGGCAACACAATTTCAAACACAATGCAACATTGAGCTCAATGTGAATTTCTAGTTAAATGCAATTAGTTACTTTATGGATTACTTTTTCTAACCACAGGACTGGATCCTAGATTCAGTCCTGGGACATCTCCTGTAAACAGTTGAGTAAAAGCGTTTTGGTTACAGTAGTGATTTTTAAGGAATATTATTGTATTTTAAAAGTTGACAGAAACTTTTTCACATAGAATCACCAATGTTATCCTATGGGAAGAAATTCACTTAGCAGGTAAGTAGTGTTATCGTTACTTTTTCTTACTCAGTGGTGGATCCTGGATCCAGCACTGGTGCATCTCCTGTAAACAGTTGAAAGAATGCGTTTAAGTCATACAGGCGATTTTTAAGGAATATTAGTAGTTTGTGAAAATCGACACTTTGAAACTTTTCTGCTGAAAACCAGACAATGGATTCCTATGGAAGGAAATACAAGTTACTGGTAAGTACGGTTAGAATTACTTTTCAGGGTCAGTGCTGGGCTAAAAGATGCAGCACTGGGTTCTCTCCTGATAACAGGTGAGTAAATCGGAATTCGTAGTTCGGCTGATTTTAGAGGAATATTATAAAGTTCCAAATCTCCACACTTAGAAGAATTTCCAAGTGAAACCAGTCAATGTTAGCCTATGGAAGGAAATTCAATGTACTGGTAAGTACGGTTAGAATTACTTTTCAGGATCTGTACTGGGCTGAAAGATGCAGCACTGAGGTCTCTCCTGATAACAGGTGAGTAAATCGGAATTCGTAGTTCGGCTGATTTTAGAGGAATATTATAAAGTTCCAGAACTCCACACTTAGAAGAATTTCCAAGTGAAACCAGTCAATGTTAGCCTATGGAAGGAAATTCAAGTTACTGTTAAGTACGGTTAGAATTACTTTTCAGGATCAGTACTGGGCTCAAAGATGCAGCACTGAGGTCTCTCCTGATAACAGGTGAGTAAATTGGAATTCGTAGTTCAGCTGATTTTAGAGGAATATTTGTATGTTTCAAAAATTGACAGAAACTTTTTCAGCAAAAAGCAGGCAATGATATCCTATGGAAGGAAATTCAAGTTACTGGTAAGTACGGTTAAAATTACTTTTCAGGATCAGTACTGGGCTCAAAGATGCAGCACTGGGTTCTCTCCTGATAGCAGGTGAGTAAATCGGAATTCGCAGTTAGGCTGATTTTAGAGGAATATTATAAAGTTCCAAAACTCCACACTTAGAAGAATTTCCAAGTGAAACCAGTCAATGTTAGCCTATGGAAGGAAATTCAAGTTACTGGTAAGTATGGTTAGAATTACTTTTCAGGATCAGTACTGGGCTCAAAGATGCAGCACTGAGGTCTCTCCTGATAACAGGTGAGTAAATCGGAATTCGTAGTTCGGCTGATTTTAGAGGAATATTTGCACAATGGTGACGGAAGGGGGTGGGGCCTGAGGTGACATGTCTGCAAACACGCCCTGTGGCGCGTTTTAAGTTGGAGAATTAATTCCTCCTCAATCCCGAGGGTCCCTAGGGGCCAACTAGCCCACCAGGTACCTCCAGTATGCGCCAGAGAGCTGCGTTGCAGAGAGGTGTTCAGAGGCCATGCCCCTTTTTACAACACTTTGCAACGCAGCTCCGTGGCGCTTACTGGAGGTACCTGGTGGGCTAGTTGGCCCCCAGGGACCCTCAGGATTGAAGGGGATTTAAATCCCCATCTTAAAATGCGCCACGGGCCTGTTTGCACACATGTCACCTGAAGCCCCGCCCCCTCCCTTCACCACTGTGCAAACGCGCCCCGTGGCGCGTTTTAAGTTGGGGGATTAAGTCCCCTTGAATCCTGAGGGTCCCTGGGGACCAACTAGCCAACCAAGTACCTCCAGTAAGCGCCACAGAGCTGCGTTGCAGGGAGGTGTAAAAAGGGGCGTGGCCTGGACCATCTCTCTGCAACCCAGCCCTGTGGCCCTTACTGGAGGTACCTGGTGGGCTAGTTGGCCCCCAGGGACCCCCAGTATTGAATGGGAATTATTTCCCCAATTTAAAACGCGCCACAGCGCGCGTTTGCAGAGTGGTTAAGGGAGGGGGCGGGGCCTGACGCTCGATCGCGTCTTTTTCTTTTGTTTTTGTTTTTTTGAAGGGGGGATGTGTGGCCCCCCTTCTTTTTTAGTTTTTGGGGCCCTGGGGACCGCATTCCCCAGGGCCTGATGCCTTTTCCCTTTTAAAAAAAAAAAAATACTGTAGGGGAAGGGGGCCGCGTGGCCCTCCTCCCGTGGCCTATTCCGGCCCCGGGGACCCCATCCCCCGGGGCATGGCCACTTTAAAAAAAATAATTTTGGAGGAGGGGGGCTGCGTGGCCCCCCTCCTAAGGCCTCTATTGGCCCCGGGGACCCCATCCCCCGGGGCCGGCCTTTTTTTTTTTTTTAAATTATTTTTGCGGAGGGGGGCCGCGTGGCCCCCCTCCCGGGCCACTACTTGCCCCGGGGACCCCATCCCCCGGGGCTGGCCCTATCCTTTGGGGTCCGTGGGGGGACCCCAACTCCCCCACGGACCCTGCCGGCTCCCCGCGTCCTGCGGGAGCCGGCATTGCTTTTCCACATGGGGAGCTGCTAACATGCAGCTCCCCATGTGGAAAAGCAATGTGCTTTAGATATTGGAAGCGAGAGCAGGTTTCCTGCTCTCGCTTCCAATATCCAAAGCAGTTTGCTATGACAGGACGGGAGACGCGAGGCTCCAGTCCTGTCATAGCAAACTACAGTGTCCCGGGGGTAGGCACCCCGGGACACTGCAGGAGCCGGCCCTGGGGGGTGGTGGTCCCCAGGGCCATCAAGGACTCCAGGAGGGGGGACACGCGGCCCCCTCCCAACTTATTCAAAGCCCCGGGGAGGTGGTGGTCCCCGGGGCTCTGGGGGTCCGTAACGGACCCCCATATTTAAATCTTTAGTGCCCCGGGGAGGTGGTGGTCCCTGGGGCGTGTGGGGGGGCTGGAGCCCCCCCCACACAGGCGATTTTAATTTAAAAAAAGAAGCCCCGGGGGGTGGCGGTCCCCGGGGCTGCGGGAGGGCCGAGAGCCCTCCCGCACCAGTTGTTTTTAAAGCCCCGGGGGCTGGCGGTCCCCAGGGCTTGGGGGGGCCTTAGAGGCCCCCCAAATATTATAAATAAACCCCGCATGCCCCCGGGACTTGGCCCACCCGGGGGCCAATTAACAACGAAGCGCGGGAGACCGCGCTACGTTTTTTTTTTTTATCGGCAGGATCCGCGCACCCAGCACATTTTTGCCGATTTTTTAAATCTTGTAGGACCCCCTGAGCAGGCCTAGGGGGTCAGGGTGTTTCTACCCTGCCCCCTTTTTGCGCTTTGCGCACTTGTTTTTCTCTTTTCTTGTTCCTCGGTTCTACCGAGGAACAAGATGGCTGCCAACACTTCCCGGTTTGGAGTGTTGACAGCCAATTAGCATGCAGCTCGTCATCGGGAGGGTGCGCGGACCCTACGCGGCCATAGATATATATGTGATTTTCCTTTTGATTTTCTCAGGAACTACTGAACGGATTTACACCATTTAACAAAAAGGGTTCTTTCTGAACCAAGAACTACCTCTTTGCCAAATTTGGTGTAATTCCGTTCAGCAGTTCGGGCTGTAGCCGTGGCTAAAGTTTCCTATGGGAAAATGAATGGGAAAAACACGTTTTGGGACCCCCCTTTTATCTCAGCCCCCGCTTGACGAATCAAACCGAGACTTTCATGATAGGAGCCGACCGGAGCGGGCCATAAAGTTTGAAAATTTCGCGAAGATTCGTCAACCGACGCAAGAGTTATTTCAAATAGAATGTTGCGGATTTCCTATGGAAAATAGGTCCTAACTATAACTATCTACTGGGGACCGCCAAAAGATAATATATATATATATATATATATCTCCCTCTGTTTTCGGTGAGTTGCTCCCGGGCTGACCAGACTGCCGGTGGTGCACAGTGACAGCGCTTCGCCGCGCGCTTTTTCAATCAAAATAACACGGATTCCTCCTCCCCACAAGGACTCCACGGCACTCTGGTTTAGGTTCAAGGTGATTTTAATTCAATTCAGGCAAAAAGGCACTACGCCAATGCATTTTTGGTGCACATAGGTACATTGGTCACGACGCTGACCATGACTCAAAAGTTCACTTTTAACAGGAAACACAAAGTAATGAAAGTGGAAATCAAAATAGGACAGGAGCGAGATCGGATCAAGCACCGAGAAAGTCGTTGCCATTTTAGAGTGGTTAAAATGGCATTAAGTTAGTAATAGCCCTGTTTTAAGGCTACGTTAAATACTCATGATATTTTGAGTTGGACAATCAATTAACTACAGATCATTTTTAACATTCATAATGTACAGTTAATTGGCTTCACAAAAAACGTAATTTTTTATTTATTTTTTGCAGTTTTCTCTTAGAGATCAATTTATAAATAACCATTTCGCCCATGTGTGCATTTCAGCCATCTAGTACACTTGTGAAAGACTGTTCCTATTTCAGTATAGTTAGAACCAATAGCTATTGCCACCTTAGTTAAGGAATTAATTCAAACCTCTTCTGTACATAACTTTGCCCAAGTGGGCTTTCGAGTAATTGGCCACAGTATCTCATATACTTGCGTATAATTTGTAATTGCCATAGATGGCTGACACAGTCAGAAAAAGAGAAAAGACAAAATGAAAATTAAGACTAAAGAAAAAAGAGATCAAACCAATATCTCTGTTTCATATGACTCTCCAATAGAAGCAGTCTCTCCATAAATTCAGTGCATGAAAGTCCATACTGCCACTCCTAGGGCTCGCTCTCCTGTGTGCAAAAACACAAAATAAACACATACTTAGTGATTTAAAATATGTAAATACTATTAAAAACATTTTTCATGATCTTAGAACTGGTAGCTATTATTAAAAAATCTAAGCATTACTACATTCACAGGTGCACAAACAATTCTTCATCAATATTCAGGCCTAGGGGTTCCTTACAATCCATTTCTAAGATGTACCGGGACTCCAGTCTCCTCATTTCCTTCTCCCTGTCACCCTCCCTCGTTTTTTTGGGGACACTGTCAATAACAATATATTGCACATCTTTATAATTACCACTATGTGTCTTGTGGAAGTGTCTCGCCACTGGGTAAGTATTGTCATTGTTTTTTATTGCCCTGAGATGCTGTAGTATGTGTTTGTGCACTGGCAAGATGGTACTGCCTATATACCATTTAGGGCAGGTGCATGCCAAAGCATATACTGCAAAGTCAGTTTTGCATGTGAGGTTCTTTCTTATTTTGATTACCTTTTTAAAGGGAGTTATCACCTTTTTGGCAATTTTAGCATTGACGCAAGCTTTGCATCTCGTGCATTTCTTAAATACTGGTTGGGGTCTAAGCCAGGTCTGAGTAGTAACTGAGACTTCATTTTTCACTAATAGATCTCTCATGGATCTAGCTTTCCTGAATGTAACCTGTGGTTTTAGAGGTAAATCCTTACCAATGATAGGGTCATTCTTGATTAAATGCCAATGCTTGGGAAGTGCTCTACGCAGCAGCAGTTGTTTATCATTAAATGTAGTGATGAATCTAGTTCCTTCACTGTTCTTAGCTGTTTTTCTCATCTGATCTGTAAACAGAATGTATTCCCTGCTTAGCTTGGCCACCTTATGGAGTGCTTCTCTTAGTGTTGTCTCAGAGTACCCTCTCTGTTTCACTCTTTTTGTTATATCTGATTGTGCTTTTTCAAAATGTTCTTTCTCGCTATAATTGCGTTTTGCCCTAAGTAGTTCTCCGTAGGGGATGCTATTTTTTAATGCTAATGGGTGAAAACTCTTCGCATGCAAAATGCTGTTCCCTGCCGTGGGTTTTCTAAAGATCTCAGTAGCCAGTTTGGAGTCCTTGGCCAGGACCTTTACATCCAAAAAGTTTATGCAAGTAGCACTAATTTCACAAGTGAAATTCAAGTTCAGAGTATTCTCATTAATCCTCTCTACAAATTCTCTTGCCTTGTTCTCATTGCCCTTCCACAATATAAACACACCGTCTATGTAGCACACCCATAGAATAATGCACTCAGTCCATTCTTTTAAGTCTGATCCGTTTAGTACCCGCTCCTCCCACCAGCCCATGTGTAGATTCGCAAAGCTGGGGGAGAAGCAGGTACCCATTGAAGTCCCCCTCTGTTGCTGGAATAGTTCACCATTAAACACAAAAATGTTGTAACTTAGGCACCACTCCATCATTTTCAAGAGCATTTTATTATGCTTGTAAAATTTCATTGCTCTGGCCCTTAAAAAATGTTGTGTAGCTTTAAGCCCTTCTCTGTGTCTGATGCTCGTATAGAGCGAGGTTACATCTAGGGTAATCATAAGCATGTCCTCCTCCCACACCACATCAAAAATCAATTTAAAAAACTCAGTGGTATCTTTTAAGTACAATGGTAAATTCCACACTAGTGGCTGTAGGAAGTGATCAATATAGATTGACGTATTTTCAAATAGACTATCGATAGCTGCCACTATCGGTCTCCCTGGTGGTCGTGTGGGGTTCTTATGTATCTTGGGGAGTAAATAGAATGCTGGCAATTTAGGTTAAACTTTTGTCAAGAATTTCCATTCATCCCAATTCAGTAACTCCTCATTCCTCCACTCAATCAAGAGATTATGATATTCTGTTTTCACTTTGTCATATTATCCCTTGGATATCCTCATGTAGCATTCCACATCATTTAGCTGTAAATACGCTTCTCTCATATACATGCCTATGTCCCACAGGACTACATTCCCTCCTTTGTCTGAGGATCTGACCACACACTCCTCATTCATACTCCATTTCTTTACTACTTATCTGAATTTCTGATTTTGTTCTAAGCCTTTCCTTGATTTCACATTGCTTTTTAGTTGTATTTTTCTTAACTCCATGATCATAAGGTCTGAAAAAATCTCAATACCATCATTGCTTTTTGGTGAAATCAATTTAGATTTGGCACGGAATTGCGTGTTCCCACTTTCACTAGTAAATACCCCTGCACTTTCTAAGGCTTGTATGTTTCTCAACTCCTCATCATTGTCAAAACCATTCCCTTCTAGAGACATTAGATCTTTCATACATTCCACATCTGCCACCTGCAGAATGTCTTGTTCTTCTCCCCCTGTAATCATAGATTGTCTTGTTTTGGGTTTCTGATCAAAGAATTTTTTCAGTTTAAGTTTACGGATAAACTTATACAAGTCTACCCTTGTCTGGGCGTAATCGAAACCCAAAACCGGACAGAAGGAGAGGCCCAAGGATAGTATTCGTTCATCATCCGGTGTTAGGGTTGAATTAGTCAAGTTAATTACCGTGTTCTTATTATCACTTATTTCTTGTAGCTGCGTGTCACTCTCCCCTTGGGTTCGTCTTTGTTTCCCTTGTCCTCCCCTTCTTTGGTTGCGCTTCCTTTTTGTGCTCTTTTTGGTCTGTGATTTGTGCGTCGGTCTGAACATAAAAAACGAAATTCCTCTTGTAGGGATGTATGTGGTTTGTTGCCCTGACTTGTTGCAGCTCTATCTCCCACGGACTCTGTTCCCGTGTCTGAGCTGAAATCGCTTAGCGAGACCTCCTTCCTGAGTTGATTTATTTCTCCTTGTCTTTGTCGTCTCATTGTTTCAAAGCGCCTCGCAAAGGTAAATATTTGGTCACGTTGGTAGTCTATCTTGTCTCTTTGAAATTTATGAGCCTTTTGTTGTTTCACCCCATCTTCATGTTTCGTCATTCTTCCTTTCAGCTCCTGTCTAAATTTCGTAATTCTATCCTTGTTATCATCCTTGTTGATTTGGTCATTGGTTTCTTTAATTTGTTGCAAGAGCTCTTGCCTTTCCAACTCCGCGTATTTTATTAGTATTTTCATCATGTTCGTAGAGCTTTCGGTGTTGCTTTCCACCCATTCTTTGATAAGGTCAGGGTGGGGATTTTCATAACTTGGTGTAATCATAATGCGCAGTCCACGGGGAATTCTCCCCACTTCCACGTATTTTTTCAGCGCCACCGCATCCCACCATTTGAATAATTCGGCCCTCGTCAATTTCTCCAATTTTTTCAGTAGCATCGTTAGTGTGCCACCCTGTGCACCACTTCTTGGGCCAGAAGTTCTTGCCTCTTCACTTAACTCTGTAGTAAATAGCATTTCAGCCGCTTTTTCCCTGGCTACCAGTTCATCAGCCTCAGCCATGCTGAATTTGTTTAAACCTACTCCAGCTGCTTACGTGTGAATGCACTGTAGCCCCGGCTCCTGCACTACATGAACCAAAGTGAGTGAAAAACTTGCGTCGCTCAGGTCCTCCGACCCTCGTTACGCCGCTCATTCACCCGGTTATATCCTGCTGTTTCGGGGGGGCTCGGGACACTTCAAACTTCTCCCTCTGTTTTCCGCGAGTTGCTCCCAGGCTGACCAGACCACTGGTGGTGCACAGTGACAGCGCTTCGCCGCGCGCTGTTTCAATCAAAATAACACGGATTCCTCCTCTCCACAAAGACTCCACGGCACTCCGGTTTAGGTTCAAGGTAATTTTAATTTAATGCAGGCAAAAAGGCACTACGCCAACGCGTTTCGGTGCACATAGGCACCTTGGTCACGACGCTGACCATGACTCAAAAGTTCACTTTTAACAGGAAACACAAAGTAATGAAAGTGGAAATCAAAATAGGACAGGAGCGAGATCGGATCAAGCACCGAGAAAGTCGTCGCCATTTTAGAGTGGTTCAAATGGCATTAAGTTAGTAATAGCCCTGTTTTAAGGCTACGTTAAATACTCATGATATTTTGAGTTGGACAATCAATTAACTAAAGATCCTTTTTAACATTCATAATGTACAGTTAATCGGCTTCACAAAAAACGATTCTTTTTTTATTTTTTTAGCAGTTTTCTCTTAGAAATCAATTAATAAATAACCATTTCGCCCATGTGGGCATTTCAGCCATCTAGAACACTTGTGAAAGACTGTTCCTATTTCAGTATAGTTAAAATCAATAGCTATTGCCACCTTAGTTAAGGAATTAATTCAAACCTCTTCTATACATAACTTTATATATATCCAAGCTCCTGTCGCCTTTACCTTCACACTTGCAGGCGGGTGCCGATCATTGCGGGGGCGTACCCGCATTTTCAATATTGCTGCTCCGTAGCCTCGTCGTAATTTAGCAAGGGAAAGGCACTCTCAGGGGTGAGTTCACAAGAATTTATTCAGAACTTCGCAGAATCAACCAACACAGACGCGTTTCGGCAGTCGCCTTTGTCAATGTGCGTAGTTCTGAATAAATTCTTGTGAACTCACCCCGAGAGTGCCTTTCCCTTGTTAAATTACGACGAGGCTACGAGCTGCAATATATATATATATATATATATACACATATATATATACATATATATGTGTGTGTATATATATATATATATATATTATCTACTGGCGGTTGCCAGTAGATAGTTATAGTTAGGACCACGTTTCCATAGGAAAAGCATTTTTTGATGTGCTTATAACTTTGGCGTCGTTTGACGAATCTTTACGAACTTTTCCAAAAAGTTCCTCTTTTCAGGTCAGCTCCTATCCTGAAAGTTTGGGGAGGATTCGTCAAGGGGGGGCTAAGAAAAAAGGGGGGTCCCAAAACGTGTTTTCTCCATGCAATTTCCATAGGAAACTTTAGACAAGGCTACAGGTCAAACTGCTGAACGGATTTTCGCCAAATTTGGCAGGGAAAAAGGTCTTGGTCCAGAAAGCACGCTTTTGTTTAAATGGGGTAAATCCGTTCAGTAGTTTTTGAGAAATATCAAATTTTCCAGATATCGATATTTGAGAATTCTGACATCTGATTGGCTGAGGCGTTACGAGCATGAGCTTGCAGCTCATTGGTTGCGAACTGTTGAAACTAGGAAGTGTTGGCAGCCATTTTGTTATTCACAACTCTCCCTCTACAAGGCATCAGGTCCGTAGTTCTACCTCTGCGAAGCAACACTAAAAATATACCGCAGCTCTGTCTGTGCGAGATACCCCTTTCACGGTCCCTCTCCCCACATCACCAGCTCGCAGCTATGCCTTTAGAAGCCAGTCCGTCGGCTCGCAGCTCTGCGACTTCAAGCTGTCAGCCATTTTGTGACTCAGTCTGTCAGCTCGCATCTCTCCCTCTAAGAGATATTGGATCCATAATTCTACCTCTGCGAGGCAATACTGAAAATATCCCGCAGGTCTGTCTGTGCGAGATACTCCTTTTAAGCTCCCTCCCCTACATCATCAGCTTGCGGCTATGCCTTTAGAAGCCAGTCCGTCGGCTCGCAGCTCTGTGTCAGCAAGCCGGCGGGCCCGCAGCTTTACCTCTGTGAGCCACTTCGTTAGCTCGTTTTACGCTGCCTCTCCCCACATCATCAGCTCGCGGCTATGCCTTTAGAAGCTAGTCCGTCGGGTCGCAGCTCTGTGTCTGCGAGTTGTAGGTCCATAGTTCTACCTCTGCGAGGCAACACTAAAAATATACTGCAGCTCTGTCTGTGCGAGATACCCCTTTCACGGTCCCTCTCCCCACATCACCAGCTCGCGGCTATGCCTTTAGAAGCCAGTCCGTCAGCTCGCAGCTCTGTGACTGCGAGTCGTGGGGCCCGCAGCTCTACCTCTCTGAGCCACCTCGTTAGCTTGTAGCTGTGTCTGTGCTAGCAGGCCCGTAGGCCCGTTACTCTCCCTCTGCCAGTTAGCCCATCGGGTTGCAGCCCGGAGGGCTCGCAGCTGTATCTCTGCGAGTCAGCCCGTTAACTGATAGCTGTGTGTCTGCTAGCAGGCCTGTTGGCCCAGTTGTTCTCCCTCTGCAAGTCAGACCACAGCTCTCCCTCTGCGAGCCAGTACGGTGCTGTGCTTTTGCGAGCCAACAGCCCGTAGGTCTCTCTCTGCGAGCTGAGCCCACGGGCCGCAGCTCTTTCTCTGCGAGCCTGCCCAACGGCCCGCAGGTGTCCCTCTGCTAGCCGAACCGCAGCTGACACTCTGCAAGCCGAAATTCAGAATATAAGGCGGCTCTAAAAAGAGCCTTTGTGTTTATTAGTTGGAGCTACATGTAAGTGCGAATGCACAGCTTCAGGTTAATCAGGAAAACTCGGTTTCCCTCATCTGTGAAGTGTACTCCATCACTTCTGTAGATATCAGCCATATCAAAACGTATGTTGTTGTTGTAGATCGACCCCTACGGTCTCTGAGGTATGCAGACACAGCTTTGTTGACATTCTTCCTAGATTTTTCAATCTTATGACAAAATTGACCATTTCCATTTCTGTCTTTGGCATATATTGGAATATACAAAGACAGTTTGAGGCAAAAGTAACATCAATTGTCCAAAGGTGTCCTTCATAAGCATTTCCAAACCTACCCCAGTCAATGTGCCTAGATCGTTACCACCACAGTGCACAATCATGAGATCAGGGTGTAGGAGATGCAAACAGGTTTTAACCAAAGGGAGCAATTGGTGCCACTTCAATCCTCTCTGTGCAAACCATTTTATGTGCATATTTTGTAAACCTAGGTCTAAGTCAATACGTCTCTGTTCTGCATACCTCTTGCACCAGAAAACATAACTATGTCCTACAATCCACACTAGCATTTTGAAGGTATGGCTAGAAGATATGGATAAATGTCTGTAGCTCATGCAGTCCGTTCGTAGAATAAGAGATATGTTTAAACATGGGGAACTACTTTTTTTTTTACATACAAAACCTTAACCGATTGGGAGATGAAATGTATTGTGTCCTAAGAAGTAGGGTGTATATTAGTTTTGATGAAAAGCATCTTTGTGATTGGTTAATAAAAAAGCAGTTTATACGTGGAGTACATATTATAGGATGAAATTTGCTCAGCTCAACCACACCTGCTAATTGTATTTGGAAGGTGCAGTTCAAACTTGAAAGAATGGTGAACTTTTGACCTCCACGTGCCGTTAAATGTTGGAGAAAATGTTGCAAAAATAAATATCAGTTGGTTTAAAAAAATGATGAACTTTTAACCTGCACGTGTCGTAGAATGTTCTAGAAAGTGTTGATACAATACGTTGAACTTTTCACCTGTATGTGTCCTTAAAAAAACTGTTTATATGGAAAGTTCAAAAATAACCAATAAAGAGAGGTTTTGCAATCGAAAAAAAAAGGAACTATTCTGATTTGTTCTTTACATGTATTTATGTGTGGAGCAACAGGGAAATTGTGCCATTACTGGTTCCATTCTTGATGAAAGCAGTGCATTACATGTACTGTGTGACAAGAAAAGAATTGCATGCGTTTGTGACATTTGAAGTCTGCATACCAACTACGAAGGTAAATTAGAAATTAAGAAGGTGTGTTATGTGTTTTGTAGTAGTGGTTAAGTATTTGAGACGATATTTTTAACTTTGAAAGTATTTTTTATTTCTAAATAGCATAGTGTTAGTAAAGTCTGGTGTTTTATTGGTTCTAAAATATGCATAATGTGTAACTAGTTGTTAAACAAGTACTTTATATATGTTTAGGAGTTTTCACAAAGAAAAAGTGTAAGGTGTTATCTGTAAAAGACTGTGGGCCATATTCTCAAGACGAGCGATAACATTATCGCCGCTTTAGCGGCAGTTTCCTGTCGCTAAAGCGGCGATAATGTTATCGCCATTCTTGTGAATATAGCCCTGTATGGGTTTGGAAATTCGATGTAGCGTTAATTTCGATTTGTATATCTATTCCGGCGAGATAAACAGAATGTCGCACGTTTGGAAATTATGCTCAGTCTGGAAATAGTGGAGAAGGGGTCACAGTAGAAAATTCATGTGTTATTAAGTTAACAGAGATGGAAAAAAAGAAGAAATGTTATGTGCACAGTTTGTGGTCTCATTTTTTACACTGAGAGGTAGATTTCAATGTCAGTCAAGGCTGGTGTGGTACTGCGAGGCTTTGCATTTGGGTGTTCTTAGGAAATCTAAGTTGGTAGGGAGCGTTTCTTCAGAAGTAATTTTTTTTACATATGTGAGAGATAAAAAATAAATGAAAATGTTCTTTGTATATTTTCTGTACGATTTTGTTCACAGTGGTAAAGTAAATGTGATTATTAGTGATAGTAATTCTCACGGTGTGTTCCTCTGCTGAATATATGCAGGCGTTTAAGTGGTCCGGGTGTTATTAGTAGTAGGCTCCGCCACCCCTTTAAGAGAGCCGCCAATTTTTTCATCCCAGTTAAGGGTGCTAATATACGTATAGTAAATGGACGATACATAAAAAGTTTGGAATTACACCTTCATTTACTCTGTCTACCTTGCACCACCATTTTGTGCCCCCAGCAGTACTGTTTATAAAAATAATCTAATACAGCTTTTTGTATTATAAAAATAGCACTTATAGGTTTATTGGCATATTGGTAGAATTTGTACTATATAAAGAATGTTGCAATCAGTTTCAATGGTATAGAAATGCACTGTATTATGTAGGAAATATTACATATGCATAGGTTGTGATGTCATTCTGTAAGGTACATTTGAGTATAAGTGAAAACAGGTGATATACTGCGAACCCGTTCAGAATGTGCACAGATTACATGGAGAGTAAATGGACAAAGTAAACGTGCACGTTGCTTTGTGTATGTATGCATGGTTTGAATCATTTGATGATACTTTACGACATAATCTAAACACTATTTCTGCTTTACAATTGGGTACAGTGCACAGTGTTAGTAGTTAGTGACTAGATGCTGGTAAAGGTATTATTTATTGCTCGTTCGTACGAAATAAAGGTGGAGAGGGGCGTTTCTTTACAAGAGATATTTTATAAATGTGTGAGAGATAAAAAACAATTAAAAATGTTCTTAGTAAATTTTCTATACGATTTTTTCACACTAGTAAACTAACTGTGATTATAAGTGATGAAAATTGTTAGGGTGTGTCTCTGTGCTGAATATACGCAGGACTTTAAGTGGACTGGGTGTTACCGGTGCTGAACACTGCTACCCCTTTTAGACACCCGCATTTTTTTTCATCCCACTTGAAACCCTCAATATACGTATATTAAAGGAACGGTACAATAAAAGTTTAGGGATTGCACCTCCGTTTCCTCTCCTCATGTGTCATCCCCATTTTGTGCACCAAACAGTAGTGTTTATAAAAATTAAGTAAGAGAGCTTTATTTAGAATGAAAATAGCACTTATACCTTTATTAGCATGTTCATGGGATCTGTAGTATAAAGAAAAGGTCGTAATCAGTTTCAATGGTACAAAAGTGACGTACAATATGTTTGAAAGATTACATGGTTTTAGGAGTAAGGTATAGAGGTAACAAATAAGCAGTATAGTTTGTTATGTTTAAACGAGTATGTAGTTTTGTAAATCAGATACGGCGTTGATTTGTGCAGCACACAGTACACCCACAATGACCCTGAAACATGTCCCTGAATGCCTTGGCACACTGCAGCACACATCCAAACGCCAAGTAGGCCCCCATCCACAATGTGGACAGAGTGCCCCCCCTATCACCAATATCACAACCTACCCTTGCACATATGCTGAATCCAGCAAACCAGCAGATCTGTGACCCACACTGACTATGCAAGTAACACTGCATTTCGGATAGCATAGCAGCTGCGCAAAGAAAATGACATGCCCCACGAAGCGACATGGACGGAGCCAAGTGCGGATCACAGCCTCAAAGGAGCAGGTCACACTCCGACGTGTCCGCGTGCAACCACAACCCATGCCTTACAATACATGCAGCAGACCAACAATGCACCAGGCCATAATATAAGTCCGCGAGCACACATCACCCAAGTCAAAAGCAAAACAGGCCCCGAAAAGCACACAATCCAAAGGCACCCCGTCTCAAGGGGAGAAGGCTACACGAAATCAGAGCTGCAGGGGAAATTCCCCCACAATGCAGTCCACACACATAGCAATCACAGAACATCAGCAATGAAGGCAATGTGGTACAAAACTCCCCTCATGCGGGTTCTGTGTCCGGTGTGTATGGCGGGGTGATGGCTGCATGGCTGTGTGCCCCTGACACATCAGACTGCGTAGGTGATGGGGCTGCACCAGATGTCGTCCAGCACCTATGCAAAAACAATGTCTGGCTCACAGAGGCGGAGCTTGCCAAAGGGATACACCCCCATTGCACATGCAACAGTCAGTTCTTCCCTGTGTTGGGACGAGGCTCATTGTGGCACACGAGTGGACAATCTTTACAACACACCTCACAGTTAGACACCAGTGGAGTGGCATAGGCTTTATTGGCATGTGCGTGTCAGTACGGACAAGGCAACGGCCACAACAGGCACGGACATTCTTAAGACACTTACACACAGCATGGGTACATGTCGAGGGGCAGATGATGTTGGGGCTCAAATGGACAATATTGATCACATATGGCAATGCTCACAGCCCACCTTGCCTTGCTGGACGAGTCAAGTGCTGTTTGGCGTCTGCACAGTGCCCCGTGTGAGGGGGCATGACTGACTGCTGTATGTGGGGTCTGCATGGTGCTCTGCCTCCAGGGTGCGGCAATTGTCTACTCTGCCGACAGTGATCAGGTGTGAGGGTCTGACAGGTTCGCATGTCGTGCTACATCGCCATGTGTGTGCTCTCACCCAGCAGTGTGTCCCAATTGGCAACGTTGCGAAACAATGCTGTGTTGCTCGGACCATGGACCTGCGTCGCCTTGGACAGGTGTGTGTGCACACGCGTTATTCCACGCACATGCATCCAGAGCCTGACCGACGGGAGACGTGTGCTCTGTTTTGGTGGGATATGTGAGCAATCACCACTGTGGAACAAGTTGTTGGGCCATGTGCTGTGGGTGGCAATAGGATGTGGCTGCAGGTACGTAGTTACTCGTCCATGAATGCCCGTGCAGCTTCATGTGCAATGTGTTCCAATAGTACGTCGTTGTCGTGTTCAAAGAACACCAGGGTGAGCCAATCCATTAGGTGGTCCGGGCAGGTGTGCTCAGCCCACGCCGTGTCACCGATCCGCAACACAGCCTAATAGGAAAGCACCTCGATGTGGTCACTGCAGACGAGAAATTGTGCCATCTCCCATGCACAACTACCAATACATACGCAGTATGTCAAGGCATCCCATGCACGGCTGTCTCAGTTACACTCCTGTTCGTGAACCAACAGGGGGCGCAAACACAAGTCATAGTCCAATTCATCAACAGTTGTGTTAGAAAAGGCAGAGATCCATGGGACACTCGAATGTGCATGTTCAGCAGTGGAACCAGGGCTGGACGCAGGTGACGTGGGCAATGCGGAAGCTGAGCCTGTAACTGATCCGCAGCACTGCCAGTGGCAGTGCGCCCAGTAAATGCAGCATACGTGCACGGTACTGTTCCACGTGACGGGTGTTGTGCATGTCCCGGGATGGCCTGCCATTGCGTCTCGTGAACAGGCACTCTTCTGGACTGCAGCTGTTGTGTGGAGGATATGCCACAGCTCTGAGCAATAATTTGAATGTGTGTGCAACGTTGTGGGACATGGGTTGCTGTTTCCGTGGGTGTCACGGCCTTCCCATGCAGGGGTACCACAGGCAGGGGCTTCTATGTGTGGGCTGTGGATAAGTCGGATAGTTTATTTGCGGAATGCGTGGTGTGGGAGTCGTCCCCATCTGCCATTGTATCTCTATCAGGGTGTTCCAGGCGCGTTCGGGACCAAGGTCAGAGGTGCAGGTGTCCTCCCGGCTTCTGCATTGGGACAATGGTGCTTTCATCCCTGATGTTTGTCTCACTACTACTTTCGTTTTGGGAATGTGATGTGGCTTTGGCGCTGAGATTGGGACACGGCCTTGGGCTCATGGTGTACGGATGGCAATGCACACACATATGTTGGCATGTGGAGCCAGGTGCCCGTGCGTCCTTGCGCTGCTTGTGCTATCTCACTCCGTCTCTCTCCCTCGCTCTCTCCCTCTGTTTCGTTTGTTGCGCGCATGGCACACCATCTTGTCTTGGATTTGGTCTACCGGGCTGTGTGCTACGGATTGTCTAGTGGGAGCAGCTAGGACTCATCCTAGGGGTTGTTTCTGCTTTTGTTTGTGTGGTGTTTTATGTTGGTGGTTGCATTGCTGTATGACTGATTCTCCATTTTCTGGTCACGCATGTATGTTTATTTTGCTGCTTGTGCGACATCAGGCAAGATGTTTGTTTTGGGGTTGGTGGTGTTGGTGTGCAATTTCTTAGTCCGGTGTTGGGGGTGGTGCCGGGGGGGTGTTCCGGGTGTGGGATGGGGTCCTGGGGTGTTGGCGGTGGGTGTTGTGGCCCTGTTGGGTGTCCGGGCCGCATGATGAGTTGCTCCATGGCATCTGTTTCCCTTTGGATGTGGCCCTGGGCTGTGCTTCCTTTTGTGGTGCTGGCTGCCGTCCAACTTTACACCAGGTCAGAGCAGGTGTAAATTTCCTGGTGCTAACGCGCCTTATCGCCCGTTTTGTGTTTTTATCACGGATGTGGCTGGTCGTTGTGAATGTTGAGGTGTGCTGTTGTCTCTGCTTTTGTCACGGGAACGCCTACTCTGCATCTCATTAGCGATATTTGCGAGGGTCGTCTGTGGCGATGTTTTTTGAGGCTGCTATCGCGGGTATACTGGTGCTGTGGGCTGTTAACACCGGCTTGTGAATGGGGGGGTAAATGTATTACGAGTTTGACTGCAATAAAGTGCCGTTAATTCGGCGATGGCTCCTTGTAAATATGTCCCTTAATCTTTCCCCCCTCTCCATCTCCATGTCGGTGGTTTTTGTTGCTGTCTAACAGTTGATCTGTGCTTGTTTATGTACATCCACAATAAAATGTAAGCCTGCACCATATTTTTGCTAATATGGTGCAGTGTTATGCTTGCTAAGTTGCCGATAGAAGTGTTAAACTAATAAGGGTAACGTTTACATGTGCCATTTAGTTGAGAATATCACTCTAAGTATACAGATAACAATTTTACAAAATAGTATCTACAAAGTTATCTGTAGTGGGTTGCAGAGGAAGTGGCGTGGGACGGTGGGGTGCATGGGACGGGGGTGGGGGGGCGAGGGGAAAAGTAGGAGGTAGTGGAGTCACATATAAAATTGGAAGGTGAATCGAAATAATTCAATAAATACGTGCTGTATGTCGGATGACACTACCTGCCACCCTACTGTTCCCTTATTCCGCTCCAGTACCATGCAGCATTTCCTCTGCAAGCCGCCACTGGAACTTATATAATTGTATGTGATTATTTTGACATATTTAACAGATATAACAAATAATTTAAACTTTTTTTTCATTCGCAGAAAATTATTTTGTTTGGATTAAAAATTGAAAATGCCTAGAAGAACTGAAAAAAAAGGAAAAACAAAAAGGCAATCTACTTAAAGAAAAGTCAAAAATGTGCATTACAAGAACATCAGAGTACTACAAAAATAGTTTCTTCTGGTAAAAACACTAGACAATTTCTAAAAAAAGTACTACGAACATTTAATGAAAATAACATTACACAAAGGAAAAATAAAAAAATTTCAAGTAAGGAGAAGCAGACTTCGACTTCAAATTGCAAGAAAAAAAACATGATAAGGAAAGAGTATTTGTTACCCGTAGACAAAAACTATTTCAAGAAATTCGATCAAAGAGTTTTTCGAAATAGAGTAATTCTGAATTTAATAAAAGGATGCCGCAAATATAAAAAGAAAGTGCTGCAATTGAAACAGAAACAGCGTGTTGAAAGCATAGTGGATACTGCTTTTAAGTTAAAACAAAAAATATTCATTTTCATTTTGAAGGGGATGAAAGTGTTGGATAAAACAATGAAAATTCTGAAAGACAAAAGTAAAAAAAAAGACGTGTGAACAGAAGCAACTTTTGTAAAATCTTCAGTGGAAATTGGAAACATACATCTAATAGTGAACCTTTTTTTAATGAAGAGAGTTACTTCCAAGAAAATAGTTTACCATTTGCAGTTGATACTGGAGGTCGTTGCTACGAAGTTCAGAATGGTTGTCCTGTTGCAAAAGAGGAAATGGTTACTATTAGTGCAGAACAGTTAATAGCTGAAGAAGTGCAAGGGAAACGCACACAAGCTCCTGTGTATAAGTGGGGTTGTAGCAGTATTTGTAGTATTCGACAATTATCTATTGATATAATGCGAAATTTGTTACAAGAATATACACAGAAAAGTGTAAAACAGAAGATTAGGTTGTTACAAACACTAGATCCTTGTAATGTAAGAAAATATACTGAGAAACATGGGCATTCTCTGGCTTGTCTTTCAAGAAAAGTGTGTAGAAGTGTTTTTCATCACTTAAGGATGTTAACAGTACACCATTCAGAAATGCGGAAATTTGTAAGGAAACTGTACTATGTAAAAAGTCCTGCATTATGTTTAGGTGAACTAAATACAGTTCTTTTACACGGTTCTTTATCAGATGTACAAAAAAAGTGTGATGATATTCAGTTCCGATATTTTGGTTCAGAAGAGCAGTGTATAGAAAGTGAAAGTTTGACAATTACAGATGTTAAAGAAGATGGGAAAGTGATTATAATTGATCAGTTTGAAGAAGAAATTGGAAAGTTTAACATAGTGTGCTCTGAAATTCCAAACTATGGGGCCTATTAGGGTGGCGGGCGGACTTTCGTCCGCCCGCCACCCTAGCGGTGCTGGGACCGGCCACCAGTGGTGCGGCGGTCCCGCACCGGCAATTAGGATGCCACCGCTGCGGTGGCATGCCCCATCCAAAACATTGTGGCGGGCGGTGCGCACAGCACCGCCCGCCACAATGCCATGGCTGCACCTTGTGCATTTGCATGCACAACTTGGCAGGCACCGTGCGGTGCCTGCCACATTGCACATGCAAATGCAGGGGGGTACCATAGGTACCCCCCATGTGCACCCCCACACCAAAACACCCTGGGGGCCCGCAACGGGCCCCCAAATGTAGGATCCGCATGCTTTTCCATGGCGGCGTTGCTGCCATGGAAAGGCTGCTCTCCGCCTGTATGCTAATATGGATGGCGGTGTCTTCCAGACACCGCCACCATATCCAGCCCCTTTTCTGCCCGGTCGACTGGTCGACTGCCGGAAAATCGGCGGACGGTCTTTCCGTCCGCCGGGGTCCCCCGCCATAGTAATATGGCGGGGAGGAAATGGGTGGTGGGCGGTGTATAATGGCGATCCGCCTGACATTATAATGAGCCCCTTTGTTTGTGTTTGTTGTCGACGTACTAATTATAAAATTCAAACTAGGAATGTTGATTTGTATTTGAAATCTGAAAAGATGAATAATGATAAATGGAGAGAATTTGCAACTTACTTGTTAGTGGAAGGTCAATTTGAGTTAGGCAGTGATCAACGTATTTGTAAATATTGTTATAACAAATTAGAAGAGAAAAAAATGCCCGCTAGAGCAGTACATAATAAGTTAGAATAAGTAGCTATTCCGGAGGAACTGGCAGATTTGAATACATATGAGTCAGTTCTAATTCAATCTGTTGATCCATTTCAAACTATAATTCGCATGGAGCCTAAAACAGGTAAACTGCCACCAACAGACTTACAAAGAGGGCTGAAAGGAAGAGTAGTGTACTTACCTTTGTATTTTAAGAAAAATATTGAAATTGTTAGTGGAGACAAAGATGAAAATGAAGCAGTAGTCATTCTAGTAAATGGAGTACCAACAAAGAGTCGGAAAATATGGCAAGAATTTGTGGATGTTAAAAAACTTCAAAAGGCTACGTTATATCTTGTGGAGAATAATATTTATTATAAAAGTGTAAATGTGGAACAACAGGTAATAAGTTTGGAAGATGAATCTGAAATTTCAAGTGGTCAAATAGAGAAAGTGGAGAAGTCAAGGAGTGAAGAGATTTATGAACATTACACAATATGTCCTCTACATTCAAAAGAAGTAATAGGAAACAGTATTGAGTTATTTCAAATGAAAAAAGCAAAGGGAACTCCAATGAGTGTATGGGAGAAAAGTTTAGAAGCTCGTTGTTTTCCACAGCTGTTTCCTACTGGAGAAGGTGGACGATATGATGACCAACCTGTACGTATTCCAGCTTCAGAATATCGCTCAACAAGATTATACTCTGAAGATCCTAGATTCCGGCAGTGTATACCATATATATTTCACCTTTTGTTTGAAAGTGATCTGTCTTCTCTGTCCTATGCAGTGAACCACATACTGAAAACTGGAGTTCATCAATCACTTCTTTCAGCGAAAGAATTTGTGGAGAAAGTTCAATAAACAGATGAAAATTTAGAAGCACAGTTAATTAATTTGATGGCATGTCAACGAGGAACAAATGAGTATTGGTATCGTCGTCATGGAGAACTGAAGTGTATGTTACGGAACTTAGGTACACCAACATGGTTTGTGACACTTAGCTGTGCAGAGTATGCATGGGAAGATTTGCTTGAATTTCTACGAGAAGCAAATTCCAATATAAAGAATGTTGAAATGAAGACACCTGGAGAACTCTGTTCTTTGGATCCTGTAAATGTGTGTAGATATTTTAATCATAGGTTTCAAGCTATGATGTCTTTCATCTGCAATAAAAAGAATCCACCTCTTGGAGAAGTTACCGATTTCTTTTGGAGAAAGGAGTAGCAAGCGAGAGGTGCTCCTCATATACATATGCTATTGTGGATCAAGGATGCACCTAAATTTGGAACTGATTCAGATGAAATAGTATTGTCTTTCATTGAACAGTATGTGACATGTGAGATTCCAAGAGAAGGAGGAGATAGAAGCTTGAGACAGCAAGTTTTACGTTTCCAAAGTCACCGTTGTGGAAAGTACTGCAGACGAAAATACAAGTCTAAAGGAAAATTTTATACCAAGTGTCGGTTTGGATTTCCACGTCCAGTAATTTCTAAAGGAAGAGTAAATTCTTTTTTTTCTTCTGTAAGGCACACAATAACTCGCAAATCTCCAAAGAATACCTACAACTTGAAAAGAACAGAACTGTCAAAGTATATTAATGACTACAATCCGGTTATTTTAAAAATGTGGAATGCAAATATGGACATCCAGTATGTTGTAGACAACTCAATTGCTGTTGCACGCTACGTTACATCATATATAACGAAATCAGAAAAAACCGAGATGAAACAAATGTGGGAAGAAATTGCACAAGAGAAAAGCCTTAGCAAAAAATTGTACAGCTTTACTTTGAAAATGCTTTCCCACAGAGAAATTGGATCGTATGAATGTTCAGACCGCTTGTCCTCTTCAAGTTTATATTCAAAATCACGAGGGATCATTTGGGTAAGTTTAGGTCTTGCCTGCTCACGAAATAGAGTGTTGAAATCATTAGAAGAAATTGAATACTTAGCAGCAAATGAACCAGACAGTACAGAAATTCTTAAAACTAATATGTTGGATACATACTATCCGAAAAGGAGTTGATATCTGGAACAGCTATGTCTGTATGAAGTACTTCAACATTACAGCTTCAAAAGAAATGTTAAACAGAATTTAAAACAAGGAAAATATGCAGTAATTGGATGTCATGGATGTTTAGTAAAACACACAAAAGGTAACCTTATCAACCACAAGAAACTCAGTTGTGAAACTCCAGACAAGCGAGAATTTTACTATTTAGCACTTCTCCAACTGTTCAAACCATGGCGTAGCGAAAGTGAATTACTTGGAGATTTCGAGTGCTACGAAGATTCTTTCAATGCATGTAAAGATAGCATTGCATGTTCAATTTTCCCTACATATTTAAAAATGTTGAATGATAAAGTTGAACAGGAAAAGACTATTACAGCTGAAGTTGCAAATGAAAGTTCTCAAGATAGTCAAAGTTCTGGTCCATGTAGTCAAGATCCACTTGGACAACAAATAGTGGAAAATGAAGCAGCGATT
This sequence comes from Calotriton arnoldi, assembly GCA_963921515.1. Taxonomy (NCBI): domain Eukaryota; kingdom Metazoa; phylum Chordata; class Amphibia; order Caudata; family Salamandridae; genus Calotriton; species Calotriton arnoldi. Next base: position 287,181 of record CAWUFW010015512.1, read on the forward strand.
GTTATGCATGAAGTGGAAATTGCAATGCAACAAGCACAAGAGGAAAATATTACATTGGAAAAGTTAGAAGAACAAGTAAATATTGAACAGAAAGAAATATATGTACAAGTGAGAGAACAGATAGAACATGGTTTGTTGCATGAAAAAAAGAATGTGTATGTTCATCATTTAAACCTATTCTGATGTACATCAGTGGTCAAGCTGGAACGGGTAAAAGTTTTTTGATTAAAGTTTTGACCAGTTATCTTAAAAAAACTACTGGTTTACATTTATCTTGTGTAGTAACAGCTCCAACTGGATTAGCTGTGCACAATGTTAAAGGAATTACTTTGCATAGATTACTAATGTTACCAGTTGAGCATGATAATAAATTAGAATATCAGAAGTTGTCTGGAGAAGCTTCTTATGAAGTGTCAAGAGTGCTGAAGAAGATGAAACTTTTAATTATTGATGAGGTGAGCATGGTCTCAAACTTAATGCTTGCTTTCGTGCATTTAAGAATGCAAGAGGTATTAAAAACAGATTACGACGTGCTCTTTGGAGGAAAACATTTATTTGTATTTGGAGATCTGCTACAACTAACTACTGTAAAAGGAGAACCAGTCTTTAAAACTCTTCTACATGAAGACACTAGGAAATCTTTGGGAAGTATTGGAAATGTGAATCTCTGGTTAAATTTTGAATATAAAGAACTCACTCAGAATATGCGACAAGCAAGTGATGAAGATTATGGAAATATTCTGAAAGATGTAAGAATTGGTGTTCTAAGCAAACATGGTAAACAAGCTTTACAAAGTCGTCTACTAAAGAACTTGTTTACAACTGAAAACACACCAGCAGCAGTACTGTACAAGAACATTGCAGAAAAAAAGTCTATACTTTGCTTAATGCCTACACTGGAAGAGTGTTATACATTTAATCAAGAGCTTCTGAAATTGGAAAATCAAGAAATAGTTCACATTGAAGCTATTGATAAAATCGAGCATCAAGGAATAACAATTCTTCTTTCAAATAAACTACAGACTAAATTGGCTTCTTTGGAAAAGTCTGTATCAAAAACTGCTGGCTTAGAAAATAATTTAGATGTATGTATAAACTGTCGGGTAGTTTTGAGGCGTAATTTGAATATAGAACAAGGTTTAGTGAATGGAGCAATAGGGAAAGTTGTTGAATTTGTAGAATATCAAAACAGAAAGGCAATTGAATTCTTGAAAATTAAATTTGATCAGATTGCAGAGGTGAAACAAATTGGGCGTTGTGCTGTATGTTTTTTGCTGGTAAAAGACTTGTATGTTCGTAGAAAACAGTTTCCTTTCTGTTTAGCATATGCAATAACCATTAATAAATCTCAAGGTTTAAGTGTAGATAATGCTTTAATAAATGTTGGAAGAACTGTGTTTAAAGAGGGAATGGCATACGTTGCATTATCTCGATTTAGAACATTGTCTGGTTTGTATTTAATTGATTTAGATGAAAACAAGGTTAGTGCTGATGTAAATTGTGTAAGAGAATATAATCGTTTAAGAAGACTTTATGCACCAACTTTAGGTGAATATCCTATTTATGAAAAACGTGCTGTGTGTTCAAAACGCAAACATGTTGATGAATCAAGTGTGGTTGAAAAGCAGAAAAAAAATTGAAGAGAAAAGAAAAGATGCAAAGAAGCAGAAAATAGAAACAAGTGATGATGTTGTGGGATACCAATTAGAAAATGCTTCTGGTGTCAACTGCTATGCTAATGTTATTCTAAATGTTATATTTTATCTAGAAGATCTGTATGGTGAAATTATGGAAAGTCAGGAAAAAAGATTATGTTCTGCACTTTATACTTTATTTGAACAATTGAGAACTGACAGAAGTAAGATCCATACTGCTTCTGGTATTCGACAACTCTTGGATACATGTACTGGATCTTTAACGTTCATTCCTAATATACAACAAGATGCACAAGAGTTTCTGATGGTTATGCTTGGAGTATTAGAAGATGAAGGAATCCAGATTGAGAGTTTATTTGGACTCAGTTACAAATGGGATCACAAATGTGAACAGTGTTCATTAACTTCTAGTACTATAGTTGACAGAGAACGATTTCTATATTTAACAATACCTGACTGCAAATCTGTACCTTTTCCGAAATTAGTAAAAGAAGCAAATCATGATATGAAATGTTCTCATTGTCAATCAGAAATGTTATCTACATTATGCCGAGAAAGATATGGAAAATATGTAATTTTAATGCTACAATGCTGTAGACCAAATGGAAGAAAAGTGGAAACGAAAATTAAAAATGTTGTTGCTAGTCAAGTATCTATTTCTGGAAGAACTTTCACAACACTGGCTATTGTTTTCCATGCTGGAGGTACTACCACATGTGGACATTATACTGTATATTTGAAATGCAAAAATGGTTGGAGTCACTGCAACGATACACACTTGGAAATTAAACCGAGATTGCCTTATGAATTACCCAACTCATACTTGATATTTCTGAAACAAAGATTTTAGATACATTATAATAATAATAATAATAATAATACAGACACTTGTAAAGCGCGACAGCTACCTCAAACAGAGGTGTCCCGGCGCTAAGCGAAAAGTATTACAGCATTGGACCGCTCAGGGCCAAGCCATGGGCCCTCAGTCTGCCTTAAAAAGCCAGGTTTTCACCATTTTCCTGAAAAGGGACTCAGTATCGATAGTGCGGAGATTGTTCGGCAGGGAGTTCCACAGTTTTGCAGCCTCGAGCGTAAAAGATCTGCCACCCATACGTGCCTTTTTAAAACGGGGGATACACAGTAGATTTGGGGAATTGGACCTCAAGGTTCTAGACTGTTTGTAACCACGTAGTCTGTGTTTCAGGTAGATGGGGCAGTTGCCATGCATAGCACGGAACGCCAGAGTCAAGGCCTTGAATTTGATTCTTTTCCTCACTGGAAGCCAGTGTAGTGCTTTTAAATGCGGAGAGACATGCTCGCGGAACGGCACTCGCCTAATTAGTCTCGCAGCCACATTTTGCACTATCTGCAGGCGTTTAATCAGATACTCTGGCTGACCCAAATAGAGCCCATTTGCATAGTCTAGCCTGGAAGTCACTACAGCATGTACTATGTTTTTCCAACACTCCTCTGGAAGCAGATACAAAAATTTCTTCAAATTCCTCAGTTGACAGAAACAGGTGGCAGTCACCTGACGTATCTGAGCTGAGAAGGAAAGGTCAGACTCCCACTTGACACCTAGATTTTTTATACAATTTGCCGGTGAGGGAGGGGGACCCATTTCGGTAGGCCACCAGAGATCCGAAGCTGGGGGTGGCTCTTTTCCGAAAAACAACACCTCTGTCTTTCCTGCATTAAGCCTGAGTTTGTTGTTGTTCATCCACCACGCTATGTCTCTCAAGCAACCCTTGAAGCTCTCAAAGGCAACCACGGTCTGCTCTTTGAAAGTAAAAACCAATTGTGTATCGTCTGCGTAGGAGATCGCTTTTATCCCCCAATTGGCTATCAGGGTAAACAGAGGAGCCAGGTACACATTGAACAGAAGAGGGCTGAGTGCTGACCCCTGAGGGACTCCACACCAGAGCTGTCTTGGCTTGGATAAAAAAGGTTGAAGCGCAACCCTCTGAGTGCGATTCTCCAAATAGGATTTCAACCATGCCAGGGCCGAGCCTCCAATACCACTATCCAACAGTCTCTCTGACAGCATGGTATGGTCAACGGTATCGAAAGCGGCCGACAGATCCAGGAGCACCAGCATCGCGGAGGCCCCTGAATCTGCAGCCTGTCTAACTAATTCCGCCACCTCCAGGATGGCCGTCTCAGTACTAAATCCCGACCTGAAACCAGATTGGGTATCATGCAGGATGCCCTCCTTTTCAATAAAACTAGACAATTGCCTCTGCACCAAGTTTTCAAACATCTTAGCCGGAGCTTGCAGCAGAGAGATGGGTTTATAATTGGTCAGATCCCCAGGATCCCCATTCGGTTTTTTTCTTAGCGGTCGGAGAGTAGCGTGTTTCCAGACATCTGGAAAAGTACCCGTCGACAGGGAGGCGTTCCAGATGTGCATCAGAGTGTGCGACAAGGAGTGGGCCAGCACTTTCCATAGTGTTGGGGGACAAGGGTCATCAGGTGCCCCCGACTTACACCTCACAATTTCTGACATGGCATCCTGTTGGGAAATGCTGGAAAACGACATCAAAGACGGTTCAGTGACTCTAACTGCCCTCTTGCCACATTTCTCCGTTTCTGACCGCCCTGAGAAAGATTTATACACTTCCTGAATTTTATTGTCAAAAAAGATGGAGATACTTTCGCATAAGGCGAGTGAGGGTTGCACAGTGGACTCCACAGCTCTAGGTTTCAGGAAGGATTTGACCACTTTAAACACCTCCTTAGTCGAGTTATCAGCCTTATAAATACAATCCGCCAAGTACTCTCTTCTAGCTACCCTAATCATGCTGTGGAATTCTTTCAAAGCGTTTCTATAGATGTTCTTGGCGTACTCGCTGTAGCCTGACCTCCACTGCCGCTCCAGTCGTTTACAGCTGCTCCTAGTCACCCTAAGAGCCTCCATGAACCAAGGGGCGGATGGTGAGAGCCTAGATGATCTAGTAGCCTTGGCAGGAGCCGCGGCTTCGACCGCTGTCGCAATCCACTGGTTTAAGGCTATGGAGTCAATGTTCGGGTCAGATGAAAGTGTGGGTTGGCTGGCCTGTAAGATAGGGTCCAACACCGCCACTGTTAAATTTTTCCAGTTTTGTTTAATGTAGGATTGGTTACCCTTGCTCTGACCGAGTCTACTGAGCTTAAAACAAAAAGGAATCAAATAGTGATCCGACCAGACCAGTTTGATAGGGGCCGTTGTGCTCAAGGAGGTCAGGTTGGAAAAAACGAGATCCAAGATGTGGCCTGCCTTGTGAGTAGGAGATCTAATGTGTTGCGTTAAATTAGCCCCTTCTAGGGTCAACACAAATTGAGCTGCCTGTGTGCAGGTAGTGTCGTTCACATGTAGATTAAAATCCCCTAGCGCGGTAAAATTCGCATACATTAGTGATTTCTCAATAATGTAATTACATAGCTCTTGGGTTGAGTTAGACGCACTGTCAGGAGGTCTATAAATAAGAATGCCGGAAAAGGAAGTAGAAGGATCAATTTGTAAGCAAAAATTAAGCCCCTCAATCTCATTCAGTCTGAGCGGGCCAGAGGCTGCTAGAAACCAGGAGTCTTTAAAAATGATAGCAACCCCTCCCCCTCTTTTCCCACAATCTCTATTCGCGTAGCACATTTTAAAACCGCTTGGAACAGCCAAGGCTATTGCTGCTACTGAGTCTGAGTTTAACCATGTTTCTGTCAGGAACAAGGCATCCCACTCATTACTCGCCAGCAGGAGCCAAATGTCCGTAGCATTTTTGGACAAGGATCTGCAATTTATCATGCCCGCCTTAATCATGGCCACCTGACCTTGCGCGATTCCTACATTTACATTTCTCCCCATCAGTCCTGACAGTGCCTCAGGGTTCCAAGTACAAGCCGAGCAAGGACCTAGGGGCTTGTCTGTAACTACGTTAGTATTATGCGCCTTCGTGCATGGGTTACCTCTGTAGGACATTAAGGCCTCTCGTGACCAACAGATTACCCCATCGCCTGATATTCGAGCAGAGAGGCTGGCGTTGGCAGCGGTCTTGCCGCGGACGGGCGCAGACGGGCTTGCCTTTGGCGCGCCCGCTGCGTGCATCCGCTGCGCGTCCGGGCACCCATACTCTCTAAATAGAGTTAGGTTGAAGGACCCGGATGTAAGGAAGATCAAGGGGCGGAGTCACGACCCTCCGTTCAATCGGCACTCTCAAGCCGTGATGGACCGGGGCTCCGTGATGAATACACAGGAGGGGGTACACCTGATACTAAGCACACCTCGACATAAAAATAGTGAGTAAAATGGGCGCACAGTATTATTACACACAATAAAAATGACGTTTTTAAAATTGGCAATTTAAAAGTTGTGCAAAAGAGCAAAACAAACTGGCCGCAAAGCCTGTCAGCGCTTCACTACCTTCCGCTGCGCGTCCGGGCACCCATACTCTCTAAATAGAGTTAGGTTGAAGGACCCGGATGTAAGGAAGATCAAGGGGCGGAGTCACGACCCTCCGTTCAATCGGCACTCTCAAGCCGTGACGGACCGGGGCTACGTGATGAATACACAGGAGGGGGTACACCTGATACTAAGCACACCTCGACATAAAAATAGTGAGTAAAATGGGCGCACAGTATTATTACACACAATAAAAATGACGTTTTTTAAAATTGGCAATTTAAAAGTTGTGCAAAAGAGCAAAACAAACTGGCCGCAAAGCCTGTCAGCGCTTCACTACCTTCGGCCTAGAGGGAAAATGGGAAGATGCTTTAAGGAATTGATACTGGATGATTTAAAAAAAAAAATCCACACATTATTTGGCCTTGAGGAAAAATGTCAACAGAAAGTACACAGTAAAGGTAACATTTAAAAATTGGAAATAGTATTGGATGTGTTGTTTGTGTTGGTTGTAAGAGTTAGTCATTTTTTTTTTTTTAACAATCTAGTTGATTGTTTTTTTTCCCCAGCTGTTTATGATGATACTACACTGACATCACTGTGAATAGTGAAGTTAAGTAGAATCTGATAACAGCAGAAAAAGGGAGAAAAATATGTTTTGAAAATGTTATATTATGTTGTATTATTTGATAAGTAACAGTGTAATTTGTGAAATATATTACATTACACAACAGTTTTACAGTTTATTTTCTTTTCTGTAGTGGAAAAGTGAGAAAAAACAGTACTAATGACAAATAGCAGAATAGTAGTTTAGTATTTAAAAAGAAAAATCAAATTCACTGAAAAAACCATAGGTTTTACAGACGTTATAGTTAAAAATTAGCGTTTAAAAAACCTTTGAAATTCACTGAAAAAACCATAGGTTTTACAGACGTTATAGTTAGAAATTAGCATTTAAAAAACCTTAGAAATTCACTGAAAAAACCATAGGTTTCAGGGACGTTATAGTTAGCTGGACATTTCACTCGTACAAAACCATAGAAATTCCACCGTTATAGTTAGTTCAGTTAACTATAACTCGCGCCCCATAATGCACTGCTCATGACGTCACATATTACATCATTCATGGCATGGTCAGTGACATCACTGATGACATCACTGATGACATCTCAAATGACATCACTGATGACATCACTGATGACATAATCCACGTGATAATCTGATGCACCTCATCACACCCTAATATAACCTTTAATACATCCACTGTAAAATACACACTACCATTTTCGAAAGCATCCACACACTAATACCAGTTACTACATACTCACTCACTGATTCCTATGTCTGTTCACACATCCACGCATTCACCTATACAATCACTTATACATGCAGTCACTTATCAATACAACACTATCATATGCACACATACACCTATTCAGACACTCACACACCGCCACTCATCCATGGAGTTACTCACACACCTAGTCAGTCATGCAAAGAATCAATCACACTCCCATTTACTCACCTAAACAGTTATACACACACCACCTCACTAATTCATACAGACAGTAACGCATAGTTAGTCTCTTATGTAATCACTGAAACAAGTACAGACTCATCCATATATGCCACTCTCACAATCACTCAGTCTCACATATAGTTATTTATATACACCATCACTCACATATACTGCCTTTTACATATGTAGTTACTCACATATGTACCAATGAGACATCCATTCACTCACCAACACACCCAGACACACACTCACCCACCCATACAGCTGTTTCCACATGCACTCTTGAACCCATACACCCAGTGAATCAACCACTCACACATCTATGCAGAGAGTCACACACCTCCAACCCACCCACACACACACTCAGTCCCCCATACAAATACTCAAGCAAACCATCAATAACCCATATAGACTCTCATGTAGCTACTGACCAACCCATGTAGCAGCTTACACAACAACAGACAGACTGATACAGACATTCACACAGTTTAGTCACTAACCCATGCATTCAGTAAGACACGTTTAATGAGTCACTTATACAATCAGTTACATACCTCCTAAATCCTCCACCCAGACACTTATACACCCACTCATTCTTCAATACACCTTGCCATATATATAAAACATATTTAAACTTTACAGAAACACACAGTCACTGGATGATGTCATCAGTGATGTCATTTGAGATATCATCAGTGATGTCACTGACCATGCCATGAATGATGTAATATGTGACATCATGAGCAGTGCATTGCGGGGGCACGAGTTATAGTTAACTGAACTAACAGTGGAATTTCTATGGTTTTGTACGAGTGAAATGTCCAGTTAACTATAACGTCCCTAAAACCTATGGTTTTTTCAGTGAATTTCTAAGGTTTTTTAAATGCTAATTTCTGACTATAACGTCTGTAAAACCTATGGTTTTTTTCAGTGAATATATATATATATATATATATATATATATATATATATATATATATATACTTGAAGATGAAGGATCACAAGAAAGCAACAGCCAGCCAGGGCAAAAACCTGGATCCCAAAGGATACAATGAGTCACAAAGAAATAAAATATCCAAGAAAGAAGTGACTCAAACAGATAGATTCACCAAAGAACAAAAATATATTTCCACTACAACGTTTCAGCTTCCGCCTTCCTCAGGTAGTACAAGATGGTTTGCTCAGTGGTTGCACAGATGACACAGCTGAATTTTCAAAAAGCATCATGAGTGAAGATTCCATTTGGAATGTGGAATCAATGCAGTCCTGAGAGCTCTTGAGATATGCAGTAATCAGGTTGTATTGTCAGTAATGTTCAGTCCATCTGGATGCAGTGATTTTAAACGGTACATCCAGAAGTTTTCTCTGATGTAAGGGCAGGATGGTCGTGGTGCAGGTGAATATGCAGCGCAGAGGTAGTGTGACATTTTCCAAACCCACTGTGGCATTTTAAAGTTTGAAGATTAACACTGTTATGGAGCAGCTCACTGCAGCTGAATTGAGGCACTACATATTCCAGCAGGCTCTGGGTGAGCCAACGCCCACTGTGGCAGGTGCAAATGATTAAAATGAGGCCAGTGCTCCACACAGTGTTTAACCAAGCCTCTGAAGAAATGCTCGAGGAGCATGAAACGCGTCAGGCAGACAGATTTTCTTGGACATTGTTTTTCATTTCTCTGCGCTGTTTCCTGCATTAAAAAATGAAAAATTACCTACCTGGGAGTTGGCTCTTCCAAAAGGGGTGCTTTTTGACTTGGATATATATATATATATATATACATATATATATATATATCAACTCCACTCCCAAAGTTGAATATTTCAATCAACCCGGCACAGACTCCCAAATTCTTCAGTGCTTGGATAGATAGATAGATAGATCTGATTTACTGCTAGCACATCAACAATGATGTGTTGGTTACCATCTTAAGACTTGGGACTCAGTCTCGAATCCTAAAGAAAAGTGAAACAATTACATAAGTGGGCGGGGTAGGGCTAAATCATTATTTTTTTTAAACTTAGTAGTAAATCAGGAACAAAATTCTTTTTAAAAAGTGCCTGCTAATGAGCTATTAAGAAAAGAAACCCCAGGGTGGGCCAGAACCAAGGGGGACAGAGCTTTATATTTACAGGGGAGTGGTGTGCATGGCCTCCTCACTGAATCTAATTAGGTCCTGGGAACCCTATCCTCAGGGAAAAAAGATTTACAAAATGGGAGGGAGGCCGCTCGGCCTGCCTCCCTTAGCTTGTTAAGGCCTTTAGGACCCCATCCCTTGGAGCCAGCTTACACTGTGTCCCGGTGAGCCTACCCCTGGACACAGAAGTTTCCCTGCCCATGAGTGCAAGGGCAGGGAAACAGAAGTCTGCTCTCCCCAGATGGGAGCTTTGAAAATGCTTTGTCTGAGTGGCAGCAAACTTCTGTTTCCCTGCCAGCGCTCTTATGGGCAAGAAACTACTTGCTCCTGTGGGTAGGGGAACACACATTGCTCCCACCCAGAGGGAGCAAGCAAAAATAGCTTCTCTCTCCAAGTAGGAGCAATGGCAGCTACTGCAGCATGCAGGGGTTCACGGGGACCCCAACTAGTGGTTTGTGAGTGTCCCGGGGGTACTGGAGCACCCACCTCTGGCCCCGGGTATAAAGTCCCAGGGGCCCAAGGAGGCTTGGGGAGGGGGTGGGGCATCCCCTTCGCTTATTTTAAAATAAAGCCCCGGGGATGGGTACTCGGGCAGTCAAAGAGTGTAGGGCACCTTCCTCTCCAATATTTATTAAAAAGGGTGTCTTAGGTAGGCACAGGGACACCAAACTGAATAATAAAGGAGCCCCAGGAGCTGCTTATTTAATTTTTTTACTGCTCCAAGATGGATGAAAAGCCTGTGAGGGCTTTTTTGTTTAATTTGTTAGGCTTGATGGTGACCCTAGAATAGGGAAGGGTAACACCAAGCATTTGTTTAATGTTGTTGGGGTTGCAGGAAGTGAAGCGGACCCTTAGAAACATTTAAAAAAGCAGTATGTCTCCAGGGACATTAAAACCATGACCCCAGGAGAGCTTACCATATTTTTCTTAAACACTCCCAGCTGGAGCTCTATACTCATCAGCTGGAGCGCAGGGCCCTGTTGTGTTTTTTTTTATGGTTGCATTTTTATGGGTTGTAAAATGTAATAAGAAAGACTCAAAGACATGTTGCCTTTTATAGTAATCACTATTATTAAACATTGAATTGTGTGAATTACTGAAATGTACACTAGATTAAAAATTTTGGTGATTTTTGGAGAAAGATGATAATAGGGTCACTTTATATATTTTTGGAGTTGTGATTCTTTGGCAAGGTCAGTAAGTTTACTTGAGTGTAGCCAGGACCTCCACAAGCCATTAGAAAATGTGTGGTGTGGAGTTGACTGCTTGCAGGTGGTTGGATGCTGGCTATGCCGCCAACCTCACATCGCGCACAGCCAAAGGCCATACACAGCTAAGCATTGGCTTTACGAATGGTAATAAAATATTACTTTATGTTTAAAAAAAAGTGGAAATTCATGGAAAAAACAAGGCTTAAAGTGATGCTAAAGTTAGGTGATCATAACAGTTAAAACAGACTATTTTAAACATACAAAACCACTGAAATTCACCAATTATAGTTATCTTAATAACTATAACTCACACCCACGTCATGCACTATGAATTACCTCACATATTACATCACTCATGACATCTTCTATGACATCATTGATAATATCACTGCATCAGTTTGCAATGAAATCAAGTCGTCACTTATGACTGTTTACTTGTGATAAAGACAACTGTAGTTGTCAAAACACACTGGGAGTTCTTCCAAAAATAAAGAAAGAAGCTGGAATATAATCAACTGGAGTGCGCATGCTTTTCTCCTGTATTTGCAGAGCCTTGCTGTTCTTTATACATCAGGTTCCCGCATCCGAGCACACAGCGCAATTTTGTGGATGGAGGAGCCTGTGGGACAATTGGAATAAATATAAATATATATATATATATATATATATATATATATATATATATATATATATATATATATATATATATATATATATATATATATGAGAGATATATATATATATATTCGAAAACCTTGTGCAGCGAGTCAGGTAAGGAAGGAGCCACTCCAGTTCTAGATGCTTCAAAGTTTGGTTTATTGGCAAAATAATCAAGACGCGTTTCGACCTCTCACTGGGTCTTGGTCACATGACCATATGCTACAGCTGTGGTCTTTTAAAGGCTTGTAATAGACATAGAAGAATGTGCTCACAAATACTATTTACAAGTGAAAAAAGTGCATAAATTAAATACTACTCGTTTTTGTTAAAAAACATAGAAATGCATTGCAGTAATTGTCTCCTGTATCTCATTTTTATTTAAAACACTTAACGTCAGTATGTAAATGTATCATGAGGCATGGTTCCTTTTGCAATCGATACTCATAATCAACCATTAATACAGTTTTGTTTCATTAGTTTTCTCTTATTTGGTTATCTTTTGTATATAATCAAATTCAAACTCAGAAAGGAAGCGAATATAGTGCTGTTTATAATCGTCATGATTATTTGCATATAGTTAATCAAGCTTGGTAGTTAAATTGGGTATAGTACCCCTTTGGGAGAAAGACATAACAGTTTATACAGAAAAAAATGGTTCATAATTAAGACTTCTATGGTCACCGTAACAATATAACATTATACTGGCTACTGGTGGCTTCAGCTGAGTTGGGTTTCAAATATATTCCGTTTCATACAGATACAGTCATTGTGCAGTATAAACAGAGGCATTTAGGTATAGTACTGCAGTTGGAAGATTGTCCAAGAGAAAATCTCCTCCCGATCAAGGAGTGACGATTGTTACCGGGTAACATCCTCGTTCTCCAGTGCTTCTATCTTTAATGTGACTTAGTCGAGAAACAGTTGCGCCTTTAAAAACTACCTGTATGCAAATACATAAGAAGAAATGTCAAGCATCAACCAAGATTTTATGCATTTGTATTAAAACAGCAAATTGATCAAAACCTATATAACAATAAAGTTTAAACTTTCTGCAGTGAAATGACATCCATAGTGTGTAGTTGGGTTAGAGGTTACAGGAGACATTAATTAAAAAGACCAGGGGCTGATCTGTGTGGACTGGGAGGCTCTCATAGTGTTTTCATGTGCTACTAGCCTAGGTGTGAATGCAGCTCCTCATCGTTATTCATCCCTTCGGGGAAGGCAGAGCCTGCCTTTAGTATGAAGATAGACTCCATTTTCCTGAGGGCGGATATTCTGTTTCCACCTCTCGGGTTTTTGAGCACTGTGTCCAGGCCAAGAAATTTGGCTTTGGTCCAGTCGCTTTCATTACACTCTTGGAAATGTTTAGCTGTACTGTAGGCCCGATCATTGTTAGTGATTGCCCTAAAGTGTTCAAGTATCCGTTTTTTTGACTGGGAAGGTGGTAGATCCAACGTACCATTTGTTGCAAGGGCAAATGATAGCGTAGCAAACAAAATCAGTGTTGCAGTTGATGAGCTTTGGTATTTGCCATTTCTGATTTGTGCATGCTAGTGTTATTTCTTTGACGTTGGTGCTATGTTTGCATGCTTTGCAATTTCCACAGGTGTAGAAACCCTTGCTTTGGCCTAACCAGTTAGTCTTGCGTGGTGCGAGATGACTTTGTACTAAGATGTCTTTTATGGAGACATTTCTCTGAAAAGTGACGGAAGGTGCTTGCCCCACAGCCTCCTTTAGGATGGGATCTAGTTTTAGAATATCCCATCTGTTTTTGAGGATTCTTTTTAAGTCACCTGCCTGACTATTGTATTTTGTGATGAATCTGATGGAGTTTTCCCCTTGCTCATGTTTGTTGGTTTTTCTTGATGGTTTGAAAAGTGCTTCTGTTCTTCTAATCTGTGAGACTTTTTGTTCTGCCTTTTGTAACGCTCTTATGGGATAGCTTCTGTCCCTGAGTCTCTTGGTCATGGTTTTTTTGGTGTTCTCAAAACTTTCCTCAGAGCTGCAATTTCTTCTAGTCCTGAGAAACTCGCTGAATGGGATGCTCCATTTCAGGTTAGGTGGGTGGCAGCTAGTCGCATGCAGAGTTGAGTTCCCTGCAGTCGTCTTTCTGTATAATTCTGATGTTTGGATACCATCTATGGTATTCAGTTTGAGATATAAGAACACTAGGCTACTCTTGCTTTTTTGTATGGTGAACCTGAGGTTGAGTCTGTTCTCGTTAAGTTTATGAAAAAATTCATCTAGATCTTTCTCTCCTCCATCCCAAACAAAGAAAATGTCGTTAATATATCTTAACCATATGCTGACGTTTTGGGTCCAGTGTTCTAGTTCACTATTCCAGAGTACCTGCTTCTCCCACCAGCCCACCAACAGATTGGCGTAACTGGGGGCAAAGCAGGTACCCATGGAAGTTCCCTGTATCTGTTTATAATGTTGTTTGTTAAACATAAAGACATTTTCTGTTAGGCAGATTTCAATCATTTGTAGGATCATGTGGGTGTGTTCTAGTGTGTGAATGCTTCTTGCTTGTAGGAAGTGTTTGCATGCCATCAACCCATCGTAGTGTCTTATACTGGTGTATAGACTTTCTACATCCAATGTTACCAGCCATGAGTTTTCTCCCCAGAACACATTTTCAATTTTTTGCAGAAAGTTCTTGGTGTCTCTAACGTATGAGTTTAACGTTTGCACAAAAGGAAACAAAAAATGGTCAACATAGACAGACGTGTTTTCAAAAAGGCTCTGTTTAGACGACACAATGGGATGGCCTGGTGGTTCTAAGGGGTTTTTGTGAATCTTCGGTAGAAGATAGAATGTGGGTGTCACTGGAGTTTCGTTTTTGAGAAACTGGAATTCGTCCCACTTAAGTAAATGTTGTTCATGCCAGTTGTGAAGCATGTTTGTGTATCTTTCCTGCAGTGTCTTCATGTATGTCGGTTCTACTCTTAGATCACATGTGTTGTTGTTTAGTTGGCGAAGTGCTTCCTTAACATATTTGTCTCTTTGCCACAAAACAATATTACCTCCCTTGTCGGAAGGTTTAATCACGATACTATCATCTTTTTGTAATGTGGTTATGGCTTCCCATTGTTGTCTGGAGAGATTCTTGCTTTTGCATGGTTGTTGTGATAGAGTGAGTATGTTCTGCATCACTAGATCGTTAAAAATGTCTATGTTGTCTTTGGCAATTTGGGGAATATATTTGGAGGGTGCCCTGAATTTCGTGTCACTCGCCTCCCCTGTGAGAATTCCAAATAAGGCAGGTATTTCACTGCGGGTTTCCAAAACAAAGGGGTCTCTATTTGTATTGGGTGTGACTGTTTCTATGGGTTCACCTGTCTCAAGGAGCGTATGAAGAGTGTTGATATCTGCTATTGCTAATGTTGATCTAGGTGTCTCGGGTTCGTTTGTTGTGTGTTTTTCTGTCGAAGTGCGTGTACTTTGTGTAATTTCAATTTGCGTACAAATTTATATAAATCAACGCGCGTTTGTGCTTAATCAAGTTTGGTTTCGGGACAAAACGTAAGGCCTAGCTTAAGAACTTGGTCTTCAATGGGGGAAATCTCTCTGTTGGACAGATTAATTACCGTAAGTTGTTGATTTTCGTTCTTCATGGTTTCTGTTTGTTCGTCTGGCCCCTTGTTCCCACACCAGGTTTGTTGCTTCTTTCTACACTCTCGCCTTCTTTTGCTTTTGCTTTGGCGCCTCTGGCGCCTCTGCCCCTTCTTCTTTGTTTGTTTTGAAAAGAGTGTTCGTTGTCCCGCTGTATGAGGCGAAACTCCTCGGAAAAATACATCTTTTCATTGTGTGATGTTGGTATATTGTCCAGAGATTCTTGATCCAAGCTTAGATTGGTGCCAGATTCCCATCTTTCTTTGTCCAATTGTCCCAGGGACTTTTCCTTTGCCAAGTCATTTCGAGCTTTATCAAATTTTCTTGCGAAGGTTAAGATCCTTCCCATATATATACATATATATATATAGCTTTTGTTTTAGATGGATGTCTTGGTGCTTTTATTACAGTAATATTAAAAACCCATATTTCACAGGGAGCAGTGAAAAGCAGTGAAAAGTCTGCACATTTTGAAGATTCTGTGGGAAGTGATAGGGCAAATACAATAAATCCATAGTTATACTGTAAACTTTGCAGACACAGAACCTCATAATGCAAAGACCCTCATCATTGACTGTTGATTTGTCAACAAGTTATTCAAGAAGATAAACAAAACCTCAACATGCTTATTCCAGTCACTGCACACTGTTAATTGCATTTTCAAGGTAACTGCCCCGAAATAAACATATAATATATTAAAAGTGCAACAGTTAATGTTTAATATGGTCCAATATTGCCATCTTGGAGGTTTGGTGCATAGAATTCCAGTAGTTCCTCATCATTACTGGGCATTTTATCAAAGTATTTTATTATGTTGTAGAGCAAATCATGATTCCTGAGTGTGTAAATATGTTCAGAAATCCTCTTTTTGAATGCAAAAGTTGTACTGCATGAATAGTCAATGACAAAGACAGGTCAGGTGTTGTTTCATTTGAAGTAACTTTCCCTTCTTCCATGCAAAGGTTTTCATTGGTTCTAAGTGAATGCAAACCTTACAGTTGTTGCATCATTTGAACCCCCGGAATGCAATATTTGGACATGTGGTTAGTCATTCCCATATGAAGTGGCTATGCACCAATGTGTCTCTTAGTGATTTTGCCTTTCTGTAAGTAATGCTGGTATGTGGTTCCTCATAAACCTTTTATATCAGGGTCCTCCTCAATAAGGTTTCAGTATCTATGCAGAATGCTTTTGATTTGCTGGGCTTCATTATGATTGCCATAATCATTTTTATGTTGTCTTCATTTTCCTCCTTCTTGTTGAACTGAAGATGCTCGGATCTTGATTCAGTCTTTAAATTTACTAATCCTGTTGTAAGACCTTCTTAGGATAATTCCTTAATCTGAATCTATTCATCATTTCCATGTTGTGGTTTTGAAATTCCAATTCTGCTGAACAGTTCTTTTGTATTAATAATTCACCATACGGTGGGGATGATTAGCAACTGGTTTTCAGCCATACTCAAAGGACTCCACACACTGAAACATATATAATTGGAGCTACTGCAAAAGTAGCCTTTTCAAATTTAACACTCAGGCCTATTGACTATACAATATTATAAAGAAAAAAGCAGTGCCTTTTTTTCGATCTAGGGAACCCATTCATATGTTGTGGATTACTATGACTGTAGAAATTGAGGAGGCATACAAAAAGAGGGTTGAGATTGGTGAAAAGAATTTAATTATTCAAACAGCATATCTGAGTAAAAATTCTGTGAAGCTTGCAAAATAGCAATTCAGGAATAAGCACATTGGAAAACGTATGTCTGGAGTCCCTATCTCCATCAAAAATCTAAGAACTCCACTGAGAAATTGATCAAATAGTTTTACTCATAAGTATGATTTTTCCATGTCAGAGATGGGCTTATGAAGTAGGGAAGGGATACACTTACCAACTTAATAAACATACCTTCTCATGACGCAACATGTGTCTCAGATAAACTCTGCTCCGCCTATTTTATTAGACGTTTACTCTCCTTACTACTCGTACCGTACTGGGCCCTTTACAATAAGACAATCTGCAGCATTTCCATTTACCACAGAGGCAATGATCCTATGACAAATCTTTCTCCACCAATAGGAGGGGTAGAAATTAGGATGGCCAAAACCCCACATTAGCTGTCCAATGAGGACCATTAATTAACAGCTAATTCACAAATTTGAAATCAGATTTAGGTACACCACTCTGATGACCATGCTGTAGAAATAAGGAATAGCAATGGAGAGAACCAATCTCCTGAAGAAGTTAAGTCACACTAGAATTAGACTAAAAGCTCTGCAAAAGCAACACAAAACAAAAGAAGTAATACCTGATGTTCTGACAGAGCTAGCTGATTCTCCCTACAACACATTTAAGACATCAGTAAAAAAGCACAGTTTAGATGGAAGAATCAAGAAGACTCAATAGTAGACTCAGACAGATATTAGATTAATTTGGTTATTGTATAAAAGATTCAAAATCCATAGCAATAAGCAATCTTTTGAGAAATTCAGTTAAGAATATCACAGCTTGCATTAAAGTGCCAAACATTTGGGCAAGGCTTTATCGGATGGTTATTATAAAGAGATTATCAGTTTACAAAGTCTCACTACCATTAAGGCAGAAGGATAGTTTGTCTAACAGCTCAAATTCTACAAAGAAGGGGAAAGGGTTCCGGTACAAAATCCATTAAGGGCGAGTCCATTAACAAAAGAAGTGAGGAAAGCAAAGCAGCCCAAATGTAAAAAGATAGTTCTCAAAAATTGAGCAACATAGCATCCTCTCACAAGGGGAATAGAAAAGTATGGTGTTGCCTCAAATTAGGAAAAATCTGAATGGCGTTGCCCCTCCTTTGGGGTTTCTTCTTTCATAAAGACTCTAACAAAGTTCCAGTGGTGTAGCATCACACCACCATCTAAAGACTGTCATATGGTCAAATTCCCATAATGTCACCTAGGACACTCTTAACAGTAAGATGCTTTCTCATGCTAGTTATAAGAAATGAAAGATTCCACATAGGCCTAACATCGGTGGAAAAGAAATACAAGTAACCATCTATAGCAACAGCTGAAATCCTGTTCCCACAGGAATATTTCACTGTGAACGGCATAAAACATTCAGGAATATCAACATTTTATACATGTGCAGAACTAAAAAAGCAACATTTCACTATTTGTAAATGGACCATTGTATTAGGTCAGGGGAAAGGTCAGCATTAGAGAAAAAGCATTTTCAAAAGAGACTTTAGGTGGCTATTACACATTTTAAATAAAATAATCTCTAAACCAATATCAAATATAATGTAATTAAATCAATTCAAATAGGGAATATGTGGTACTTTTACCAAATATTATTACATGGAAATCGCTAAAGTTAGAAATACCCTACTACCACAATTTTTCTCAACATTCGTATAAGTATATAATTTTCAAAATTCACATTACAAAATTCGTTTTTCACTTTTCATAAACTATAGAATCTCTAGTATTATTATGCAAACTTTCAAGATTGTACCTAGTTTCTACACATTTTTGCACCGACTTATCTAAATGGTGCATTGAAATAAAATGCAATAAAACACTAGGCTACTTTATTAATAGCACACATTTGTCAATATATGCTAATAAACAACATGTTCATAAGAAATTCATTAGTGCAACATGTTTATATATAAATGTATTACTTTGTATGTATGTTTCGTTCATCTTACATTTTAAAGCACCCTTTTACAGTGCTTCTGCTGTACTTGTCTTGGTTTCATGTGTCAATGTGTCTAACGTGTGCAAAATGCACTTTCAGTTTTTTGTGTCTTTAATAGTAAATGAGTCGTCTATTATGATTTTTAACATCTTGTGTCATCAGTACAAACAGCAGGCAATTACCTCAAGGAATGCTTGTTAAGTTCAGGTAGCATCAACAATTTTAAAATACAAAACACAGCGCAATAAAATTCATAAACCAATTTAGAACAGACAAAAAATGTAATGCACAGAGAGAAACCTAGATCATTAAACTAGGATAAGAGGAACTGGAGATAAGAAGTTTTTACATTTATGGCAAAAATGGCCTAAACAAGTAACGCACCATTGAAAAGCAACAGTTTGTGGTTGGCCAGGCCACTGAAGGTTTTCTGGCAAACAGTGATGGGTTAAGCCAGGTACACCAAGTAAGCTGTACTGGTCAAAGTTTTTCCTTTAATGGACAAGGTCCAAGGATGAGGCCAGAGGGGGAGTCGTTGAATTTACATACGTCATGATCAAGCTCCTTTTGAAGCTATTAAATTATGGTACAAAAACTAAGAGCAGGATAATTTCATAGCCGCCAAAGTTGCTTTGTTGCTGAGATGGCTTTGCCGTCGTGAACCGGTCCAAGGTTTTCCCTTCATACTTAGTCACTGTTTTGATTCTCAAAATCATCCAAGGGAGCAAGGCTGGAAGCTGTAGCCAGCCAGTGCTCAACAAGGCCAGATACTTTTACCACAAGGTCACACTGAATCCATTTTCAGCAGAGCAAAATGCTTCTAGCAGGACAAACTGGTTTCCTTCCGTTCCTTCAGTGTGATTTACCTGGGCAAGCCACAGCACCTTGCCTGATCCCTCAAAGGTGGATTAAATGACTACGCTTCACTTTTCACCAACTGTTATGAAAGTTGTTTCTGTTCACACATGCAGCCCCATGTCCTCTTGGAGGCACTGGGCTCTCTCCAGCCAGGACTCCTGGAGGGTCCAATCCTCTGCGTTCAGCTGGGCCTTCTTTGTGTCAGCAGTCCTTTTGCTTTTTGTGACCCAAGAGCAGCAAAACAGGAGGCTAACCAATTGACCTTTGGAGGGCAGTCTAGTTCCCTGGGTGCCATCCGGAATCATTGAGTCCTTGGGTTGTCTTCTTCCAGTGTGAATCAGAAGTCTTTTTTCTTCCAGCAGGGCCTTCTTCGTGTATAGTCTTCCCAAGTCCAGGGATGTTCAGAGGAGGTACTAGTGAAGTGCTAGTCTGATTCAGTCTGATCCTGTTCATGTATATATTTGGAAGTGCGGAGTAAAGGTAGGGTGGCAGACGTACTGTCCTCCACCACGCTGATGGCCTTTTTTCTGTCCACCAACTTCTAAATCAGGCAATAAATACATTTACTTCTCCTCTAACATTATCAAAAATTTGACTTGACCAATAAATTAAATGTTTAAAACTAAGGGAAAAATAACTTTTGCTAGCATTTTCACAAGCCAAGATGTAAAATATATATTTTACATATGCCTAGTCATGTCTTATGAAAAATGTTGTCGAACCTACACAGTGGGCCTTCAGTCACTAAGGGCACATATTTCAAATATACAGTGTGCCACTTTTTTTTTACAGTAGGCACACTGCCCTGTGGGCTTACAAGGCACACTTTAAGGAAGACCTATTAGTATATAAAAATGCTATTCTTACATGGCCAAGGTACTTTTCGTTGCTATGTGTTAATGCAGTGTCCTTACACTGCAGCCCAGCCCAAGCACAATGGTGCATCTAGCAGCCACATATTTATGTCATACATGTGGGTGTCATAGCTACACATTGCAGCCCACATATTCTTTTTCTAAGCCATCTTTCTTGATATTTTTTAATTCCAAATGTCATTCAATGTACACTGCAAACATGTTATGGAGTGTACTTTATTTGCAAGGTTGTGCCTTTTCCTCTATATATACCTTATGCTTTTTTTCAGCTACATTTTACATCTATTGGTTTCTCAATATCTAGGCATATGTTCCACTGATCTAAGTGATACCATTCATATGTGATAAAGAGCTTGCCAAGAGCATGGGTGACTACCTTTTGTTCATTTCAAAAGTAATGCCATACATCAACAATTAACTAAAATCTAAGTGTTATATTCAACAGTATCAAAGAAAAGAGAAACTCAAGGGCGGGTGGTGTAATGGGGAGCAAACGAAAGGGAAAGGAGGAGGAGGTAACGGATCTGGTTTGGGAAAACCACCTGGAAGTCTGTCAAGGGGCTAAGGAAAGGGCTGATATGGCACAGCATAATATTCTGGGATTTGTTTTATGTGGACAAACATGTATTTCTATCTCATGCCATACATCTTACTTCATAGGTATTCTACATCAGTGGTTCCCAACCTGTGGTCCGGGAACCCCTAGCGTTCCGCAAAGCCCCCTCAGGGGGTCCGCAACTACTTAGAAAATTAAATATTATTAACAGATTAATATAGTGTATATAAATAAAGAACCTAAACGTACAATTGAAAATTTTTAAAAGAACTGTAAATGTGAAGAAATTTTAAAACGGAGAATAAGAATTAATTTAGTATCCTCAGATTGATTCATGGGAGCTGTGCAGGTGCATCAAACAGAATATAGTATGGACAATGAGTGGCCTCAATTGAATGTAGAAAATCTCCAACCTTTCTATTAAAATAAAATGTGTTTTTTGTTTTTATTTATATATGTTTGCAAATTAAATAAAATGAATCATCATTTGTGTATTTATTTGATGAATGCTTTTTCTGTATTAATGTGCGGTTCAAATCATCGACAATACTTAGACCAGTAATGACTCGGTGGCGGGTCCCCGGATTCCAATAATGATTGAGTGGGTGTCCTAGGGTTCCAATAATGATTAAGTGGGGGTCGCAAGTAGCCAAAAGGTTGAGAACCACTGTTCTACCCTCAACACAAGAAAGGGAAAGTAATATACTCCACTTAAGAAAAAATGGAAAAGCCCCTACCTGGACAACCATATAGGTTGTTGAAATTGCCCTCACCCACTAAATAGTGCTATGCTTCATCATAGGGCCGCTGACACACCCTGACCCAGAACAACGCTCAGGGTGGACAGCATTTTTTTAGTTAAAGAGGGATCCTATATGCAGAAAAAATATTAAAACTACTTGGGAGAAGAGATCCCTGTCACCCTCTCTGCTGTTATCAACATGTTTCAGCCATCAGTTTGCCCCTATGGTCAATGGCCTTTCTCAGGATAAAGATCCCTTTATCATGTACCTCCTTGTTAATAGCTGTACGGTGGTAATAAATTAATGTAAGGCCATACTTGCCAATTGTAGAGACACACCTGGAATTACCTGCAAGGATAAATGTAATACAATTATATCAACATAATTTTCATGGAAGGAGGCTTCTCTCTGTTCGTTATATCTTTGAATACGTACGTACATGATTACGGAATAAAAAGTGAAATTCAAAACACCAATGTGCTGCCCATCACAGTGCATTGGCCAGAAACACCCAAACTTTGAACAAACTTTGAAAAGAGGTCTCTAAGCCGAGTTTCATTATTCGTATTCCAAACCCGGGTAAAGAGTGGGAACGTCGCCCTAAATTCACACTCTAAACAAATATATGGGAGGTTAGAGGATATAAAAGCATTTAATTCAAAATAACCAACACATACTTATCCAATGTTACCAATGACAGCAGCATGTCACTCAGCAGGGAGGAGAGTGGGCTGATATGGCACTGTTTAAAGTGCACATGTCTTTTTGACCGGCCTTCTTGAGACGGCCAGCCAGACATGAGCACTTTAAACAGCTAAAGCCTCCAGAGTGCTGTGAAGCACCGAGTGATTCCACTCCCTCCAGTCAGGGCGCTGCTCTCATGCTGCATGAGAGCAGTGCCCTGATTGGTCATGGGAGTTGCTGCTTCCAGTTCCGGGGGTGAGAAGAGGACCAGAGCGGAGGACATCCCGTCGCGTTCAAGTAAGTTTTTATTTTGTAAGATTTTTGTGCGTGCGCCCATCCCCGCTCCCCGCAGATGGCAGCCGGCACTTGAGACATGCTAGCTCTAACCTGAAAAATCCTCACCCAGGGAACTTACTTCTTCAAGGACCGACGTTTTCTGACCGTTTGCCAAAGTAATGCTCAGATGCCATTTCTAGTAGCAAGTTGCCGGTATATCCTTGTCAATTGACCCCTTCCGCGGGTCACATCACTCAGGTCAAGTGTCTCCCTGTCTGCTCTAATGCTGTGTCTTAGAAGCTGCAAGCACTCCTTGTGTAACTTATTATGCTCACCCCAATTATGGTGTTTACACAGAAGAAGAAAATTCTGTTTTCTACCCCTCGCACTAATTCGACAAGTCTCACAAGTCTGCCTTTTATCCATGGGCCTTACCTGTACGAACTCTAGTATTTGTGCAAATATGTGCAACCACCTATTTTTTGACAGTATAAGAGGAATCTTTATTGTTTATGGTTATTTTCACAACCTTTAGAATATTTAAGCAACAATTACAAATAAACATAGACCAGTTCTTACCAATGGGACAACATAAGAAAGTGTAAACAAATTCAATTGTGGATAAAAACAACAATGCAGATTTTCTGTACTGTGCAAATTAATAAAACAGTTAATTTGTAACTACTATTAATCAAAATTATTTGACTAGTTATTAAAAAGAGGCAACATTATTCTTTGGTTTTGACAGTTCGAATATTATTCTTATAATGACTACATTTATTAGTCGATGTTACAGAAAGAAGTCTAAAAATTGCACCTAAACGCGCAAAGGAATGATAAAAGTGTAAATACAGTTTAGTGGCTACCTAGTCTGGCATATTGTTCAAATATAAAAATCAGGCAGGAGGTAGAGCCTGAGTAATAGCAACATATGGTTTCAGTAAGATATAAATACTATAGTGTAGCCGGATTTATCACAAAATACAATTACAGATAAACACAACAGAAGGATCCTGAATTGTAGCAGTATATTGGATGGTTAAGATGCATGTAGTATACAACTGCTGATTTTTACAGGTGGTTTACTACAAAAACAACTAACTGAGAGAGGTCCATATAAATTTTCAATAAAGTGCAAATGCTATTGGGCTAATCTATTACATCATTCAATTGTGACTGCGAGCAGCAAGATGGTCTATAATTGTAGCAGCATGGGGTTTCAATAAGGTGCAAATGTTATGAAGCAGCTGGTTTTTAGGTCTCACCTAGCGTTGCAGAGCGCATGCGTTGCTCGCTTTGCGAGGCATGCAGTATAAACTATAACGTGGAAGCTTCGTGGAAGCTCCGCCCACTCTCCGCCCATCTTTTTGATCGGCTTAGGTCCTAAATGCTGCCTTCCCATTGGTTTTAGCCTTGTTAGTCCCTCCTCCTGACGGCCATGTCATCATTTGTATACTTCCATGGCTACTGGCCCCATTACTTTCAAAACTATTTTGTTCCCGTGGCTCCCCCCTCTCCTCCCGCAGTCTGTGACTTCTCGGCCCACCGCCACACCCCCTCCCCCACTCCCGTTCGTGCCTTTTTGCCCACCCGCACTCTTGTTTCAAATGCAATAGGACTCGCGTAAATGTGAGTTCTATTGCATTGCAAGTGCTTGTTTTTAAAGTAGTGCGCAGTCATTTACATTTGACATGCGCGCAATGTCTTACATCACAGCCACCGCCCCTTCCCCTTCCTTCTGCACAGCCCCGCTCTGCTGACTCAGGGGTATATTCACAAGAACGTGTGCTAAACATCTCCAAAAAGTGTTAACACAACTTTACACATCGCAGCCTATCGCGGGAAAATAACCCCGTGTTAACGTGGAATTCACAACACGGCGGTACCATGCGATAGTCCGCCAAAAACACGCCCAATGTCCACGATACAACCACCTCGATAGAGATAAAAACACAAACCACAACACAACAAAACGTGCGATGAGCCCATTCGCGATGAGGAAAGCAGCGATAAGCACCTCCAGGCCCACGACACACACACGGCAGGCGGAAATAAGCACAACAAAACCCTGAAAAAGAAAGACAAACCAAACAGAAAACAACAGCCAAGCACAATGGAGGCAACCGGAGCCAGCATACAACCCCACAAGCCCCATTGGCAACAAAACATTGTACATGGCAGGCCATCGTGGACAAGGTGAATGCAGCCCGAGAGCGGAGGAGGACAATGGAAGAAAACCAGAACAGCTGGAATGATGCTAAACGCACAAACAAGCAGAAACACGCCAACAACAAGAAGGCAGCAATGCACACCGGAGGTGCGAGTCCAGCGCCACACCAGGAGCTGGATGACATGGAGGAAATAGTGTCCACCACATCAGTCTGGAGATGGTGGCAGGACCCGGGGACCGGAAACTACACAAAACAACAGACACAACAGCAACAGGGAGAGGAACGACCAGGGACTGGGGAGACGGGGGAGATGGGCACAATGGCACACATGCACAATTAAGCACAGCACAACTGCAGACAAACCATGCCCAAGAGTAACAACACCAACCAAGAGCCAAGTCACACAACCCGGCAATATCACACCACTGAACAAGCACAGAAGTGAAAACCACACTGCCTGAAAGGGAGAAGGGTGAGCCAAATCAGAGCTGAAGGGACAACTCACACACAATGCAGCACACACACATAGGAAGCAGAGGACCCCAACATCGAACACAAGGTGGTACAAACACCAACATGTGCACAACAGAACACAGGACACAAGTGCACCCGCTTGTGGCCGGCAAACGGCCATATGCATCTGGCAAAGCACGAAACAGGGACATGATAATGCACAAGTACAAACCCACAGCCTTGATGGGGGAGCAACGCACGTATGGCAGGGAGCCAGAGAGTCCGTGACACACACATTGGCATACAAATCAAGACACAACACAGTTGGAGACAAGTGAAAGTGCGGAAACTTTATCAACAAGTGCGTGTCAGTATGGCCAAGAGAAGAGCCACGATATGCAGACCAATGCAGCAGCATGTCTGAATGAGGAACGTAGGAAAGCGCCCATGTCCACCCCGGGGGAGTCCATCACCAACACAAGTCAGTTCCAACCCGCGTTGGTTGTCCACACATGGATCAGGAGTCCAGGCCGATGCAGCCATGTCTACTGTCGTCTTGGGACATGTGACCAGATTCCCAACATGCAACCAGGCGTTGGGACACGTGCAATGGGTCACATCCAGTTGTGGCTGCAGATATCTTGTCACTCGTCCATGAACGCGAGTGCAGCAGCGTAGGCCAACATCTCCAATGAGAGACCGTTCTCCACCACATCTGACATGTTGTCGACGCAATCCATCAGCTGACCCGGACAGATGTGCTGACTCCAACCCCTGGCCCCAATGTGCACCAAAGCCCAATTGGGTAGTGGCTCAATGTGCTCACTGCACACGACGACTCGTGCAATCTCCCAGGTCCAGTTGCCAGCATGCATGCCAAACATCCATGCATGCCATAAACGGGCATCACGGTGACACTCCTGGTCGTGGGCCAACAGGGGGCGCACACACACGTCGAAATCCAGGTCAGCTACAGTCACGTTGGAGAGGCAGACATCCATGGTCCACTCGAATATGCACGAGCGAAAATGCAACACAGGCTGAACACAGGTGACGTTCGTAAGGCAGAAGCTCAGCCGGTAACTGATCCGCAGCGCTGCCAACGGCAGTGCCCCTAGTACATGCAGCAGACGTGCACGGTACAGGTCCACGTGACTGGAGTCGAGCATGTGTCCGGGATGGTCTGCCATTGCGTCAGTGGCTCTGCTTGAAGCAGCACTGCCTTGCCCTGCGCAAGTCCTGTGGATGAAATGGCACAGCTCGGAGCAGTGTCTGTGTGCAACAGGTGCAGGCCTGGGGTGGGGTGGGAGTACGTGTGAAGGCCATCTCACGCACGCTAACTACGACCAAGGACTTCTGCGTGTGGGATGTGAACACGTTGGTCTCACGTCGGGCAGTGCGTAGTGTGGGAGTCGCAAGTAAATGCTATTGTATCTGTCAGGGGGTGCTGGCCACATGCAAGCCTCAGCTCGGAGCTGCAGATGTGCCACCGCCTGATAGTACAGACAAAGGACCCTTCATCCCTACAGTAACTTCACCATCTGCATGCATTCAGGAGATGTACAGAGGCCTGTCGTGGGTGTGGTGGGATGTCTGCGACCCTGCGAATCATGAATGATATGCCCAGCACGTGGCACATGAGCGGCCTCACTGTGTGTTATGTTGCCTCACAGCTGCTCCTCCCTCCCACGAGCCCCCACACTTGTGTGTGCTGCGCGGTTGTATCACGTGCACTCGTACGGCACACCATTGTCATGCCTGTCCGCGCATGTCCAGCGGCATGCCAACAACACCCTGACGCTGGCCTTTGAAGGTGTGCGGCCACGTGAGTGTAGGCCAATGGTCCGGACAGGGCAGACACAGGTGTATAGTCCATGGCTGGCTGTGATCACGCTGCGAATGAGGCTAGGCAACTGACTCATGCAGCCGCAGGACTCATACACATAACACCTGGTATGCATGTGCCAAGACCCCGAGCGGTCTTGCGCTCCTACATTTCCCCGTACGTGTGGGCCCGCCCTCCTGGTGCATGCTACATTGCAACATCGACTACTGTGGCCCTGGTGGCGACAACACCCCAACACAGAGACACACTTACCGCACATCCTGCCCAAGGCCAGGTCCGAGCGACGCCCTGCTCCCCCTGCCGAATCAGCACACCCCTGCGCTGACCTGACGTAAGCCGGACCAGCACACGCCGCTTGTGCATGCAGGGGGGGCGTGCAAAGCTACATGTCCAGGGTCACTGCCAACGCTGAGGTGACATGGTATCATCCGCTGAAGACAGCACACTGTGATGTTGCAGGGCCCGTGCCCATCATGCTGACACAATGACCACACGGACACACTTGCTCAGATGGTGTGAATGGCTACCGGCACGTGCGCCCGGCCACATTTATTAGTAGGCACACATATCAAGTGACACCTGTGTTGGATGTGTGCGGGGTGTGTGCACACCAGCCAGCAAGGGCTGCCTGGTGCAGTCAGAAATCGACAACAGTGTACATCGTAAAGGACACAACCATTCAACCATAAAGGCCCCATGACTTGTGCTGCACAGAGTTAGTGGCCCCGGATGCACAGCGTCCTGCACGGGCCTACCACCACGGGCCGCTGACTTGCGGGGCACTGGGGCAGGGTCAAGAGAGCAGAGCAGGTTTCCGTAGATGACAAAGGGGCTTGTCGCAGAGTGTCTCGGTGGACAGGGGAAGGTGTACACCCAGGGCATGATGCAGAGGGCAGAACCACGCTGAAACAGTCACTATGGTGGAGATGAATGGAACAGACAAATGTCGGACACCAAGTCCGGTCCAGCCAGATGAAGATGCACAAAACCACCAGGCCATGGACTCAGACGCCACCAAAGTCCAACCAGAAAGTGCCCATGACTTATTGCGCACAGAGTTAGTGGCACTGTTAGGGGGTGCCGCCTGCGATGAGGTGTGTCCAATGGTGTGGACTCCTCCACATCTTACCCAAGACACAGTTCCACATGTGTGACCTACTAGACCGCAGTGTAGGCCTGAGGCAGCGGTCAGCACGGGCCATTCACCGAGTGTCGCCGGCTTAGGTTGGATGGCTCCACCGGCCTGCGTAGTTCAGGTTCAGTGGCACCACGGGACGCAGACTTGCATTGAACAGGGTTGATGGCACCAGGTCAGTTGTTGATAGTGTTGGATCACCTCCGTGACTCTGATCCGGCTTTCGTCCGGACTGAGCCCCATCTTCCTCTTACTCCTCTCCCTGCGTTCACTGGTGTGGACTCTGCCATTCATGATTCGTGACTAAGTGCTGGATGTGGGACCTACTGGTCCGCAGGGTAGGCCTGAGCCCTCATCCACGTGTCGCCGGCTTGCGTTGCACAGGGTTAGTGGCACCACGTGTCGCTGGCTTGCGTTGCACAGGGTTAGTGGCACCACGTGTCGCCGGCTTGCGTTGAACAGGGTTAGTGGCACCACGTGTCGCCGGCTTGCATTGAACAGGGTTAGTGGCACCATGTGTCGCAGGCCTGCGATATGGAATTATGCCTCACTGATCGAAGGGAGTCTGGTGCTGTGGCCACTGCCACGGCCTTGGGGTCACTGCCATTCAGGACTCAGGACACAGTTCCACATGTGGGACCTACTGGGCCGAAGAGGACGCCGGTGGAGTATGTAAATGAGAAAGGAGTAATGTGGGCCAGATTCGGGGGGCCAGCGATGGTCTGCGGAGGCTGCAAAGGTCGCGGGACTGGTGCTTGGAGCTTGCACCGGCACATGGTGGGCCCTCTTTGACACACACCGGTGTAGGCAGGTGAGCGGAGCCTCATTGGTGCGCTGGGGCAGGCATGACAGGTCTGGGGACCAGCGGCCCGAGGTGCAGCAGGCGCACAGGGACACAGGCCCCGCCGCGCTCGGCACAGGACTCGTGGCAGGCTGAGAGGTGCCGCCCTGGTAGACACGTTGTCCATTCCGAATGAGAACCATGCCCAGTGCGACGGGCTTTTTGTTCACACCCCTACGCAGGCCTGGCGTACGCAGATCCAACCCACTACGCACGCGCATGCAGGGGGGGATGTAACGTGTGACATTTCCGCGTTCTGCCCCACAGCCTGTGGGGACATGGTAGCGTCCAATGGCCACTACACTCCATGCCCCAGCAGTTGATCTCCACATGGCCATTTCCGTGGTTTGCACTCTGTGGTCTGTCCGGCACCTCCACGCCACACCTGGCATTGGGTAGGTTCACATTCCTTAGTCACTTGCCGCTCTTGCACATGCCTGCTCCATGCCTCTCCTCACATCCTGCTATTGTGTGTCTGTGGTGCCATGCCGTGACTGGGTTGTGGGCATGGCAAGGCCAGATTCCCAATGGAGTCGTGTTGTCGTGTCTGGTCAGTTGGCATGTTGTGTGTCATGTTGAATGTAGTTGTGCTGCGTGCCCATTGCCAGTGTCGTGAGTTGCATGACTGTGGGCTGGAGGTGTGTGGTGTGTTCATTTTGGACTTACCAACGGGCACTGCATTTCCATGGGTGCCATCCTGGGAGCACTGGGAGATTTAAGAATCATGCACTCTGCCTGGGGAGTTGGCCACGATATTGTTGAGGAGTCCCAGGCGGTCCACTATTGCCTGCACATTCATGGTATGCATGTGATTTCTGTTGTGGTAGTTGTGTGCAGTGTCGGCAGGGGGCACGAGGGGTACATGTGTGCAGTTTATTGGCCCTGACACGTGAGGGAATCCAGCTATGGCGTAGGGGCCTTGCTTGGTCTCCAGCTGCTCCTGCGCAGTGTGGGTGACGTGGAGGTGCTGGGGTACCAGGCTGTTGTTGGCATCCAGGACAGGTGTGATGACCTTGGATGGGGCTGGCTGTGTGACTCCTCCGACTCTGGCAGTTGTGGGTTGGATGGTACCAGAGGCCGACATGTGCTGTGCAGCCGGCAGCTTTGTCTGCGGAGGGATGTTGGTTGTCCGCTGGGTTGGTACCGTCAGCAGGTGGGGGATGTGGGTAAGGACGCAGGGATGGTTGTCCTTTTGGGCCTGTAGTGGGCAATGTCCTCCTCTGGCGTTGGGTCTGGGCGGCAGGTGCGTTTCAGGTTGGTCCGCTGTCTTTGTGTACGCTGCCTCTGTGGTGTTCCCGGGGGTTGCGGGACGGGTCCTGGGGGTGGTGGCGGGCCTGGGGTGGGTGGGGGTGGGTGTTGTGGCCCTCATGGGTCTCGGAGCTGCATGATCATTGTCTCCATGGCATCTGTGGGTCTTCAAATGTGGCTCTTGGCTGGGCTCCCTTTCATGCTGCAGGTAGTCGTCCTGAATAACACCAGCAAAAGGCAGGTGTTAAATCCCTGCTGCTACGCGGCTTATCGCCTGTTTTTGGTTCGCATCGCAGATCTGGAAGTTCGTTGTGAAAGTGGTGTTGTGGTTTTTTCGTGTGTTTTTGCATGGGAACGCCTACTCTGCATCTCATTAGGGTTAGTTGGTGGTGTCCACCGTGGAGATAAATTTTGGGGCAGTTGTTGCGGGAATACTTGCGTTGTCTGCAGTTTGCACCCGCTTGTGAATGGGGTGTTAAATCTATCTCCACTTTTGACGGGTTAATGTGGAGATAAATCGGCGGTAGGTCCTTGTAAATATGCCCCTTAGTGCCTTAGTCAGTCGCCCACCTCTCTCTCTGCCTCCACTGCCGCGCCCGGACCACTCAACTCCTCCAGCTCCCAGCACCGCACAGCTCACCATGGGAAGACAGCAATGGGTCAGAGTGAGCCCCTTTTCTCATCCTGCGGGACCGGACCTGCCCGGCCGGAGCAGCGGGGGCCCAGTGCAGGCTCAACGTTAACATCCACGGAGCCGCAGCCCGGCCCCTGCTGGAGCTCCGGACTTCCGGCTATTTATGACCTGCTGGTGCGTGAACGCCATTGATATGTCTTTTGGCGTTGTCGTGGTGAGTTTTTGCTTGAATGTTCCTGTAAAGCCACTGACTCCAGGCTGTCGGTGCAATAAAAGCTGAGACATGAACGTACACCACAAAAAAGCACCCGGTTTGATAATGTTCATTTTCCACAGCATTAAACGGTCCCAGGCCTCTTCGCAGCGAAGCCGCTGATCCCAAATCACTCAGGACTCAGTGAACGTCTTTTAATTTTTAATCTGTGCCTGAATGTGACAATCAATCATCTGCTTTTAGGGGTACAAACGCACAGTGGGGCTGAGAAAAGATGTGTTATAGAACAGAAAAACAGGCATTATGACGCAGAGGGTGGGTGGGGTGCTGGCGAGGTGTAAGGAAACGGGGAGTGACAACAGGACGCAGAAAGCGGGTGTCCGGAGAGGTGAGGCATGAGACAGTGGCTTTTCATAGTGTACATATTTCAAACATACAGATTTCAAATCATTAAACAATGTTGACAATGAATTCAGTGACTGCCGTTTGATGTACTGTGTTTCTGTATTTTTGGCAATAAATTAAAGAACTTTAATATATATTTTCGCCATTGATTTTGCAGACCCCCTAGGTTTTCCCCTTAGATTTTGCATCTTCCCTTGTTCTCGGAATGTTTGGAATACTTCTCAATCATAATCACTAAGGCCGTTATCTGTATATTTGCATTGTTTATGAAAGTCCCCCAGCGCCAAAGCGCCGGATGCTCCCCTGAATCTGGGGCGTAGGTCTCACCCACTTCTTTAAATGGAGGACTAGGGTAAGGTGAGGCTGGCCGGCGTAAATTGAAATGTTGTGGCTTCTACCGAGAGAGTAAATATATATACAAAGGTAGAGTTGCTTATGTGCAAGGGGCGCACACTACAAGCAGATACAGAGTGGTGCCTAGGTATGAAGGGGATAAATATGGGCGCTTCTGTAGAATGAGAATGCCAAGAATTGCCTATATACAAAGGGGTGCATCCGAGCAAGCTGGTGTAGGAAGTGCTTTTCTATAGAGGGACCCAGAGCGTTGGCCAAGTACAAGAGAACACACCGGACTTCCTATGTACAAAGGGATTCAGCTGTCTGCTCCTCTCTAACGGGACACAGAGATCTCCTCTGCACAAGGAATAGTTACTGTATAAAGGGGTGTACAGAATTACAAATGTGTTACACAGTCCCTAAATAAGTGGAACTAGGGGGCACATGCAGGTACATCATTCGTATTTCTTTTTCCTCATGTTTTTGTTAGTGCACAGAATTGTAACATTGTGTATGACACTGATTCATAGCATTCTGTGTCTAATACGGTTGCCCGTGCACGGTGGCGTTAATAGAAGTGGTTGTGTGTCTGGACAATACTGTGGTTAAGCAGGGTATAGATAAGTGATGTATGGGGAAGAAAAAACATCCAGCAGTGGTTTCTTTTAAAGCCCATTTAAAGGACTGTCTCTTACACAATGGAGATGTGCCCCGGGGGCACGCGCAGGCCCTGTCACTGTGTTTTTATTTTGTCAAGCATTGGTGTCGCCCCATTAAACAGTTGGCACATCAAAGCGGCTCAGTTCCGTGTGGATGCGGCATTGGCAGCCCTCCTGCTTCTAGTGATGTTGTGGTTCGTGCCCTTAGTCCTGTCGGTGCCAGGTCCCAGCTGGCAATTTGCCTATCGATTTGGCAGCCCTTATTTTCCGTTCAAGGGGAGAGGGAGCAGAAAGTACCACCCTAGGGGCTTTACAAAGTTGCACTCTGCAGGAAGGCCTCCCAAGCACATATTTAGCACATATTTAGCACTGTTAGTGTTTCTTGGGAATGTTTCAGGTGTTAATGTACACATAGCAGTTGTCGTATTGCATGTGTTCAATCTGTAGTCCCAATTTTAATGTTGCAAAGTTTGGGCCAGAAATGCGTTGCAGTGGTTAAGCTTTGTTACGAAATGTCACAGGGGTCACTGACAAGTTCCAAAGTATTGAATGTGTTGTGGTGATTACCGTCATCTGGGAATGTCATTGTGCTACAAATACATGTGAGCGAAGCTACGTTGCAGTAATGTGCGATAAATGTGTTGCATAGCCAAATACTTATAAGGCCCCAAAGGCGAGACCGATTGCATTGCAAATGCTTGTTTTACTGGTGATCAACACAACTAAGAGTGTCTTGGGCCTTGGTTGCTAGAAGCAGTGTTTTACACCCCCTATTTTATGGTTGGAATGGCAGGGTGTCTTTAGTTGTAGCAGCGTAGAATGTCAGTGAGGTGCAGGTAGTATGAAGCAACTAGTTTTTACAGGTGGTCGTGTCTGAGGAATACAAGCTAAAAATATCCTAGACTTGAATTTTTCAGGAGACAGCATTTTGAACTCCCTGCTTGCTGAATTTCTTAGCTGCTGTGGTGACAAACCTGGTAAACAGGATGTTCAACACCGTGTTGTCTGGGTTCAAGGAGACAATAATGGCTTGCCGGCAGGTGCGGAGACCCAGTATGCTCCATTCTCTTTGTAGGCTGACCCTGCGTTCCTTAAGCAATGCTGGACAAAGACATACTACATATGCGAGTGATTCCTTGCTGGTTCCACAGCTCCTGCAGGTTATCCTCTGACTAGGGCGACGCCTGCTGGCTACATGGTTAAGGAGGGGC
This sequence comes from Calotriton arnoldi, assembly GCA_963921515.1. Taxonomy (NCBI): domain Eukaryota; kingdom Metazoa; phylum Chordata; class Amphibia; order Caudata; family Salamandridae; genus Calotriton; species Calotriton arnoldi. Next base: position 321,171 of record CAWUFW010015512.1, read on the forward strand.
CACTCCCCTAGCCTGAGGGCCATGAATCTTGTTTTCCAATGGACGGTATAAGTAGAGGGGAAATAAGATGTTGTAGTGGCTGGCTGGTACCCAGCGATGATTGACCAGGCGTGTTAGCAAGTTGTGCACTGTTCGAGTGAAATGGCCAGAGACGGGTGCTCCTCCTTATACACATTTTGAATTTTTTGTTGAGTTGGGTTACTGTCCCAAAGATCTTTTCCTTCCAGGAGTTGCAGGGAGTCTTCTAGATGCTGATGATGTGTTTGACCTGGTTGGCTACAACTGATTTCAAGACATAGCAATGCCTCCAAACTGCCAGCCCTGACCCTTCGTAGCTTGTCGCACAAATTGAAATAAGCACCGGCCCATGTCAACCGTGGTCTGAGAGGCCAAATGCAAGTCTGATCTGGGCAGCGGATGAAGATTTCAGCAGTCGGAATACTTGCTTATAGATTTTTACAATAAGTTTGTTCAACAGGCCAACATATTTTCCTAGCATGATTCTCAGCCATAGGTTAAAGAGGGGAACATTTTTGCCTTCATGACTGTTGTTAATGGAGACAAGCTTGGGCCCAGTAGATGTTTTGCTAATTTTGAAAGTGTCACCTGTAACATCAGAGCTTTGGCTCTGACCTCTTGTCGTTGTTTCACAAAAGAGCATCTGGCATCAATGTGAACCCTAAGAATGATCTGTTGTTATACTTTTGCCACCATAGGAACATCCTCCTCCTTGATATTTTCTCCGCCCGCATGTTAAAACCTTAGTTTTGGTCACATTTCCCTCCAGATTGTTAGCAGTTGTGAAGATTGGTTAAGGGATTGGTCAAGGAATCGTTGAAGGCCTTCCCTTGTATAACTGAACAGAGCTAGATCATCAGCGTACAGCAGATTATTGATCCGGGTGACACCAATTTTTGGCGAGTGACTGTTAATGCCTTCGAAGGACTGCGATAAATCTGCAATGAATGAGTTAAAAAGTAGGGGGGCCAATACGCATCCCTGTATCACTCCTCGTGATGTCATTATTTTCCTAGAAATGTGTGCTCCTTCACCTAGTTTAATACGAATACATGTATTGGTGTGGAGCTGGAAGATGGCCTCCAAAAGTGTCCAGAGAATCCCCCATTTCTCTAACTTGGCCCACAGTAGACCCCTTGGCACTCGGTCAAACACCGCTTTTAAGTCGACAAAGCGGCAGGGCATTAAAGATTTTGAAGCTGCTGCTTTGTCCATCAGGACTGATATTGCAGTTAGATTGGATAATGTCCCTGATTTGGCCATGAACCCTGTTTGGTTAAAGGGTAGTAACTATTTTTGTTCCACCCATGATGTGAGGTCTTTCAACAACAAACTGGCATAATATTTGGCACCAATATCGAGGAGGGCTATCAGCCTGTAGTTTTTGGATCTGATCTAGTACCTCCTTTGTAGATTGGATGCATTATAGCGCCTCGCCATGAGTGTGGTATCATTGTGGTAATCTGACAGTAATCGAACAATGTTGCAAGCTGCTTTGCCCAGAAAAAGATGTCTTCTTTAAATAGTGACTGTGGGAGCCTGTTAGGCCCGGGCCCCGTCTGATTATCCGTTTGTTATGACATGCACTATTTGAGATGTGTAAGTGGTCTGATAGTGATTGTCATGATGCTGTGGGTCCCATTGTTGAAGGGGAGCTTCATTATCTGTTATAAGTGTTATCCTGACACTTCTGTCTATACGTATGTCTTCTTCTTTGGGGATGGTCGTGTTTGGAAGAGAAGGTGCTTGACAAGGGGAACCCGATCTAATTGGGAGTGCCGTTCTTGCCATGTTGACTTCAGGGCTAGCTTCCTTCTCTGTTCCTTCAAAGTGGATAATTAAAAAGGATGCCCATTCTTCTTCCAAGATGTTGGCGCTACTTCAGCCTTTTTGGCCATTCTTTTGTCTATTCATAAGGGATCAAAAACCCCTGGAGCTAGAGTTCTTACTGGCTCGAAGTAATTTTGACCAGAATTCCTCTGAGCGTTTACATTTCTCTATGAGTACTGCATGCATAAAGGCTCTCTGTGGGCTTGCTTGTACATTGTGAGGGTCTGCTCGACCTCCAGGCACTTCTGTGCTCGTCTCAACACCATGTTATGTTTGTTTTTAAGGACCTTAATACCAGCTGTGGTAAAGATGTCATTACGAGTGTTTGATCAAATTGTGCAAATTGTATCAGCAATTGGTCAGTAAAGTTCACCCATGCAGTGATTGGAGATACGTTGTTTGTACTATTTTTGCCTAACAGCACCCTATATGCAGTCATTGTAGTGTTTATGGAGGAATTTGTCCATTTAAGCCTTTTAAGATTTTCTGTGTGTATTCTGCTTATTGTTGGCCCTGCTACGGCATGCTGTGTTAAATTGGATCATAGGGTTTATGATCTGTGGGTTGTGGTCACTCTCAGTCCACGGGACAATTTGATCATTCCCGTTCAAAGGGAGAATTTTGTCATTGCAGATGGTGTAGTCAAGATAGGAATGGGTTTGCCAATTCGATCTTGTCCAGTTTGGTGGCTTATCCAGCCGAAATCAACCATTCAATATTGTATAGTCCATACTACTGAGTTGTAGGGCCATATATTCGCCAAGCTTGCTGCACTTACAGCCACTAGGTTTGACCTGTTCCATGATGTTTTGAATTCTCCATGAGAAAAGTTCCTCATGATCTTCCGGGAGTTCTTGGAAAAGGTTTGTGTTTTAGTCCCTTGTGATCATGCAGGCTGCGGTTGGGTGGTCGTTGATTAGGTCGCACAGAATTCGGGTTAGATGGTTACATTTGTTTCTTTTCTCTCTGGCACCAGAACTTATATACATTTTTATCAGTAATAATATTGCTGTGTTCTTGTGCTACTGATCCTAATGCCAGAGAGTCAGTCCTCTTCAAATGCTAGCTGGTTGATGGTTGCTTTTAACTTGCATGAGATGTAAATTGAAAGCCCACCTTTTGGTCTACCAAACTTGAAAGTCCTGGTAGCTGGTGCCCTGAATTCTAGGTAGCCTTCTATTGGCAGTCTTGTCTCAGCCCATGTTTACTGGAGGAATATGGCTTTGTGGTTCTTTAAAAACGTAATCACGTCAGGGGACTGAATTTTCTGCGTGAGCCCATTAATGTTCCAGGAACACATGAGTAAAGAGGTTATATCAACATTGGCTGCTGTTTGAGAACTAATTCACTCATGACTTCTGCTGGTTTGTGCTGCTAACAGCCAAGCCCAGTCATCCCTCATGCGGTCTGAATCCTGTATCCTTTGAGCCTTATCATTTGTGGGGGCCCCGGCCCTGAGCATTTTTTAATATTAAAAATGTGTTCTTCCTGGCAGTGTTTGTGATGACCAGTGGCTTTGCTAGTACCACTGGATAGCCTGGGTCTTTCAAGGGGATTATTTTGATATCCCACATGTTGAATGAATCTGTTGTAGATAAGATTTTCTCTGTGATTACTGTTGAAGTTAATGTCACTAATGTAGGTTCTGTGGTTTGATGACCTTTGGGGGGTAAGACATTTAATCGCTACGATGTCACCAGACTCTAGGTTGCTCAATTCAGGAATGGCCTTGAACCATCTGAGAATGTTCCCCTTGTTTAAAATGTCATGAGGACCTTGTGAGGAGTACTTTGGAATGAACTATAACCTTGTGTTTCGATTTAGAGGGCCGTGTTGTGGGAATGATTTTGGTTGAGACCCTTAGACCTGCAGGCGGCCTGTTCCCTTCTATGGTGGTCAGTTGTTGTTCCCTGCTGGTGCTCTTCATGTTGCTCATAATGTAGGTATTCATTTTTGAGCGATGTTCCTTTGTACATGTTCGGAGTGTCCCGGTCCTTTGTAATCGTAAGCCCGATAGTGTCCTTAGGACAGGGTGTTAGATTGTAGCTGGTTGTTTTGTTTAAATCAGGTAGCTTCGTAACTACATTTCTAGCTGGCCTCAGGGTTTGTACAATCAGGTTCTCTTTGTCAGCATTACGTGTAGCTCCCATTATGCTAGGGATAAGCGTCAGAGGTGATTTTTTATCAAAGTGAAGTGCACCGCAAGCAAGCGAAAGTAGTGATTGTCCATTCACGGAAGGTTTATGTATATGTTGATTCTTTATTCTTCAATTTTCAATAAAAAGCAACAGCCAAACAGCCGACGCGTTTCGTCCAAAATGTGGACTTCATCAGGGCTTGAGTATCTGTAAGATAACGTCAACGTATTTTAAACCGGATTCAGCAGTGTAGAAAAAGAAGAAGAAAGCAACTGTACCCTCCTAGATCCAGGGACAGTGTGGAGTCATAATGGCTCTTATGCCGTAGTTTAAAATGGAAGTCTGTATAACACGGGTGAGGTCAGAGGTGGTAAAGTCAGGTTTCCTTTAGTTGGCTCCACTGTAATTAAGTTATATTGTTTTCCTCCTGAACCACCACCCGTGTAAACCGGGGGTTGCCTTGGATCACCCTTGGAGCTGGATTTCTGTGACTTAGAGCCCTGCGACTCGGAACCTCTAGATTCAGCTGATGCCTCCTGGGGTGCATTGGATGGACTGCAATTGTGAGGGCTACTTTCTCCACCAGTTGGATGTAATCCTACTTTGCCCTTGAAGATATGAAAAAGGTCACGTATTGTGTGTAGGGTGGAATTGATGACCTTGTTGAGTTGTTTTGGAGGTCTTTTCTTTTCCCTCTTGCTGAGGGGTTGTAATAACGAAAGGTCTTCAGTAGCTATATTACTTGGTCCCGCCTCTCTGCTACCTGGTCATGTCTTCATCGTGGTTGGGAATTTTGTCCGCAGCCCTGGCAGATCCACGTTACTTGACTGGGGAGGTTGAGACGTTCGGCTCTTGGGGCTTACAGGATAGATGTTTAGTGGTGGTGCAATTGCCTTTTTTCTGCTGCTGTGGTGACAACGTTTCCAGTATTAGTTGTAGTCCTTAAAAACTTGATGAGTTACGTTTCCAGTATCGTTGTAGTCCTTAAAAACTTGTTGAGTTACTGTGTTCATCTGTTGTGGACACTGTGGAGGTCGCGTGGGAAGTTTTTTGATTTCGGTCAAGATTGTGGTAAGAAACGTTGGGAGTGAGGACAAGCTATCAATTATCAGGGAACAGCAGCATACTGATTTAATCAAGATGGTCTTTGATTGTGCTCTTGTGATCAGTTTATTTAGGCTTTTTAGTTTGTTGTCTATTCCTGCTGTGTACACTGCAAGTGCGTTTAAAAGATTGACTTGGAGGTCTAATTTATCAGAGTGATAGTTTAAAGCAGAGGCTGTAGATTGCAGAGTTTGCAGAAGTTGAGGCCAAATTGTATTTGAGGTTTCTGGGACCATTCCAGAAGCCAGTCCATTTTGTGTACTCCATGTCCTGATGGTATCTATTTGACAAAAAGATAAGTCTAGTAACGATTGGCCATTTAGTTCTCCTGGTACACTGACTGGTTTTTCTGGGTCATTCAGGTGAAATGATGTCTTTGGCGTAAAGGGTTTTATATTTCCAGTTGAGGCCCGGGTCCATTGTGCTGCTTGTGCGATGGAAATTATACTATTAGCAGAAATTTGCATATTGATTTGATGAAGGTCTTGCACTTCCTGATCACCAGTAGTATTCAGATTAATAGGAGAGTTGTCACTTGATTTGACGATTGGTGATTAATTGTGTACAGAAAGGCCTACCCTGAGGGGGGACTGCTAGTTGGCCTTGTCTGCAGGCTGTGCGAATGCTTCTATCATGAAGTTGATAGTTTTTGCTTGCTCGTCCGCCTCGGTAATACTACCAGGTGGTGTGAAGTCATTCTGTGTGAACAGGGGGGCGTGCACCATGGCGCAGGCTGTAAGTTTTTTTTTTGTAGTTTTTTTTTAGAGTTTTATATAGCGCAAACTAGACCCGAGACATCGGGTATCAGAGCGCTTTACATAAGCACCAGTTTCGTTACAGAAGAACACATTCATTTTTGTTAGGCACAGGGAGATTAAGTGATTTGCCCAGAATCACAGGATGTTGAGCCTCATTGCCGAGACTCAAACCCGGTTCCCCAGCTTCGAGGTCGACCGCTCTAGCCTTAAGGCTACATCCTCGCAGGTTTCCTTATTTTGAACTCAGTACTATGTTATGTAATTGGAGCAACCATTTCTTCTGATCTGCTTGACATGGTTGTTGTGGAGGTTTTCTTAAAATAGTCTCTAAGTGTCACCTTCCGGAGACCAGCGATACCTGCTGTTTGTTTGTCGTCCCGGAGCGGTATGGGCAGATAATAATGTGCTGTTGTAATATGTTCCTCGGTTGGATGGCAGGTAATAGTTGAGCATTGTTCTGTGGGTGATGATGAGGCGGCTGGGGGCTGGGGACTCTGCGGATTAGATCTTGGGGTCAATGATGCGGATTCCCCTGACCTGCTAGGTGCTTAAATGTCTTCCTCCCTGTTCTTCCTTCGACTCCAGGCTGTTGGTGATTTTTTCCTTGATCTACCCAATTTCATTGTTTGAGAATTGTGGCCTGCAGTGACTATTGGCTCTCAGCTGTGCACTGAGGGTGGGGGGGGGAGAGGTGGGGTATGGGGGCTCGGGTTCTTATATGATGACTTGTTTGTTCCTGGGTTTAGCGTCTCTTCACCTCCCATAAACATGGTTTTCGGCTCAATACTGATGGTGTGTGGGGAGTGCAGATTCCCCCAGGCATACTAAGTGCTTTGATGGATTCCTTCTTGTTCCTTTTCATTCTTCCTGTTTCTAGTGAAACGATTGTTCCTAGTAGTCAGTTGGTGAATTACTGGTTGTCAGAGGGGGAAACGGGAGGTCCCACAGGCACAAGCCGCACCCGCCCCTGGGTGGGCCACTTCCATACACTGAGAGCCCCTACTCTGCGTACGTCTAATTCGGCCCCTGTTTCACAGTCTGCTTCAAAGTCCAATGAGCCACCGTGCAGGCTTGATTTCACTTGGGTCCTATAGGGCTCCTAGGGTTACTTCAATGTTGGTCCCGATGCTGTCCCGACCTTAAATTGGATCTTTTTGCTGTATTTGACCTTGCTGCTGAAGCGGCTCATAATCTAGTGTAGGATTGATTGGGACTACTTTACTTTATTGGGGCTCAAGGCATACACTGGGGGGTCATGCAACTGGGGCTGGCCGGGGCAGATACTTGCTTCCTACTGCCCACTGCCACCCGGGTACTCAGTCACCCTGCCTAGCCCAAACTCTCAAGACAGTCTCCATGTGACCTTTCCAACAGCCCGCTGCCCGCAGCCCTCTAGCTCTTTCCTCCACCCTGAGTTTTTTGTTCCTTCCAGGTGGCCTCCTTCCTGTGCAATACACAAAGGGCCACTCAGTCACTCAGCTTGCCTTGGCTCATCTCTGGATGATGCACACATCCTGAACCCCGCCTCCGGTCACCTCTTGAGTTACCTCTTGTGGCCTATAGAAGTAGCTGCTGCATAGGCACACAGGCGCAGTAGGCGGTCTATCCAGCTGATCAATAGATATGGGGAGGGAGGAGGTGGCCCAGCGGACACAACACAAGCCGCACCGGCCTAATGCCGCTGCCTCCACGAACCGCTGAGCTTACCCCCAGCTACCTGGAGCTCAACCCACCCTGTCTGGAGTTTAGGCCTGAGATGGACCTGGGGCAGGGGGCGTGAGCAATTAGAGGTTGAAGTTTGGAGGCTCTGGGGCACAGGAAGGCTTAACTGCAAACCTTGGTTGCAGATTTCTGTTGGTTCCTTTGATCAAAAAAGGGGGGTGAACAAGGTAGCCGCCGTATTGCAAGGTGCACCGCTTATTCCGCTTACCCCACTCTCCCCCAATGCTCCGCTTCCCTGCTCCACTTCTCCTGCTTTCCTCTGAATGGCTGCTTTGTTTTCAGCCGCCTCTACTTTTTCCTCGGTCGCGGGCGGTTCGCGGGGCGGGTAGGGTCGGGCGGTTCGAGTCGTGGGATTCCGTACAGTGTAACAAGTAGGAACAGCCCAACCCACCCTTCCTGCTTCAGCTCTTTTGGCTTCGGCTTTGGCTTTCGGAGCTCGGCTCAGTGCCCTGCATCTCTGCACTCTGCTTCTCTGTGTCCTCCCACCTATTGTATTTCACAATGAATCACTATGTCAGCCGTCTTGCCAACACTAGACTGTATCAGTAAGTTGTTTAAAGGCCCTTTTCAATCACCCTCGAGAAGCCAAAGGTAGAAAGGAATATCTGTGAAACAACTTTAAGTACAGCTTCCAACTCTGTGAAAAAATCGTGACCAAGAATTGGCGCGTTCTGATCTCTAATGGGTTGAATTTAGAAAAACCACTATTCTCTTTCAAGAAAAGTGCAAGCATCAGGAATCTGTTGGTGCACACAAGACCACAAACACAAAAACCAGTAACAGAACTAAATCTGTGGGGTCTACCTCCATTGACAAGACACTATGCCTGTGGATCATGCAAAGTCTGTCCACTTACCAGCAATGTGAAATCAGTGGGGATGGATATGCAGTACCCTGGCAACTAACCAGTCACATCACATGCAATTCGGAGAATGTGATAAATCTTAACAAGTGCCCCTGCAGTTTGTTGAAAGTGGGCATGACAACGAGACAAATAAAAATCAGAATATTGGAACATATCAGCATTGTGAGAAGTGGAAAAACAAAACAAAATTTACCTCACATTTCTTTAATATGAGGAATTCGGAAAATGACCTAAAATGGATAGAGATGGACAAAGCCCATATTTCAAATATTGTGAGGGATGTGAAAACATTCCTGTTCAGATGTGAACAAAGGTGGATGCACAGATTAAATAGAAATGATTGGGTGTTGAATGCTGTGTTCCCTTGGCACTATTTGAACTGCATCCAATACGACAGCATGAACCATGGACAGAAGAAGACACCTAGTGATTGGGGAAATAAAGTCCCCGCTGGGGCTATATGTGATGTGTGGTGCACCACTTTCAATCACAGCCACATGAGGTCATTTAGTACTCCTATGGGCATTCATTGACTTGACAGATGGTTCCCATAATAAATAGACCTGATGAAATTTGGGTTAATTACCAGGCCTTACTATTTAGGATGATTTCCTTAGAAATGACTAGAACTAATCTCCTATCATGCTTTCGTGATAGTTGTGAAGGGGGATAAGTAAAGGTAGACTGGACATCTCAGCATAGAAAGATCTGCACAAAAGAAATAACTGGCAGGCTAACTATAGATTGGAGGAACAGCTTCGATTTATATCTAAACTCTATTTAGGAAAATAACCTATAAAAAGCACTTTTATTTTTATAAGACTCTAATGGCTAGCATAATACAAAGTGGGACACAAGAAAGTAATTTAAGAGCCCCATAACCACACACGCATAAACCTAACTGCCACATCGAGGGTGATTGAAAAGGACCTTTCAGCAACTTATTGATTCGGTCTAGTTTTGGCAGGATGGCTTATGTAGTGATTGGTCGTGAAATACAATGGGTGACTGCACATATTTGCACAAATACCAGAGTTCAACAGGGTGAGGCTCAAGGATAAAAGGCATAGTTGAGAGACTTGGCAACTTAGTGCGAGGGGTAGAACACAGAATATTCTTCATTTGTATAAACCCCACGATTGGGGTGAGCATAATAAGTTCTAAAATGGCAGACGGATGCAGCATTAGAGCAGACAGGGAGACTCTCGACCTGAGTGACGTGACCCTCAGAAGGGGTCACATGATATGGAGATACCAGCAACTAGCTACTAGACATGGTGTCTAAGCATTAATACGGCCAAAATCACAGTGTAAGGAGTGGCCATAGGTCAGGAGACGTCGGACCTTGAAGAACTAAGTGCCCTGAGGAAGGGTTTTTCGGATTAGCGATAGCATGTCGCAACACTATACACAAGCAGAGTCAATATAAGAATATAGCATGCTACAACGCATGCTTTTACATCGCGTTCCATTACAACGCGGTTGTTACAACGACCGCGTTGTTAGAATGCAATATCTTTACCACGCAAGTCATTAGATCGACTTGCTCTAGATGGCGCTCCAACCTTAGGAATAGTAAGATTTACTATTCCAACTCCACCCTGCGCAACAGTAGGGAAGGTGTTGGAATAGTAAATTATACTATTCCTTAGGGTGGAGCGCCATCTAGAGCAAGTCGATCTAATGACTTGCGTTGTAAAGTTATCGTGTTGTAACAACGCGGTCGTTGAAACGACCGCGTTGTAAAGGTAGCGTGATGTAACAACCGCGTTGTAAAGGCTGTTTCCCCAATATAATGACATGGTTACCTTTTTAATAAAGAAAACCTCCCTCATGTACTCTCGGGGGTTCGACTGGTAAGCATACACTATGATGGGGACCAATTAGACAAAAGAAATAAATTCTCCAGCCCACAGTGGGTACTTAGCTTAGAACGTAAATCAGCACAGAACACAGCTGAGGAACACTGAGTTGTACAAATATGAAGGTACTATGGAGCCCTTCTGGTGCAAAATCGATAATGTAAAATGTGTGAGCCGCTCAACCCATGTAACCTCAGCTGTGGTGAGCCGTAGTCACAGTCTTATTATACATGATTGCAACAAGATATATGAGAATAGGAAGAAGTAGAGAGCTATCTGAATAATGACTCTGAATCAGGGTAACCTTGGATAAATATGTGGGGGTTATTTTGAAATAGATGCTTTCATATTCTCTAGCCTCCCATACATTTGTTTAGAGTGTGACTATAGGGCGACGTTCCCACTCTTTTCCCGAGTTTGGAATACGAATAATGAAGCTCAGGTAAGAGACCTCTTTTCAAAAGTTGTTCATAGTTTGTGTGTCTCTGGCCAATGCACTGTGATGGGTGGCACATTGGGTGTTTTGAATTTCACTTTTTTAATCCGTAATCATGTACATGTTAAAAAATATCACGGACAGATGGAAGCCTCCTACTACGAACATTGTGTTGGAATAATTGTATTACTTTTATCCTTGCAGGTAATTCCAGGTATGTTTCTACAATTGGCAAGTGTGGCCTTACACTAATGTATTACCTCCATACAGCTATTAACAAGGAGGTACATGATAAAGGGATCTTTGGGGCATATGTAGGAAGCCAAATTGCGATTGCAAATGCTGAAATTCGCAGAATTTCAGCGTTTGCGATCGCAATTTGGGCAGTGTGCTATGTAGCAGAGAAAAACCCACTCGCAAAATAAGGAATCGCAAAATTTGCGATTCCCTATTTTGCAAATGCATTTAAGGAATCCCAAATTGCGATTCCTTAAATGCAATGTAGGAAGCACCCAAGTTGTGCAATTTTGGCTTAAGGAATCGCAAATTACCACATACTTCAAGTTGGTGGTAATTTGCGATTTCTTTGAAAAATGCACTTTTTTGCATCTTTCAAAGTGCCATGTGGCGCACATACACGCCCTTAGCGCATGTATGTGCGCCACATGTGCACACATACTTATTTCAGGGTGCAACAGGGTGTCCTATTGACACCCTTGCAACCTTGAAATTGCATTCTCAATTTGCGATTCTCTAATTGGGAATCGCAAATTGAGAATGTCTTTCCATTCATTCCTATGGGCCTTCTAGCCCATAGGAATGAATGGGAAGGTATTCCTTGTTTGCGAATCTCAATTTGCGATTCGCAAATAAGGAATATGTGGGATTCGCAAAATATTTTGCTAATCCTACCTACATTGCGTTTTGCGATTCTCTAATTGCAATTCCCTAAAAATTGCAATTTGAGAATCACAATACCCGTTTTACCTACATATGCCCCTTTATCCTGAGAAAAGCCATTTACCCATAGGGGCAAACTGATTGCTGAAACATGTCGATAACAGCAGAGAGGGTGACAGGGATCTACATTTCTACAATTTTAATCCTGTCAGGGGGCCATATTAAAATTAGGAGGGTACCCTCCTAGATAGTTTTAATATTTTTCTGCATGTAGGATCCCTCTTTAACTAAAAAAAAAGCGCTCCACCCTGAGTGTCGGTGTGTGCCAGTGTGTGTCTGTGGCCCTATGATGAAGCATGCCACTATTTAGTGGGCGAGGGCAATGCCTATATGGTTGTCCAGGTAGGGGCTTTTCCATTTTTTCTTAAGCGGAGCATATTACTTTCCCTTTTTTGTGTTGAGAGATATAGATGGGAGGGTAAGGGAAGGTTTACACCTTTTGTGCTTTCTTTTTTGTGTATGCATAACCACTGTTCTACATCATAAGCATGGGGAAAGGGGGGATAGATGACCAAGGGAACCAATTAGGGGGTGATGCATGTGGCAGAGGACATCACAACAAGTAGCTTTGACTCGTCCCTGAAAGGGGATCCCATGTTCAAGGCAGTCTTTCATCCTCTTTATAGGTCTGCTTGAATTGGTTCATCAACCCGTCTGATTTCTGGGCCAGTGGGTATTTCTTGAGGCACCATGCCTTCCTTGTGTAGCACCTGACTTTTGTTTTGCGCCCCACCATTGTGATATTGTGGGTCCTATATGGGATGACAGTCCACACATGACATATAACTCGCATGCCATGAGTGCATTTAATGTGCCATTTACTATGGTCTTACAAGGAAGTTAAATAAACCAAATGGTGTAAGCCAATGCAAAATACCTTTTTTGAGGGAAAACATAGGCACTAGACTAATATTTGATAGTCGTACAGCATAGAGAGTCCTACAGAAAGCAAAGCCAGACAGGGAAAAATGGGGAATTACTGCAAAAAATGATGTACTTTCTTACAATCAGTTTGTGTTGTTGAGGCATGTCTGGAAAACTTCCCATAACATTTAATGCATTGTGCCATTACACATACTTATAAGTACATATTGGAGAGCCATTTTATGACTTTTAGTACATCGTTAAAGCAGCTAAAAAGGAATTAGCTAGAGCCCTGTCATCCTTGAAAACAACCAGTCTTCTTGGGAAACCAGTACCTGGCACCACAAGCTTTTACCAATAACAACACTTTTCGTAGTATAACAAGTTTTCTTTATATACACTCAGATAAGGGAGCTTGTAGCACTCAGTATTAGAATACAATATGAATGACGACCATACATTTTAAAATCATTTTTTATATAGGTATACTTATTTTTTCATAATTAATAAAGGATTTTGTTTTGCTGCAGGTTGGCATGTAGAATTACACAGACAAGGACAATAGATTAGGAGAGGGTTTATTGTCAATTATATTGATACATAAATGACCCCACTAGGAGTTGATGTAGTTACATGCTCATCCCTGGTCTATCCGGCTCAACCGCCCTCCAGGGAACCCTAATAACCCTGGCATTCCATAACATCATTGGGTAACCTGACAAGCAGGATACCACAAATCTCCGGGCTTTTGAAATAAAAAGGGAAATGCCTCCCACCTTAAGAAACACAATGGAAACACAGACCATAAAAACACCAGACTATGCAACAATTCACAGCATCATCGAATGGTACATGTAAAAAGACACCCAAAAATTCACTATTATGACCACCATCAAATTACACCAGACGAGCATAACTGGGACTTCATAACAGATTTACAATATGTAAATTATGAGGAGGAGTCAAGCAAATCAGGAACATGAAGATGATGGTACCAGGAGCTTTCTTGAAGCAATTAAATATTTTAGATGCCTGGGAAGTCCAAAATTGCTGATGTGAGAGGTATTACTGAAGGAAGAGTTCCACTGGTGTGTCAACCTAATAGCATTAGGTATCAACCAATGACTAGATCCATCAGTGTATTGCTGCGGGGAGCACAGGCACCGTAGAATCCAGTTTTCCATGGATAACCCCATGCCTTCGATTTCTCTTGAACTGCTTGTGCATGTTTTTCGTAAAAAATACACATACAGTTACGTGCTACACCATAGCAAAGGTTTGACTGCTATACTAATTTCCTTTATAAGTAATCTTTTTCCTTTTGCAACTTCTGATATTACTTTCTACACTTAGCAGTGTCTTTAATTTCTGCATCTGATGTGAAATTATCCCTTTTGTGCCCTGAATTTAATTTAGACCAGTACAAGTACAACAGATGACATTTAACAGCTATGTTTGCACCTTTGCCAGTGAAGAGATGTGAACAATTTCTGCTCACTAGCTTTTTGTACAGACAGTTATCTTCAACTTTTAACTGGGAAACATTTCCCATGCAAAAAAGTAAACAAGCATTGGCAAAGCCAATATGACTTGCATGTGACCATATTGTCTTTGTGAAAGTTTGTTTTTAATCCTAGATGGTTGCCGCAAATGCGTGTTTGGCAGCCATCTATGAATCGAGTACTTGAAAATATTATAAAATGTTTTTAAAGAGAGCTGCTGTGAATGTATGTAGATGCACATCGGTCATATTTAAATGTAATTTGTTTTATTTTAAGAAACTAAATTCAAAGATGCCATCCTGGATGCACGCACATCTGCGGCCAGCCATCTTAGAATGAGCTGCCTTAAATGATGTGTTTTTTAATTCAAAGATGCCCGCTATGGATATGTGCATAAACAGCTATATTCTAAAGGAGACAAAAACATTTTTAGATGACCTCCTGCTAGTAGCACGGTGGTCAGCATTGAAAGCATAATAGGACACGGGCAATTTGAGGCTTGGTGGAGGGTGGGAAAGGGGGTGGTTCAAAAGAGTGGGATTAGTAGGAGGGAGGAGAAGAGAGAGAGAGAGAGAAAGAGAGGGGGGAATAACCCCTCACGTTATCTGCAATGCTTGAAATCAGCCATTGAAAACAATGTAAGACTGAAATGCTTATGTGCGGGACAAACACAGGAGTGGGGAGGAATGCATTGAATAAGGAGCAGGGCAGTCGCGTCTTGCATGACTCGTGGGGGGGTCATGAGGGGAGGGGGTCGCGCGTTGAGGGGGTCGCGCAAGGGAGGGGTCATTTTAAATAAATAAAAACTTACCTTCGGCGGTCCGGTCCTGCGTCGCGTCGTCGCGGTCCTCCTCGCAGAAAGCAGCCACAGGAAGTTTCCCTCTCCTCCCCTAAGCCAATCACAACGCTGCAATGGCAGCATTGTGATTGGCTGGGACGCCGTCCGCACAGGTGTCTATGGGGAGGCCGTTTTCTCCTTGCAGGCTGCATGCAGCCTACATTGAGAAAACGGGAGAGTGTGCATGACTGGTTTGGTCGGCCCTGGGGCCAACCAAACTGTCAGCGCCCACAACATTGGGCTCGCCACTCCTACCCGACCCGCCCACCCGCCCGCCCCCAACCAAACTCCTTCTTCTGCTTTCTTGCCAGTGCGAGAAGCAGACACATAAAATAGTACTTCTACCATTTTATGTTTCTACCTCTCGCACTGCGAGAAAGCAGTGGGGCAACGCTCCTCCACTTACATGGAGGAGCCGCCCCTGGAGCAGGGAAGTGGTATGGGCAGCAAAACCATCCAATCATGACGATGGGTATGATCCAAAGCTCACTCTAAATATATATAAAGTGGAACAAAAGGGTGCCAACAGAGACCTAGAGCTGTCTGCAGCTGAGACCTAGAAATGGGGCATTAACATGTGCAAAACAGGCGTGAAATTCCATTTGTGCACATTATTCCTCAGTGTTTTTAAACCTAATTGTTAATCGGGCATTTAAACACACTTGACATCTCTCAAAATATCAGTTGCATTGGATGTTTCTCACACCCACAAATAACACAAGTCGTGGTGGCCTTATTATGTTATGTTATAAAATTTGTAACGCATTTAGCTGCTCCAGCAGCGGGGCTTCCCAGCGCGAGCCCAAATGAAAAACAGACTGCAGCACGCGCCTTGAGAACAGCAAAGCGAAAAGGGATCCTAAATAGAAAAAAGCCAGGTCTTCAGAGTTTTCATGAACTGAAAGTGATTCTGAGTATTCAAAATAGAAAGGGGGAGCGAATCCCAGTGAGCCAAGGCCTTTGCGCAGAAAGAGCAGCCTCATGCTCTTACTCTCTTAGCACATGCAATAAGGACCATATTGAGATCGGCAGAATGCAGAGAACGTGAGGGTTGGTACAGAGATATCAGGTTTGACAGAATAGGAGCACCTTGGGAATGCAGAATCTTATGGGCGGTACACTAGGGCTTAAAGTGCACACGCTGGTCTACAGGGAGCCAATGCAGGATGTGAAGGAGGCCGGAGGCAGAGCAAAACCTCGGAAGGGAGAACAATAGCCTGGCAGCGGCATTTTGTGCCAGCTGGAGTCTTCTAGTTACAGACTTATTGAATCCCAAATACAAGATGTTGCAGGAATCTAGACAGGATAAGATAACCGCCTGAATAATGGTTTGTCGAATACCTGGATCAAATAAGCCAAGGATGGGTTTAAGCCCTCTTAGGAGCCTGAAGCGTGAGCCTGCTGCTGATTTGGCCTGCACTTTGAAAGTTAGGGTGTTATCCACCCAGGTTTTTAATAGAGGTCTTGGGTTTGGGGGGGTCTCAGGGAGGGAGGCCACCAATGGTCGCCCGAAGAGTGAGTGTCATTCACCAGTGGGCTAATTTCTGTTTTGCTCGCATTCAAACACAAGCAATTAGCATTTATCCACTCTGAGACAATGAGTATGACCTTTTGAAAATTGGCCAGGTCAGATATATGATTGTTAGAAAAAGAGAGCACGAGCTAAGTGTTGTCTGCATACAACACAAGTGCAAGCCCCAAGAACTTGATGACCTGAGCCAAAGGTTGGATATAAATGTGAAACAATGTAGGGCTCAGAGATGATCCCTGGGGAATGCCATGTTGCAGAGCATGAGATTCGAAGTTGTAGGGGGGGAGATGACCTGAAAGGATGACTTGGATAAAAAAGAGGCAAACCAGGACAGCGCAGACCCACCTATGCCAATTTCCTGTAAGGGGTGAAGCATGATTTTGTGAGACACGGTATCAAATGTGGCGCTTAAGTTGAGCAAAATCAAGGCTGAGGATCAACCATCATCCAGAGTGCTAGAGAGTTGCTCCGTGACTGCAAGAAGTGCGGATTCCGTATTATGCGCTGGCCTGATGCCGTTTTGCAAGATGTCAAGAATCTGGTTATCTTCCAAGAACTGAGTTAGAATAGCGTTGACATGTCTCTCTGTTGCCTTAGAAAGAAAGGGCATCAAGGAGAAGGGGCAAACATGTTCAGGCTTGGAGGCATCCAGAGATGGTTTCTTTAGGAAGGGGATAACATTGGCATGCTTCCAGGGGGCAAGTACAGAGGAAAAGGATAGAGGACAAAGAGAGATTGACCAGTTCCAGACAAGCTGAAAGGAGAGAGTCCTGAAGTCTAAGTAAGAGATCTGGTTTAAAAGGGTCTGAAGGAGAACTTGATTTAACTTGTCTGCATAGGGTCAGAAACTCAGGTCGGCCCAGAGGGGATAGGCAATTGAGCCGAGGCAAAGCAATACTGGTAGAACTATCCTGCCAAACTATGGGAGCGTCCGAGGTAAAATGCAGGTAAATATCCTTTATCTTGCCGATAAAATATTCTGCTAACCTCTTGCAGTGTGCATGAGAGGCTTCAATAGGGTCTGCAGAAAGCACTGATTTAGTGAGGCTATTTACTTGGTTGAAGATTTCTTTTGCAGGGTTGTTACTATTCTTAATTTTATGTGCAAAGTGTTCCGCCCTACATTTCTGATTTAGTTTATGACACGACTAAATGGCTACTCTATATTGTATTTTTAAGGAGGAGTCGTATGATTTCCTCCAAATAATTTCTCGGGCCTTACAGTGCTTTCTAGCAGAGATCAAGGTTTCATTAAACCAGAGAGCAGCAAGCTCTTTCTTACCTGTCTGCCAGGAATAAAGACATCTAAGGCTGAGGTAAGCCAAGACTGCAAGATGCTGAGTCCTATAGGACTGAATGAAGTCCCCATACTTTTGGAGGTCGAGTAAATGCCATGGGCTTTTGATGATAAGAGTGGAGGTAGATATCTGCATTTGGCGGGGCAAGTAGATGCATATGAGGATTGAAAATTGGTCAGTCCAAGGCAGAGGGACATGGGCTGTGCCCCTAATTGAACATAAGTTCGAAAAAACTGGGTCTAGAAGGTGGCCAGCTGAGTGAGTGGCACCAATGAGTGCCTGTGTAAGCTGCAGCAAAGCAAGGTTATCAATGCCCCTTGCTGTGCTAAGTAGGCTGGAATTTTTTTTTAAAAAGCAAGGATTCCTTCCTGTGCAAGTAGGCTATTAAAACAGATAAAGCAAAATTGCGAATTAAAAGTCCCCTGGCAGCGTTATAATATAGATGGCGGGTCCACGTAGGGCATCCGTCAAAAACCCAGGGAGCTCTAACAGGCTCCTCCCAGGCTCATCACCGATTGATTTCCCCTAAACCAATGAGAACAGAGCAAATGCAGTCAGTGCAAACAGTAAAGTGAAAGCAGGTGCGGAAAAAACAATTGAAATTTACTTCCTGTGCAAAGTACGCTGGATAAAAGGTTTTAAAAACAAGAATTCCTTCCTGTGCCAGTAGGCTATTAAAACAAATAAAGCAAAATTGCGATTAAAAGCCCTATGGTAACTAAACAAAGTGAAGAATGAGAGAGAGTGAGACAGAAACAGGCCTAAAACATAGATACAGAGTCATGGTGCTCAAGGGAAAAAGATAAATGGCCCCGAGAAGCCGCCAGCATGCAGACAGTAGCAGGTGACCTTATAATGAATGCATTATGTGCCCACGCTTCTCAAGGAGGGGGGCACAGAACCAAACACACATAATGTCAAAGAATGGCGAAGGTCTCATGCATTCCAAATGTGACTTCAAGGAAGGGGCGCGTGACAGAGACATGTCTGTTCTCTCTTCATTGTTTTTCTTTGCTATGGGAACCAGGACAAAGGCACCCTGTCCGCCAGGACCTTCACCGTGGACCTCTCGATGCTTTTTATATATTATTAAACCTACTCCTTTATTGAGAAAGATAAAACCGCGGGATATTAAAGTTTAAAAATCAAGCGTCTAGTTTGATCTGTTTAGCCTCACGGGAATGTGCTGTGAATGCAGTGAAACAACACGCCAGCTCCGGGCATTAATTGCACTTTTGCTCAAAAGCAGACTGTGCAATAATGGTTGACTGATGCTTTGGAAAAGGAAAGGAATCTTCAAAGTGACAATATGACATTTGTTCCTCATTGTACTATTAGAGCAGAGCAACATGTAAAATGAAACCACTTCAGATCAACGCCCCCTTCTTAATAAATGGGGGCAACAGAAAGTGTAGTCAGCCGAATCTATAACCCGCGATAACAATGTCTACTCTATCCCTCACACCAGCATGGACTCTGCTGAATACACAAGGACTAAAAGGGAAACAAAGAACATGTTTCGGGGTTTCCATTACCCACCATGTCCTAACTCAATCAATCAATCAATCAGTGGTTTATAAAGCGCGCTACTCACCCGTGAGGGTCTCAAGGCGCTGAAGGGGGAGGGGAGCAGCTCCGGATCAGTCGAAGAGCCAGGTCTTGAGGTCTTTCCTGAACGTGTGCAGGGTTGGGGAGCGTCTGATGTTCACAGGGAGCTCGTTCCAGGTTTTTGCTGTGATGTAGGAGAAGGATCTCCCGCCTGTTCTGTTTCTGCGGATGCAGGGGACTTCCGGCAGGGCGAGGTCGGAGGAGCGGAGGTTCCTCTTGGGTACGTGGAAGGATACCCTCTCGTTGAGGTATTTGGGTCCGATGTTGTTGAGGGATTTGTATGTGTGGGTGAGGAGTTTGAAGGTGACCCTCTTCTCAGAGTGTGAAACGTATGTTTTGTAGGCCCAAAATGCTAGACCTTTTTCCTCTGTAATATTAGTTGGTTGGAAGAAGCACATTTGGTGGTTAGGGGTGTCAAAAACACCCTCTTTATGTTAACACGGTTTCAATCGGTGACCAAGACAGTTATTAAGTTGCCTACCACATTTTTATGGATTAATTAAGCACTGGCAAAGCCAATAGGTCTGCGGTGGCAGCCAGCATTTTGGCTTAACCAGTGCTTGCTTTTTTCTTGTTTTTGCAAAAGTTTATTTTTGGGGAAGCTTCTAGACAGATTCATTAAAAGCAAAAATATTATTTGGTCTAAAAAAGAACATATTGCCATAGTGGTCCCTGGCAAGCTTGTAGACAGATTGGTTAGAATCAAAAATATTATTTGGTCTCAAAAAGAGCACATTGCCATAGTAGGCCCTGGCACTGAAGGCGAATAACTACTTTGTTGATGTGCTCTTTGTGAAAGTGCAGAACGCTTCCACTTACAGTGGACTTAGCTGATGGATGAAGTGGGCTGACACATTGACCTATGCTTTATGTTATAGTGGGTGAAAGAAAAGTGTGAATGACATAATGGCATACTAATGGATGAAAAGGGCTGGCTGACAGACCTGTAAGAATATTGTACGTATAGGGGCATATGTGCAAGCCCCTATCACCACGGGAATGTCACTTTTTGTGATGTTCCTGTGGCGATAGGGGCTTCGCCTTATTTACAAGGCAGCTTTAAGCCACTTAATTTGGCTTAACGCTGCCTTGTAAAAAAGGCCCCCTTTCACGCTACGCTTAGCGTGAAAGGGGAGGGCAATAGGTGTTGCGGTAGGCGTTCCATCGCAACACCCATTGATTCTGACGCTGCCCCCTATTTACAAGGGAGGCGTAAATAGGAGGCAGCGCCAGAATTAGGACTAGGGAAAACCTGGCCTTAACCTGGCAAAGAGAGGAGAAATGCTTAATTTCTCCTCGTTTCTGCTGTTTTCATGTGAGCTGCATTGTGCAGCACACATGAAAACAGCAAAAGGCCAATGATTGTTCATATACAGGAAGGTCCCCCTTCCTGCACATAAACAATAATTATTTTTAAATGCCATTTTGCAACTTCTGTGTGTGCTGCATTAAGCAGCACACATAGGGGCCGATTCCGATCTCGGTCGGAGGCGCACCCAACACTATTCGGTCGGGAAAAAAGCCATGCGAAAGCCAGTTTCCCGACCGAACCGTACGCGGGTCCGGCCGAGCGAGTACGATGCGCACAACAGCAAAAATCCCGGCCGAGCCGTACTCACCCAAACCAGGTCCTGTTCTCCGACCGAGGCGAATCCGGAAACGCCGAATCGAGTCGCACGGAAGGGAAAATGCAGCCCCGTCCGGCCGAACAAGTACGATGCGCTTTCCGTACGCGCCGAACCCGTCGCTACGCACGGCACGTCAAAGCATCCGGGAGAGGCGCACATAAGCTCCGAATCGCGCCACAACACGATCCACGGCTACGAGACGAACACAGCACCGACGAGGACGACGCGAAGCGACGAGGACGAAGCCAAGCGACGAGGACGACGCGAAGCAACGAGAAGGACGAACGACACGAACCAACCATGAATCCCTTCGTCCCGATCATACCAATATTCTACATCTACTACCGGAACAGGCACGGACGCGTACGGCGCAGAAGGTAAGTCAGACACCAACCACAAAACACATACAACACGTACACGACACATCACACACATACACTGGGAATCTGAATATACTTACACCAGCAACAGCAGCACCATAGGGGCGGGATGCCCATCACCAATGCCACATATGCACACAGGGGCCTGAATGCGCGCCACCACCCCAACCCAGGGGGGACTGGATGCCAACCACCTCAACCAGGGGGGGCAGGACGCCTACCACTACTACCACCCTCAACCAGGGGGGGCAGGATGCCTACCACTACTACCACCCTCAACCAGGGGGGGCAGGATGCCTACCACTACTACCACCCTCACCCAGGGGGCAGGATGCCCACCACTACTACCACCCTTAGCCAGGGGGCTGGATGCCTACCACCACCCTTAGCCAGGGGGCTGGATGCCCACCACTACTACCACCCTTAGCCAGGGGGGCAGGATGCCTACCACTACTACCACCCTCAACCAGGGGGGCAGGATGCCCACCACTACTACCACCCTTAGCCAGGGGGTGCCAGATGCCCACCACTACCACCCTTAGCCAGGGGGCAGGATGCCCACCACTACTACCACCCTTAGCCAGGGTGGGCTGGATGCCTACCACCACCCTTAGCCAGGGGGCTGGATGCCTACCACCACCCTCACCCAGGGGGCAGGATGCCCACCACTACTACCACCCTTAGCCAGGGGGGCTGGATGCCTACCACCACCCTTAGCCAGGGGGCTGGATGCCCACCACTACTACCACCCTTAGCCATGGGGCTGGATGCCTACCACTACTACCACCCTCAACCAGGGGGGCAGGATGCCTACCACTACTACCACCCTTAGCCAGGGGGCAGGATGCCCACCACTACTACCACCCTTAGCCAGGGGGGCTGGATGCCTACCACCACCCTTAGCCAGGGGGGCTGGATGCCTACCACCACCCTTAGCCAGGGGGCTGGATGCCTACCACTACTACCACCCTCAACCAGGGGGCAGGATGCCTACCACTACTACCACCCTCACCCAGGGGGGCAGGATGCCCACCACTACTACCACCCTTAGCCAGGGGGGCTGGATGCCTACCACCACCCTTAGCCAGGGGGGCTGGATGCCCACCACTACTACCACCCTTAGCCAGGGGGGCTGGATGCCTACCACTACTACCACCCCACCCAGGGGGCAGGATGCCTACCACTACTACCACCCTCACCCAGGGGGGCAGGATGCCTACCACTACTACCACCCTCAACCAGGGGGGCAGGATGCCTACCACTACTACCACCCTCACCCAGGGGGGCAGGATGCCCACCACTACTACCACCCTTAGCCAGGGGGGCTGGATGCCTACCACCACCCTTAGCCAGGGGGGCTGGATGCCTACCACTACTACCACCCTCAACCAGGGGGGCAGGATGCCTACCACTACTACCACCCTCACCCAGGGGGGCAGGATGCCCACCACTACTACCACCCTTAGCCAGGGGGCTGGATGCCTACCACCACCCTTAGCCAGGGGGGCTGGATGCCCACCACTACTACCACCCTTAGCCAGGGGGGCTGGATGCCTACCACTACTACCACCCTCAACCAGGGGGCAGGATGCCCACCACTACTACCACCCTTAGCCAGGGGGCTGGATGCCTACCACTACTACCACCCTCAACCAGGGGGGCAGGATGCCTACCACTACTACCACCCTTAGCCACGGGGCTGGATGCCTACCACTACTACCACCCTCAACCAGGGGGGCAGGATGCCTACCACTACTACCACCCTTAGCCAGGGGGCAGGATGCCTACCACTACTACCACCCTTAGCCAGGGGGGCTGGATGCCTACCACCACCCTTAGCCAGGGGGGCTGGATGCCTACCACCACCCTTAGCCAGGGGGGCTGGATGCCTACCACTACTACCACCCTCAACCAGGGGGGCAGGATGCCTACCACTACTACCACCCTCACCCAGGGGGCAGGATGCCCACCACTACTACCACCCTTAGCCAGGGGGCTGGATGCCTACCACCACCCTTAGCCAGGGGGCTGGATGCCCACCACTACTACCACCCTTAGCCAGGGGGCTGGATGCCTACCACTACTACCACCCCCACCCAGGGGGCAGGATGCCTACCACTACTACCACCCTCACCCAGGGGGCAGGATGCCTACCACTACTACCACCCTCAACCAGGGGGCAGGATGCCTACCACTACTACCACCCTCACCCAGGGGGCAGGATGCCCACCACTACTACCACCCTTAGCCAGGGGGCTGGATGCCTACCACCACCCTTAGCCAGGGGGCTGGATGCCTACCACCACCCTTAGCCAGGGGGGCTGGATGCCTACCACTACTACCACCCTCAACCAGGGGGGCAGGATGCCTACCACTACTACCACCCTCACCCAGGGGGGCAGGATGCCCACCACTACTACCACCCTTAGTCAGGGGGCTGGATGCCTACCACCACCCTTAGCCAGGGGGCTGGATGCCCACCACTACTACCACCCTTAGCCAGGGGGCTGGATGCCTACCACTACTACCACCCTCAACCAGGGGGGCAGGATGCCCACCACTACTACCACCCTTAGCCAGGGGGCTGGATGCCTACCACTACTACCACCCTCAACCAGGGGGGCAGGATGCCTACCACTACTACCACCCTTAGCCAGGGGGGCAGGATGCCCACCACTACTACCACCCTTAGCCAGGGGGGCTGGATGCCTACCACCACCCTTAGCCAGGGGGGCTGGATGCCTACCACTACTACCACCCCACCCAGGGGGCAGGATGCCTACCACTACTACCACCCTCACCCAGGGGGGCAGGATGCCTACCACTACTACCACCCTCAACCAGGGGGGCAGGATGCCTACCACTACTACCACCCTCACC
Source organism: Calotriton arnoldi (assembly GCA_963921515.1). Taxonomy (NCBI): domain Eukaryota; kingdom Metazoa; phylum Chordata; class Amphibia; order Caudata; family Salamandridae; genus Calotriton; species Calotriton arnoldi. Next base: position 345,393 of record CAWUFW010015512.1, read on the forward strand.
CAGGGGGGCAGGATGCCCACCACTACTACCACCCTTAGCCAGGGGGCTGGATGCCTACCACCACCCTTAGCCAGGGGGGCTGGATGCCTACCACCACCCTTAGCCAGGGGGCTGGATGCCCACCACTACTACCACCCTTAGCCAGGGGGTGCCAGATGCCCACCACTACCACCCTTAGCCAGGGGGCAGGATGCCCACCACTACTACCACCCTTAGCCAGGGTGGGCTGGATGCCTACCACCACCCTTAGCCAGGGGGGCTGGATGCCTACCACCACCCTTAGCCAGGGGGCAGGATGCCCACCACTACTACCACCCTTAGCCAGGGGGGCTGGATGCCTACCACTACTACCACCCCCACTCATAGGATGGACAATGCATGACACAACAAGCACACCACAACCTAGGGAATGCAAGATTAAGACATCCCCCCACCACCATGACAAGCGTGTGAGCAGGCTGTGTCAAATGCCTACAACACCGAACATGACATTGAACATACAATGTGACCCCCTAGCACATGTGCCACACATATATGTGTGTGGCACCCACAATGCAAGCAGCCCATGACCATTGTGGCAATGGGGCCTAAACCCCCATCATCACAGTAACCAAAAGGCAAGTGTGGGGTCCATAGCTGAAGCACATTTTGACCATTGTGGCAATGGGGCCTAAACCCCCATCATCACAGTGACCAAAAGGTAAGTGTGGGGTCCATAGCTGAAGCACATTTTGACCATTGTGGCAATGGGGTCTAAACCCCCATCATCACAGTGACCAAAAGGTAAGTGTGGGGTCCATAGCTGAAGCACAGTTTGACCATTGTGGCAATGGGGTCTAAACCCCCATCATCACAGTGACCAAAAGGCAAGTGTGGGGTCCATAGCTGAAGCACATTTTGACCATTGTGGCAATGGGGTCTAAACCCCCATCATCACAGTGACCAAAAGGTAAGTGTGGGGTCCATAGCTGAAGCACAGTTTGACCATTGTGGCAATGGGGTCTAAACCCCCATCATCACAGTGACCAAAAGGCAAGTGTGGGGTCCATAGCTGAAGCACATTTTGACCATTGTGGCAATGGGGTCTACACCCTCATCATCACAGTGACCAAAAGGTAATTGTTGACAAAGAAAGAGCTGCAACTGCCAAACTGCATGGATCATTCCTGGTCACAGAACCAAAAACTCATCTGTGGCAAAGTAGTGTATGTGTCCCATTGCAACATAAATTGGGGGAGCCAAATACTGCAGTGCAAATGAAACATTCCTTTGGCCATGTGCAGACAAACAACACCCATGGTGGCTGAGACCGTCAACAGTCATCAATGACACAATGACAGAAGTGACCATCAGAATGCAGAACCACATATTTGCACCAATGGGCACACAAATGCAGATACCCTGTGGAGACAGCAGATGTGAGGTGAACAGATACCATACCATGGCAGCAATGGGACACACAAACCATGATCACTGTGCTGACCGATGACCTAGGAGTCCCAGGGACAGCAGGGGAAACACACCAAACAACATACAGCCAATGGCACACCCAAGATATGCCAATGCAGTGGTGCAGATGCACAAACACAAACAGGCAGACCAACACTGTCATCATACACAGCAGGTGAGGGGTGGGGGTGCCAGTGTCCCCAGGCAACAACACAACACATGAGGAGAGCTGAATACCAATCATACAGATGTGCATACACTGCCACACTAAGGTAACTCATGGATCCAAATCCCCTATGTGGGCAAGCAGGCATTGACAGGTGAGAGGGAGCACAAAACACACATGTCACACAGGCACGTAGGAACAACAACTGACACAGCAAGTCACAGACACACCACAGCACCACCCCCAGGGCCCCCACAATGTGGTGACCCTGGGCTGAAGAAAAATACCACTGTGATGACAAAGCTAAATGTCGTTCACACTGTGAACCACAGTCAGGTGTCCTGAGCAACTAACTACCATCACACCTACACAAGCACAAATCAATCAGCATGGCCAGTAAGCCAAGGCCAACATGGAGGCAGGGGACTAGCCGGGCAACAACTCTCATCTGCACACACTCAAGACCACACCCCTCGACCTCCAACAATGTGCAGCAGTGAAGTACACATGCACTGGTGACATTGCACATGCACCCATTACTATTCCAGGGTGGTGGGTGGGAACCAAGGTGTAGAAACACATCACACATGGACACTCAACAAGACTCCTGAATGTCTGACACACTGCACACTACGCTGTACATGGACATGACGGCAATACCACACCGACCAATGGGATCCCAGCCACAGTCACACACCAATGAAGAAGCCAAGGTCACCCACAAAGAACACACATAGACAACAACCAACATTGCAGCCCGGACCCTAAGGAGTGCCAGCAGTCACACACACAACGTGTCACAATCACTGAAAGATAACACAAACTGGAAATCACATGACAGGGGCAAACAACAAGTGCCAAAGGGAAACCTGACTGTGACCCATCTGCGTCAGCACACAAACTCTGCCCTGACAGCAAACACACCTATGGGTGACACCCTGATGACCAGTAATGTGCCATGCACCCACATCACAGAGAACACAGGGAGAAGACTTTGGGGGAACATAGCTCAAGTCAGCAAGCATCACAAACAGGTACAACACTAGGGATCACAGCATGCGCAGATGAATGGAAGTGAACACACAGACATGCACATACAACACACACCTTGGGCGCAGGCAATGTCACACGTGTACACACTGCCATGAGGGGACTCCACTCCTGTGTGAGGAAAGCTGTGCCATATGTTGCCTCAGTAGGGCCCCATCATGTCAGCTGAGCACTTGGTCACACAATCAACAATTAGCACCAAATGAGGGCTCCCATCACATCAGCCTGGTCATGGATGTGCCAACGGAATCATCAGCACAGATCCAACACACTTGTATAGCAATGTTGCACTGACTACACGGATGAGTCCCTCCCCATTGATGCCCAAACCTGCATGTCCACTGGAGATGGCAACACGGTCAGGGAAGTAGACAAAAGCAACGATGGCAGGCACAACAGATGTGCAGGGGTGGAAGCCACAGATGTGAAATTGCCAATGTAAGTAGGAAACCCATTGCCAAATACTGAACACATGACACCCTCAGATGCTGCTATTGATGACATGGATACACCACATGATAGGACACATTCCCCCTGGACCACATGGGTTCCTGCACAGTAACACTTCATAATCATGAGACCAGATATCACCATCACTGCAGCAAGGGCATGGTTAGCTGCACCAACAACATGTACATCTGAAGCATGAGCACTAGAGAAAAGAAAGTTGCTTTATTCAGCATATGTGTTGAGGCCAAACGAAGTCCTGAAAAAAGAGCAAAGGCCAATGGCCAGTCCATTGTCAAAGTTCAAACAGGGTGACACTGGCAGATGTCACCCTACGCATGCCTGCACAATACCAGGGACAATCCACTAGGAGGGGCAACCGGGGGGCAGGCCAGGCACCGCAGGGACAGGATCAGGGCTCACCAGGGGGAGTCAGGGAAGGGGTGGTGGGTGCTGGAGAGCCACTGACAACTGCAGTGGAGGTGTCTGACATGGTGTGTGCCGGCACAACTGGGGGGCATGACACAGATGTCGTGGGTGCCGGCACAACTGCAGTGGACCCTGCAGATGGGGTGGACAGGTCCGCCACTGCAGTGCCCAAGTCAGACAGGGCGGTAGTGGACTCCACTGCAGTGCCTACCTCCAGGGGAGAAGATGGAACAGGCAAGGTGGGTTGGACAGAGGGGGAGGACACCCTCACCACATCAGTGGCACAGACAAGCGCAGCGGGGGGTGTGGTGCTGGGAGAGCAAGTGGCAGGGGAGAAGGCCGGAGCATCTTGGGGATGGTATATCTGTGGGTGGGGGAACCTGGGGCAGGGTGTGGTGGGGGCACCTGGGCAGTGGGGGCCTGAGGGATGGAGGACGGAGACCTTGTGCCTGAGCTGCAGGGCGGTGGCGGGGTCTTGCTCTTAGCACTCCGGGGGACTTGCGGGTGGGGGCCTCAGTCCGTCTGCGCCTGGGGGAGGGTGTCCGGGGGCGAGGGGCACTCTGCTCCGTGTGGGTGGGCTTCCTCTTCCCCCGGGATGCTGGAGCAGCTTCATCGGTGGGGAAGAGGCCGAGGTCACAGAGGAAGAGCTGCTGTGACTTTGGGGTTGCAGGTGAGGCAAGGGAGGGTGCTTTGGAGGGAGAGGGAACTGAGGACTGCGCAGTGCATGTGGATGCGTGTGTGTGTTCCAGGGCCCCATCCCCTGTGAGTCTGGCTTCAGTCCCCTGAATGTGCTTGCGTGTGCGTTTTGTCATTGGCGTGTGTGTCAGTGTGCTGGATGTGTGTGTGCTGGTGTGTGCCAGTGTGTGTGTGCCTGGGATGGGTAAGGTGCTGGGGAGTGTGGATGGAGCAGAGGCAGGAGGGGTGAGGGACCGTTTGAGGAGGGACACTGCTGCCGTCAGGGAGGAGTCCATGGACCTATTGCCCCTCTGTAGGTCAGACATGCCCGATGAGATGCCCTCCATGAACGACACCAGCTGAGTCAACAGCGCGGTGTGCGCATGGAGGACACTCAGCATGGCTGTCTGCCCTACATGGAGCTGGCGAAGGAGGTACACAGACTCCTCACTCAGGGCAGCAGGGGACACAGGGGCAGGGGTGCGGTGCCTGGCCCAAAGGAGACACGCTCCCGGACATGGGAGCCTCCACGGACCTGGGGAATGGGAGCCGATGGGAGGGCGGTGGTGGTGCTGGTGGTGGCGGGGACAGCAACACTAGCTGGGGTGTGGTGGCTGCTGACACCCGCCTCCACAAGGGAGTCATCCTCCGAGTTGCTCTGGTCCTCAGCTGAGGTGGATGCTGCTGAGGACTCCTCGGTGTGGCTCCCTCGCCCTCCGTGCCACTGGGTCCCTCCGACCACTCCTCGGCTGCTGACCCAGTCTGGCTCTCCGGCTCCTCCTGGTCCGTGGAGCTGTCCCCTTCCGTGGCCGTGGATGTATCTGCAAACAATGGGGAAACAGACAGACATCAGTCACCTGCACATAACGCACACACCACTGTGAGCACAGCACATCCCAGAGCAAGCCCTGGCATCATTAGTTGTACATTGCTAAAAGTGCACTAATTGAACAGGAGAAGTCAATTGTCAGTCTGATGCCAAGCATGGCACTCACATCCCACATGGCCTTGCACCCATCTGTCTGGTGTCTGTTGGATTGCAACACCCCAGTGTTGACACATGCACCAAGTACACAGTAGTTGGACAGTGCAGAGGACACGGTGTGGACACATCACAGCTCTTGCCACTGAGTCAGTACAGGTTTACGGATGTAAGGGATGCCCAGAGTCAAATAGGAAATGCATGTGATGCATACCAGCGACAGACACCATGATGCACCCATGTCCTGATAGCCAGCGCCACTATGGTGTGCATGTAGCACATGTCACTCCCCTGCAGGCTCACCAATCAGTAGACACATGCCATGGCGGAGGCATGACTGCAAAGTCATACATCACTGTCTCAGTGATGTATGACTTGCAGCCAGACAACAACACTCTGCACTGTGTCACAATAGTAGGTCATGGGGAATGCAAGTCCTGGAGCTGCACAAGTGCACATGTACATCCCCCACAACACATCCTCTTAACCCTCATCTGTCCAGGTCATACCTATTGGACATATGGGAGACCTGTGACACTACCCTACATGTCAGAATACAGGCATTGTGTAAGCAATGGACCCACCCATGATGCCCACCACAGAGTCAGGGAAACAGATGCTGTCTCCCACCTTGAGTCAAGCAAACTGCAAGGACACAGTCCTAAGTGACAGAATTCCCTGCATGTAAGGGCCACACCTGGGTATCAGATGAGGAGTGGGCAGTGCACAATAGAGGGACATGGCTCCTGGACAACATGACTGCTGTACTGTGGCAGTTCAACCTGGCCCGAGGAGGGCACATAACATGTTAGACAGAGTACACAGTGCAGTCTTTGACTCACCCCCTCCTTGCTGCTCTCTGGCCTTCAGCTGCCCATCCAGGTCTGGAAAAACCACCGCCAGGACCCTTAGCATGTGGGGGGTCAGGGTCCGTGTTCCGCCCCTCCTGCGAGGAGGCGACAGCTTCAGCTGGACCCGTGCAATCCTCCGGGTCCAGCCCCGAAGGTCCTGCCACCTCTTTTGGCAGTTGCGGATCCGGCGCTGGTAGACCCCCACGGACCGGACAGCCCGGACGATGTCCTTCCAGATCTCATGCTTCCGATGGGCAGAAGCCTGTCAGGATGACAAAGTGATAAGGACATTACTACACATACAACATATCCGTGCATGACACAGTTGCATATACATGTCGCAATCACAGGGGCACATGGTGTACCCAGGCAGTGCACGGCTGCCCATGGACAGTTTTCCAGAAGTCACTACATGGTATCATAGCATGGGGAGTAAAACCCTGTTCAGAAGCACTGTCACTGCACCATACCTGTCCAGTGCAAGTCACTACACACTATGGGGGTGACAACTACTCAGTGAGCCTGCTAGCCAGTGGTGTGCTGACTCTCAGCCTTGCTAGTCAGACAAAATGCACATTCAGAAAGGCAGTGCACAGAACACTCACCTGCTCCCCTGGTGTCCCATACAGCTTGCTGTACTGTGGAAGTAGGCTGTCCAGCAGGGCCTGGTTCTCTTCAAGGCTGAAGGCTGGGGCTCTCTCCACAGTACGTGCCATTGCAGGGTCCAGAGGGGCAGAGACAGCAGCAGTGCAGTGGCAGATGTCGTCCTGGAGCATGTAGTGCAGGCAAGTGGGCTCTCAGGGGAACATGCAGCAATATATATGTGCTGGAGAGGCAGATACTGTCCCTTGTGTCCAAAGTGATAGGTCCAAGTCGTTTGCATCTTCTGAATCTGGCCAATCCATGGAATAGCAGCACCAAAACACGCCCACAGCATCCTTCAAATCTTCAACTTCATGACATACATTATTTTGCAACATTGTTGTGGGTGACCAACTGAATTTCCAGCAACCGACTCGTTCGAATATTCAAAAACGCGTCCGTTGCCAGGCAAGCCCATTGTCAATGGGTGCGCACCGATCGGTCCATTGCTGTTCAACGCGCACAGGGGTACAACGCGTACCCGCACACATTGAATGCAATGGGCCGGCCGGAGGCACCGATCGGTCCATTGCTGTTCAACGCGCACAGGGGTACAACGCGTACCCGCACACATTGAATGCAATGGGCCGGCCGGAGGCACCGATCGGTCCATTGCTGTTCAACGCGCACAGGGGTACAACAGCGTACCCGCACGCATTGAATGCAATGGGCCGGCCGGAGGCACCGATCGGTCCATTGCTGTTCAACGCGCACAGGGGTACAACGCGTACCCGCACACATTGAATGCAATGGGCCGGCCGGAGGCACCGATCGGTCCATTGCAGTACAACGCGCACAGGGGTACAACGCGTACCCGCACACATTGAATGCAATGGGCCGGCCGGAGGCACCGATCGGTCCATTGCTGTTCAACGCGCACAGGGGTACAACGCGTGCACCGCACACATTGAATGCAATGGGCCGGCCGGAGGCACCGATCGGTCCATTGCTGTTCAACGCGCGACAGGGGTACAACGCGTACCCGACACATTGAATGCAATGGGCCGGCCGGAGGCACCGATCGGTCCATTGCTGTTCAACGCGCACAGGGGTACAACGCGTACCCGCACACATTGAATGCAATGGGCCGGCCGGAGGCACCGATCGGTCCATTGCTGTTCAACGCGCACAGGGGTACAACGCGTACCACGACACATTGAATGCAATGGGCCGGCCGGAGGCACCGATCGGTCCATTGCAGTACAACGCATCACTGTACATGTGACTGGCATATGTCAGCATGCCTGTCTCAGATGGACATATGCCAGCCACAGATAGCTCCCAGGGAGTGAGGGGCACACCTACATCACGACAGCCTGTCCAAACCTTATCATAAGGCATGTAAGGCTGCATTTCCTATTGTGTGTATGTTGGTGTACATGTTGTCCTGTGGGTGTCACCTGTGGGCAGCCACCCCCAGGCTGTGCACGTGTTAATGGGGACAGGATCCTGGGTGTTACGTGTACGTGACCACTGTGATGTGCAACTGTTCATATCTGTGCATGTGCCATGGTCACATTTCACAGTGGTGTTTGTGTATGTCATGTCACATACCCCGTGAGTCCCATGTGGGACGGTATGTTTGAGCCAGGGTGTCCCAGTGGCACAATAGTGATGGCCCTCCACAGTCTTTGTGCATGTAGTGTTTACAATGTCTCTGATTTCATGTGCACAATGGGAGACAGTCTCCACATCCACGTTGTGTGTGCATGGACTCTGATGTTGTGCGTGTGTGTCACAGACGTCCATGGCTCTCCTGCCATGGCAAGTGTGGCCACTACCTGTGGGGGTCATGTTTGTTTTGTTGTGGTGTACACATGATACTCCAGGTGATGCCAGTGTCCATGTGGCATTACAGGGTCCCTGGGAATGTGCCTGTCGTTGAGCTGTGGTGCCTGGGGCACATCTGTCCTCACATGTCACTGGGGGTGACTGTGACACAGCATCATGATATCCAATGGGCCAACCTGGGACAAATTGATGCCACCTGTAGGACCGTGTTGACAGATGTTGGCCATGTATGTACCATAAATGTCGTTCCGGTACTGCACACTTCATGTAGTTGTGCCTCATGATGATGTATGTTGGGATCTTGAGTGTGTTCAATGCCGCATATGTGGGGTGACTGACGATCTTGCTTACTTCTCCTCTGCACTGCAGGGCTCCTGCTGTCCATCGGCCATTCCCAGACCTGGCAACGATGGTGGAACGGGACAGCATCCGACGGTACCGCTTCACCAGGCAGCTGATTGAGGATTTGGCAGTGCAGTTGTCCCCACATTTGCAGCCTGGCCGGCCGTATCCTACAGCGCTGACCCCCAAGGTGAAGGTGATGGCAGCCCTACACTTCTTTGCCACCGGTACCTTCCAACATACTGTGGCGTCTGCTGGTGGGATGTCACAGACCATGTTCAGCCGTGTGCTCCGCGATGTTTTGGCGGCAATGTTGCTCTTCCTGAACCGGTACATCTATTTCCCTAGACTGCGACGACTCACTGACGTGAAGAGTGACTTTTATGCCCTGGGGAGGATGCCGCATGTCATTGGCTCCATTGATGGGACACATGTGGCTTTGGTACCACCACAGGCCCAGGAGCAGGCCTACAGGAACCGCAAGCACTACCACTCGGTCAATGCACTGGTGGTGTGTCTTGCAGACATGACCATCACACACGTGTGTGCCCGTTTCCCTGGTTCAGCACACGATGCCTTTGTGATGAGGAGTAGTCGCATCCCCAGGTTGATGGCACAGATGCAGAACCAGCGTGCCTGGCTTGTCGGTGTGTACTGACTTTGTGCCATTGTGTGATCTGATCTGTAGTATTCCGCCCACTTTTCCAAGTCAGCTGATGTGCACTTGTCTGTCCGTAGGTGACTCGGGATACCCCAACATGCCGTGGTTGCTGACACCCCTCAGGAACCCTGTGACACCTGCCCAGATGCGCTACAATGAGGCACATGGTCGGACCAGGAGAGTGATTGAGCGGACCTTTGGTCTCCTGAAGAGCCGCTTCCGCTGCCTGGACAAGACCGGAGGGTCCCTCCCATATGCCCCTGCGAAAGTGTGCAAGATTATCATCGTCTGCTGCATGCTTCACAACCTGGCAGTGCGGAAGGAGTTGCCTCTCATCCAGGATGACGATGACCAACATCCGCCACCTGTGGAGGATCCTGGCCTGGACCACGATGCCAGTGACGATGATGATGATGATGGTGATGGTGATGTCCGCACACAGCTCATCACCAACTTCTTTAGCTGAATGTGAGTATCCTGAGGTGTCATGTGAATGATGTGAGTTGGCATGATGTGTGGGTGGTGCTCTGGTGCTGTTGGAGTGTGTCCATGGGCTACTTGACAGGATGTGTGTTGCGATGTGTGGTGACAGGTGGGCTGTACTCCCCAACAGTGTTGACATGCTAACTTGGTTCTGGGTGGGTATCTTGTAACATGTATTGTGCATGAGTTTTGCTGTTCTGTCCTGTACTGCATTGCTTTTGACTGTGTGTCATTTCTGTCCTTCACAGGGTACTTTCAGATTCGTTTGGTGAACTGTGTCCACCGACGACGTGATTGCACATCCAGGCTGGTAGCTGTTGTGTCCCTACAGGTGATGTGCGCCACACCCATGGACTTCCTTCTGTCTACAGTTGTTGACTGTGTGCCCGCTACCAGGTGGGGGTTACCTTGCATCTGTAGTGGTTACGGCATGTTGCTACTGTGTAATAAACCTGTGCTTCACTTAGTGATGTGCGTTGTCTGTGGTCACACATTTGACTGCCATTTGCTTACTGCACCTGTGGGCTACTTGACTACAACTGGGAATGGGTGTGGTGTCTGTGCATTGCACCGTCTTCCCTGGCAACATCAGTGTAGGCAATGAGTCAGATGGCCTAGGTGTGTATGTGTTGTGTAGCCCTGGTGGTGTGTCTCCCTCATATGTGTCACGTTGCCTGTACTCACATGCCTGTGTTGTCCTTGCTGTTGCAGTTCGCATACACTGTGTAATTTTGCAGTTCATCATCCCCATAATCAGCACCCACGTTGGAATCACGACAGAGGCAAGTATGGTGTATTAGTGTGTTTATTGTGATAATAGTGCATAGGATGGATTGTGCTGTACATGAATCTTGCAATCCCAAGTTCCTAGATGAATAGAAAGTCCAGGTAGACAGGATCCCCAGTATCGGGGCCACTGTTGTCTGACACATTGTTCCAACTTATACTCCCCATGCAATGTGTGGGAGTAGTGTTGCCATCAACAGGGTGAACAGTCTGTGCACAAAGGCGAAAATCCAGAACAGGTTCAGGCTTCCTGGGAGTTGCGCTTGGCCATCAGCCTCTCACTTTCCCCTCCTCGGACGACCCCTCTTCTTGGGGGGCCCTCAAGTGCAGGCTGCTGCGGTGCAGGGACTCTCCGCCAGAGTCCTCCTCCCTCCCTGTGGCAGTTGCAGTTTGTTCGGTACCAGATGTTGTTGGCACACAGGAGGTGTGGACTGGTTGCTGTTCATCTGGCGGAGGCATTGTAAAATGTCCCTGTGCACCGCCGTCATCTCATGTAGTACATCCCACTTGGACTCCACGCGGGTCATGTGGGAGTCCACACGTGACATGTGGGAGTCCACACGTGACATGTGTGACTCCACTTGGGACATGTGGGAGTCCAAGCGGGCATGATGGGCAGCCTGCTGCTGTTTAATGTCTCTGAGGAGCCCCACTACCTGGCTGAGCTCTCCGGTGCTGGACTGGTACGCATCAGCTATGCGTACCAGTTGTGGGTCTTCATGCACACCAGCAACGTCTGCAAGCAGCGACCTCTGTCTCCCACCCTCTCCACCACCCCTGCTGACATGTGCAGTGTGTGCAGTTGCACGCACAGATAACCCTGGTCCACCTTGGGGGTTGGTGGTGGTGGTGGTGTCCATGGCCCCAGGTTGGTCCAGGGTCACTGCGCTGGTGTTGTTCCTTATTCTGTCCATGTCGGCAGGGATGGTTTTCGTGGTGACAGTCGTTGGAGGGGTGGGTGCAGGGGGTGCAGCTGGTGGACCTGCTGGTGCTGCAGCTGGTGGTCCTGCTGGTGCAGCATGTTGACTTGCACCGGATGTGCCAGGTTGTTCTTCATCGTCCGAGGAGGACAGAGGCTGTACTGACGCCAGTGAGCTCGGCATCCTCTTGAGCCTGGGACTGGGACTCCTCAGCGTCTGCTGCTGTGTCCCTATCATCACCTGTTTTTGGGAGACACAAACAATGTATGTCATGTTTCTGCAGGCATCAGTGGTTGACACACCTGACAGTTGTGACTGTGCCTCGGGGTGCGGGCCTGTACA